>OY982570.1:18893896-19012447 GCA_963859945.1 Euplagia quadripunctaria
GTCAATAAATTGGAACTTAAAACAAACATGAGAGTTTCTTTGTCTTCACGTGAGAATAGGCTTTTTTCAGAGATCTTGCTCAAAGTTGGGAATGGAGACATAAAATAATGGAAGGAATTACCTAGAGTCAACACAAAGGTTTTGATTGTCTAGCTCCTAGATAATCAAAGCCTTTGTGTTTTAATAAATAACATTCTATCCCGACATTGATAACATAAGTTGTAAGACTATACCTTGGTTTGAACCAAGATATAGTCTTACAGAAAGAGCGATTCTGTCACCTACTAACGAACAGGGAGATAAGGTGAATAACTTGATTCTTTCAAAGATTGATGCACCGACGAAAATATACTACTCAGCCGTAGACACTGTACTCGATTTTGAAGAGGCTGTTTATTTTCTTACAGAATTTCTTAATTCTTTGAACTCGTCTGGATTCTCTCCACATAACTGGCGTTGAAAGTAGGTTGTCCTGCTATTTTATTAAGGAACCTTAATCTGCCGAAATTATGTAACGGTACGCGATTACTGATAAAGTCCCTTAAAACTCTCATAATAGAGTGCACAATACTTACCGGATGTGGTACTGGATAAGATGTTTTCATTCCCCGGATTTCTTTAAAACCATCGGATTTACCGTTCTTTTGCAATGACCAGTAATAAGTCACAGGGTCAAACGTCCAACGTTGCTGGCTTAGATTTGAGCTTTGAGTGTTTCTCAAACGGCCAGCTATATGTCGCGCTTTCGAGAGTAACCTCTAAAGAAAACATGTTTGTAGTGTCTCATCAAAAAAGAACTGTAAATATTGTATATAAAGATATCCTGTAGTATAGACTAATCATAATTCCAATATTATTAATCACTCCACACTGCTCGACAGTACGACTTAGTATCTACATTGCACCCATGTGAAGCCGGGGCGGGTCGCTAGTCAATAATAATACCATAAACTCTCTATTTAGACCAATCGGTAACTCTTCCAGAAGAATTAGGTATGTGCAAATTCAAATTCAAACTCAAATTCAAAATCATTTATTCAATTAAGACACTAAGTGACATTTATGAACGTTAAATTGAAGCTACTGTTAAAAAATCATAGATCGACGCAAATAGACGCCACAGCATGTACTGGATTGTCGAGGTAAATTAGGTGAAAACACCAAAATCTACTGCCTGCTTGTGTCGATCTATAACTTCCAGTTTCCAAAATGCGTGGAGCCTTATGAGAAGAATACTGGCAAAGAAACTCATGGTCACTCTTTTTAAAAGTCAGATCTTCAGGTACAATGGTATTAGTGTTACATAAAAGGTAAGCATGATGCAAGCTGTTGCCACCTGAATTTAATTTTATTGAAATGCTCCAAAAGCTAACGTACAAACAAAAAATATCACTCAGTGATACCGTTGAAGGTTCGAACCTATTAAACATAGAAATCATTCAAGGTGCACATCAGTTACAAAGTCTACTGTTAAACTAATTCGTGACTGGATTAAGAGGCTAGAGTTGCAGTTGAACGAACCAAAATAATAGTATAGGCTAAAGCATCGCTGACTAGGCCGACCAGTCACCCCAAGCAGCACCCGTTCACGAGTATGACGCATGGACCAGCCATCGTCTCCTTCGCCATATCAGAGGGAAAGAAACGACCCGCCCCATGACGACGCCGCAAGCAATGAATGCCACAATGCACATAGACCGAGCAAAGGGAGGTTGGCCCGAAAAAAAAATGACAGCCGCGATGTTTGTTAATATTTGGGTACATTTTAGTATTTAGTGTCAATGTACCAAGATTCCTAATGCTGAAAAACACACCTTTTATGTTGAATTTGCCGGTAAAGTTTCGAAAATGTAGTTTTTCGCGATTATAAATTTTTCTTTACTATTTAGGAAGAAATATTTTGGATAAAAGTTGTAGATATCAAAATGATCAACACAATGAGTTCTGGTGCGGTTTAATTCGATATTTTGTTTTTCTTTTACAAATTGCAAAAAACTGACGAAAATCGATGTTTTTAAATAATTTTTCAAAGAAACAATTTTAAACGTAGGCTTACCAAACTTTGGTGAATTATAAACTCTCGTGTGCAGTATATGTGGATTTTTTTTTAATAGTCCGTTGCATAGTCTTTACAAAAAGCCATTACAAAATAAATAAAATGTGAAACATTTTAGCAAAATATTATTTCGAAATGAAACACACAAGAAGAAAAATTATACATCTGCTGACACATTTAACGACGTACTTTGAAGTGAAATCTATACTAATATTATAAAGCTAAAGAGTTTGTATGTTTGTTTGAGCGCGCTAATCTCAAGAACTACTGGTTTGAATTGAAAAATTATTTTAGTGTTAGATAGCCCATTTATCGAGGAAGGCTATATAACATAATGCTATGACCAATAGGAGCGGAGCAGTGACAGCAAGTATTCATTATATTAATACGTGAAGAGAATTCTTTGTACTTCCTTTTAAGAAAATTTCGCAAACGTAGTAACGTGAATTTTGGAATATTTACATATTATATATAGAATATGTGCAGAAAGCAATTTTTAAACAACATTTACAAAAAGAATGCTAAAGGGCGAGGCGCGGCCTTCGACGCGCTATTTATAGGCACACCTCGCGCCCGCCGACCGCTGATAACATTCGCATCATATTTAAAGATAAAAATGGTTACCGTCGGTTATCCTTAGGAGATAAACATATACCATCGCGGACTTTTTTATCGATCTTTTTAAGATATACAATTCCGTAGTACATTAATTTGATCTATCTCATAAGGTTTAGCCAGGGTTTGCAACATTACAAATCTTTGAATTTGATATTGAATATTCATGTATACTACATATTATAAACCTTACTCTTGAATCACTCTGTCTATTCGTGAACACCGCATGAAAATCCTGCCTGTAGTTTTTCAGTTTATCGCGAAAGACTGACAGACAGACGCGGCGAGGGACTTTGTTTTATAATGATATAAATACCTATGTGTGATTTTACTGATCAAAAAATTATTATGTTATTTTCCTCATAATAATATCTATATTATTTCAATAAAGTACTGTTTCGTTTTAATTAAGTGTATAATAATGTATTTTATCCTAGTAGTAGCTGTAGTAGGTTAAGGCTGTTAAGGATTTTATCCTCATCATAGTACGTTAAGGTTAAAATACATTTTAAACACTTAATTACAACAATACAGTACTTTATTGAAATAAAGTAGAAGTGAAGGATGAAATAAAGTCATATGATTTGCTTATGATTGATTTATGCAGCTTGGTTCCTAAACAAAGTAGTGTCAGTGAAAGCAAGTATTGCAAGCGAGTGCTAATACAGAATTAACTTTGCCATTTGGCCCCGGCCAGTGTGAAGAAGGCCGGCCGGCCAGGGCCACCCCGAATCATTCCAAGGAAGTCGTAAAAGGTGCTTGATGGACAACTCCTTTTGCTAGCTCACATGGAGCAAGGGAAGGTTGAGGTTGGGAGGTCAGATGGCAGTCACTCTCGTAAAAGCCAAAATTTGCCATAATAAACATGGTCAAACTAGGAAAGCATATGTCACGGATAGGGCGTCGCTGTAAAACGACGAGCAGGAACTTCGTTCGACTGATGTGACAAGCGGACAAAGGCTGTCGTGCCGTGGGCGAGCACGGCTAAAGACACTAACAAAATCCAAAAGGAAACTCCACTTAGCAACATGGAACATTGGCACGATAACTAGACGCGCGAGGGAGTTGGCCGATATACTCTCTAGGTGGAGGATGGCCGTAGTGTTCTTGCAGGAGACTCTGTGGAAAGCCAGTAGATCCAGATTCATTGGGAATGGCTACAAGCTGATCTACACGGGTGCACCTGGCGGGGAGAATGGGGTCACCATAGTGCCAAGCCGTGGAAGCCAAGCTGTGGAAAGCCAGTAGATCCAGATTCATTGGGAATGGCTACAAGCTGATCTACACTGGTGCACCTGGCGGGGAGAATGGGGTCACCATAGTGCTTTTGGGGGTGCTCCAGGACGCCATTTTGGAAGTGAAACGCTGTAGCGACCGGCTTATGGTTGTGGGGATGCTTATCGGTGGGGTAGTTACGCACTTGATAAGCACCTACACGGCACAGGTCGGTTGTAGCGACGCCGATAAGATTGCGTTTTGGAATCTTCTCGGAGAAGTGCTTCGTGGAATTCCATTGTCACATGGGATCGTTTTGGGTGGCGATGTGAACGGTCATGTGGGGGAATTTGGGCATGTTTACGGAGGTTTTGGGTACGTTAGCCGTAACGCGGAAGGGGAGAACATCGTCAATACGTATGATGCTGCCGACCTTGCTAACGTGAACACATATTTCAAAAAGAAACCCGAACTTCTCATCACCTACAAGAGCGGGAGGAATGCTACCCAAATCAACTTCCTACTCACTAGGAGACATCATATCAGCAAAGTAACCAACTGCAAGGTTATACCCGGTGAGAGTCCCACTGCAGAACACCGTCTTCTTGTCATGGACTTCTGCGTAAAGCCCAAAGACAAACGTGTCGAGCGCTTCCAGCGCCGAAGCAGGTGATGGCTGCTTGATGAAGTCACGACCTAGGAGTTCGTTTCAGCTACCGGCGACAAGTGGTGAGGGCAAACCAGTTTAGGCTTACTGGGACAGGATTCAGGTGACTATCCTTGGGTCGGCGTGGGAGGGGCTTGGTGTGTCTTAGGGCGGTCATAAGTGTGACGATATAGTGGAGCGACATAGTTCAGAGAAAGACCAGGGCGGAGAAAGCTCTCTTTACGAAGTGGCAAGCGTACAGAAGAAGAAGAAGATTGAGACGCATACAGGGTTGTAAAGCGCACCACTAAGCTGTAGCCAGAGCCAGACGAGACCCCTTACATCTACTGTACGATAAGTTGGAATCGTCTGATGGGCAGAAACTCATATATAAGTTGGCGCAGTCCAGGGTCAAAGCGGCACAGGATATTTCCAAGTGCCGCTGTGTAAAGGACCTTGGGGGCAACCTGCTATGCGAGGACCTTTTGATATAGGAAATTTTATAGCATTATTTTTTATTGTGACCAACATTTTATAGCGTCAATGGGTTTTGGCTACATAGGGTCTGCTAAATGAAAAATAGACATATTGAGTATGTTCGTGGATATGGCGTATTATATACTTCTAATTTGCTTTAGAATGATACATGCGCGACAGATTGTTACTCAGAAATTCAAAAACTGTTAAATGTAATGAGGAAATCTGATAGATTGTAGTAGTCTGATGTGCTGGCCACCGTACATTCTCATTTAACCTCAATTAATAGTTAAATATGATAAGACTGAATTTAGCAGACATGTTGAAATTAAAAAAAATAGAACTCATTAGAAAAATAGATAAAAAAAAGACAAAATGTACATAAAACTTTCGTTTAATTTTTTTAATTTTTAAAATCTGCATTTTTTGGTTTAAAACTATCAACATTTCGTTTGTTTAATTAAAAAAATGTTTAAGTTTACAAATGTCTGCTAAATTTACACTCATTTAATATATCTTATTTTTGGTTTTATAAAATTTTAAATGCTTGATGAATGTACGAGGTTTTAAAGCCAAAGTACGAGATTTTTTGTTGTTTATGTACGAGAAAAAAAGTTTTAAGGTTGGTAACCCTGGGGGGTACCCTCACTCCGTCAAATTCATGTTGCATAAATGCCGGTGTGCGAGAGCCGAATTCTGCACTCATTCTCTGCTATATCATCGTCGAGGAAACACGTGAGATTTATTACCGACTTTTGATACTTACTTTTTAATCATATCTACTTTGTTTCATAACAGTATATAATCCGGCAGATCTACAGCATCTACGGCTATGCGTACCGGATGAGTACGCGGGGCGTCAGCGTCGTCCGCGGCTTTTAATGGTGACTTCCACGCGCACTAATATAATACAGCTACAAAACAGCAGGTGCCAATGACCCAAGCGTTCCACACGCTCAACGAGGTTGCTGAGTGTGTAGATCTATTTTTTTGTTCATTGCTCGTTCAACGAACAAAAAAACAGATCTACACAATAGCCACCTATATGATGAAATGTTTAGATAGTCAATATAGATGTTAAAACTTTGGTTTAATCTAAATACTAGCAACCCGCCCCGGCTTCGCACGGGTACAAATTACACACTTAAACCTTCTTCATGAATCACTCTGTCTATTAGTGAAAACCGCATGAAAATCCGTTGCTACTCAACCGATTTTCATGCATTTTCAGTTTATCGCGAACAGACAGACAGACAGACGCGGCGGGGGATTTTGTTTTATAATTTTTTTTTTTTTTTTTCTAATTTTTGGAACTAAAAGTAACAAAATGCACAGTAAACATATGGTTGATAATGGCTGCTATAGTCGTGTAACTGTGTTGCAGCCATTAACGCCCACCTCAGGAGACAAACGGTAAGTATTAAGTTCTACATTTACAAATGAAAAAAAATTTTTTTTAGCATATTTGTTGAATATAAAAATAAATTAAGAATTTTTAACAATGTTATAGAGTTGTTCGGGTCAGTTGACGTAAGAGTGTTTACGTGTGCGTGTGAGCGTGTGTGCGTGTGCGCGGTGTTTGTGTGTGTGTTGGTGTGTGCGTGTGAGTCTTTGTGTGACTTTGGGCATGTATTACCACCATTCAATATATTATGATTATTCGACTTACTTATCGAGTTCGTGTCAGAAGATTTTCTGTTTCGTTATAATTTAGGCCAAGTAACCACTACGTTACTTTATTTTTACATTCTTTTAATAGACAAGGGTATATTTGCAGTAATTTATTCACCCTGTTATATAATACGGGAGCAAAATAATAATAGTGCCTTTTCGATAACTCCATTCTACAGAATTCTACATCACATACTTTATCTTTTTTTCTTTTATTAGGATTCAGCTTATATTGTAATTCAGAGTGTTTGCGTAAGATTATATTTAATAAGTACATTTTCTTACCGTGAGAACATTTAATTCACTATATAAGTCGACTGTAGAATAGCGGATAGGTTTAAATGTCATGACCTTTAGTACTCCTCTTTGAGCTCTTTCCAGAGCAAGGAGCTTATTTTTACCAGTACCACCCCAGGTGCTTATATAATACGATATAACAGACTGGGCAAGAGCGTAATATACCATTTTTAAGGTACGCAGGTCGTGAGTTGTTCTTAAGGTTTTAAAGACAAAAATTAGCTTTCTAATTCTGATGGTGGTCATTTTTAAGTGCTCTTTCCAGGAAAGGTGGTTGTCAATCCATACTCCAAGATACTTTACTTTGGTTTCATGCGTAATCTGCATGCATTACATGTGGGAGAGCCATGCTTCGGCACTTATGGGCCGGCTCGACTCCGCTCGTTACCACGGCCTCACAGAAAACCGGCCGTGAAGCAATGATTGCATTGCATTTCACCGCGTGAGTGAGGTTAGCGGAGGCCCTAACCCTTCCCTTTCCGTTATTCCCATCCTTCCCCTCACCCCCATCTTCCCACTCTTCCCCCCCTCCCCCTCTTCTCCTACTCCCGCCTTAAAGGGCAGCAACGCACTTGTGACTCTCGAGTTGCAGGTGCCCATGGGCGGCGGTAGTCATTTACCATCAGGTGACCCGTCTGCTCGTTTGCCCCCTATACCATAAAAAAAAAATGCAGGAACAACTTGGATTTTGGGCACACAGATCACTATGAGCTGTCAAAGTTATAGAAGTAGGCAATGAGGTACATTTTGGCGCGAAAGTAATAAAGTTTGTTTTCTCCACATTTAAAGTCAAAAGATTTTTGAATAGCCATGTAGTAATAGTGCACAAGGCTGATTGAGCGTATCGAGATGTTTCTGACCAGGTTTCACCGTGTACCAGAAGAGCAGTGTCGTCAGCGTAAGTTATAATTTTGAAGTTTCGCAATACAAGTTTACACAGGTCATTCAGATAAATTAAGAATAGGGTAGGGCCGAGAACGCTACCTTGAGGCACACCAAATACCACTGGTTCAAGCTCACTCACAAAACCATCTATACTGACACACTGATGTCTGTTTTCAAGGTAACTTCGAAAAATGTCATGTACTACTCCTCGAATACCAATGCATTCTAGCTTCTCAAGCATGATCGGCACAGAGACAGTGTCAAAGGCTTTGGAGAGGTCTAAGAATATAGCTAGTGATTTAGACTTTGAGTTAAAGTGCCTAACAATTGAGTTTGTTAACTCCAACACAGCATCTTCAGTCGACTTACCACTACGGAAGCCAAACTGATTTTCAGCTAATATATTATTTTCATTTAGGTAACTCTTTAATCTAGTGTTTAATAACTTCTCCATATTTTTTGACAGAGTGGTAAGTACTGAAATGGGCCTATAGTTATTAACACTGCCTCTGTCACCGCTTTTATGCACAGGATGTACAAGACCTATCTTAAACACATCCGGGAAAACACCAGATGCAAGGCAGAGATTGAACACATGTACAATTGTTGGGGTAAGTGCATACCTGGTATCTTTTATGATTGCGGTAGAGATGCTATCCCAACCAATAGCTGATGTATTTTTGAGACTTAAAATAAGGTGGTCGATTTGCAAGTCGTCAGTCTGGAAAAGGGCCATTGAAGATTGAGGAGAAAACAGACCTTTGTTGGTCATCTTAGAGTTATTATTATACGCGGTATTCATTGAGATAAATTTTGATGCAATAATATGTAGTGATAAGCTTCTCTGTCGCAACAGGGTTTTCCTGTAATGTTAGATGTAAGCATGAGAAAATAAATAAATTTATCTATACCAATATATCTAATCAGTTGATATGATGAGTTTGTTTTTTTTTGGTTGAACTCACAATTTAATTGTTAGAGAGCCGTGCCGAAACGTATGGGCCAACTCGACCGGAGTGATAGGTCTCCGGCCTCACAGAAAACCGGCAGTGAAGCAATGCTTCTTTGGGTTTGGCCACGTGAGTGGGGTCACCGTATGCCCTATCCCTTCCCTCTCTCTCTCTTCCTCCCCATTTCCCCTGCCTCTTCCCATCTTACCCCTTCCCCAACTACCACTTTAAAGGCCGGCAACGCACTTGTGACTCTTTAAGTTGCAGGTGCCCATAGGCGGCGGTAGCCTCTTACCATCAGGTGATCCGTCTGCACGTTTGCCCCCTATACCACAAAAAATACTTAGTAGGATTTCAAAAAATACTTTTACATTTGAAGCCCAAATTTTCTTACTCCAGGTTATTTAATTTTAGCATCATGTTACGACCGTTAGGAGCGGGACAAGGACATGGATGAAGTTACCTGGTGAAACTCAATTTCCAAACGACAGTGAAAACTAAAGTAAATAGAATATTATTTACTGACAGTGATGGCAACTTCCTCGCTAGAAAATCTCTGAACAGGATCCCACCAAAACTACAAGGAGTTTATTTGATGATATTATTAGTTGTGTGTTTATGTATTGCGTGGATAGTAGAAATACTCTTATTAATCAACCAATAATACACCGCCATAGCCAACTCCTTTGTAGTTTTAGTTGAGGGGATTAGCAGTTGATATAAATGTTTGTGTTTACGTATTGCGTAGATATTAGAAATACTCTTACGTATTCACACGGGAATTAACGCGATCACGAAAAGGTATTACATAGTACAGGCTGACTCAGAGTCAGCTTGTGACCACGGCTAGTGTAACCTGGTCGAAATGTCAGGCAATTCAGAGGTATGTAATACCTTTTCGTGATCGCGTTAATTCCCGCGTGAAAACATAATTACATCATGGAACGCGAAAGTTTAAAAGTTAGGAATACTCTTGTTAACCAACCAATAATACAGCACCATAGCCGATTGGCTATCGGCACCAAAACTACAAGGAGATTTCCTTGTAGTTGTGGTTCTATCCTGCCCACCAAAACTACAAGGGGATTAACTGATGATACAAATGTTTGTGTGTATGCATTGCGTAGTAAGTAGGTATAGTCTTGTTAATCGCCAATAATACAGCGCCATGTAATTTCTCCAAAATTTAACTTAAAGCAAAATAAAGGCGTGCAGAATTAAAACAACACTTTGAGAATGACACATGTGTAATTATATGTATAATTAAATACACTAATTGTGCATTTTTTGTCTGACCACCTTAAACTTAAGTTACAAATACTTCAATCTACAAATAATGCATTATTTTTTAGGCCATTCGTGTAAAAAAGAGATCAATAATATGACCTAAAAGCTTCATTAAAACAATGTAGTCGTTAGCCTATTTCTTTTAACCGTTTCAAGTAAAATACAGCACTCTCGGTTGTAAATTGTCCACAATGTGTAAACAGTTTGGAATAGTCAAACAGGCATTTATTAACAATAATAATTCAAATTACACCAATATTTGAAACTTAACTTATTAACTTAACTATAAATTTGCGTAATACAAAGGAAAACATTGAAGCAAAATATACAAAAAGTACTTAATTAAAATATTTTACTTCAAATAAATATTAATTTAATGAGACAATTGACGTATTAAGCGGCGGTTTGAACAAACTGTATGACGACTCCTGAAGTGCGTGCAAAAGAAATAGACTATCGCTATAAATTAATAAACTAAATAACATAGATTCATATTCATAAATGCGTGACAATATAGAAATAGGACTTCTTGAGCTTGATCTTCAGTTTTGTCTCTTTTTAGCAAATCTTAAAATCTATTATACACTTTCATCTGCTTATATGTATAAAATGTTGGTAAAACCAGTTCACATTATACAACTAAGAAATTGTTTGTTTGAAGTTATCTCCGGTTTTACCAGATCAACTTGATATAATCTTTTGAGTTAAATAGCCCAGATATTACATGTTTTGAGAATGTTTGAGATTGCAATACGACTCATAGAAGCAGAACAGTAAAGATAAACAATTAACGTTAAAACTGTGAAGCATACCTAGTACATTAAAATACATACTATTACATTACACACTTCTACTAACACGCATTTTTTTTGGATTTCATCAATATAATGCTAAAATCCACTAAGGAAAACCTAATCTTATACTAAGAACATAGACTAAGTTAAGAAAACAAACAGTTTCACACATGTAATACGGATGAATGAATGCAATAATTTACAACTATCATTATATATAATACGAATATTAGCTAAAATGGCAGTTCGTTACGTACAAAAACTATTGGGTACTTCGTCTATTCACACCACAAGCTGTTCGGACCACGGTGTGAATCGCACAAGGCCCCTTTTTGAATTCGTCGTTACCTGAGAACTATAGTAAGTATGCGCGTTATCATCTGAGTCGTCCTGTCATAAAAGTCAAAAGAGATAGGAATGTGCAGTGGTGCGAAACGACGAAGTACAAAATAGACATTCATCGATTCACACCACTGGTCCGAAACGACGAATTCAAAAAGGGGGCTTGTGCGATTCACACCGTGGTCCGAACAGCGTGTGGTGTGAATCGACGAAGTACCCAAACTATTAAATGCCGGGTGCTGACAAAAAGCTCTATTTTTAAATGTGCGATAATAAATTAAATTATCTAGTTCGTTTTATTTTTCTTACTTTTTAAGGACCTTTATATAAGTTGCCGTCATTCGTCAACATCTACAATAAGACATCATAGTACCTTAACATATTACTAATGTATCAAGATAATAATATATTAGTCTCTGAAAGATAAAATTCGTAATGAGGTCTTTTGACAAAGAACTAAAGTTACCAACAAAGCTCGTAGAATAAGCATGCTAAAGTGGCAATGGGCTGGTCGCATCTGCCGAAGGACCAATGGCCGTTGGAGCAAATGGGTCCTAGAGTGGAGACCGCAAATGGGAAAACGGAACTTAGAAGGCTCCCCAGGCCGATGGGCTGTCACCTCACATTGGGACCAGCGCACATTGGGAGAGGCATATGTCCAGCAGTGGACTACGATAGGCTAATTGATTCATTGATTGATATTACTAATACTATATTAAATATATTAACAACTTAAATAGTTCTACTTTTCTGAGAATCATCATTGATGTCATTTACATTACAATTTCATTAAAAGGGATACAGAATAGCAATAGACGAAAACGACATTCACGAAATTGAACTTCTTAGTAGAAGAGTTTATTTCTAAGGGCTGTGTAAAATAGTTAAGAATAGACAATTTTTCAAAAAAAAATTTTTTTTCAACTTCAATTTTTTTCAAGCTAAGTCAAATATTTGTCGGTTACACATAACGCTTCTAAAATTTGACCAAACCTTTCTATAACACGCTGTATAAGTGGAACTTCTGAAACGGACCAAACATCATGTGTACAGAATAATAAATTAAAATGCAGAAGAGTTATATAAATAACCATTGTATCACACATAACATATAAATAAATTTAACCTAAGGTGTGCAAGTTACTATCATTTCATAGGCAGCTACCCAATTAAATCAATGGTTCTTAAACTTTTATCGGATTCTTATTAACTCGGTGACCGGTGAAATGTCCCATCTTACTGTCGAAGTAATGCTGGGGTCAAATCAACTGAAACTCAACGTCTTGATCGCAAACACTTCAAAGATAACATAATATATTGTATAAATTAATCAATATGTACATCGAAGTGAATTGCATCAAACACTAAATTGCTTTAAATACAATATTTAGGCTTTTACTTAATTATCATATTTGGTTCAATATTAGACTACATCAAATTAAGTACACTAAAATATATTGTTCTTGAATACATTTAAACCTAAATTAATACAACAGTCAACAGCAAAATAAACATGATTTGAATTTTATTTAGGTAATTTTAAAAAACACAGCATTGCAGGTAAAGATAAGGGTAGCTTAACACGCTCAAAATAAATAAATTAAGTCATTACTGTAAATATATATTAGTATACACAGTATATATCTTTACAATAATGATATAATTCCGTATTTTACTTTTAAGGTTTTTATTTAAATCGTGACCATCTAATCAACATTAAAATTAAATACTTTGTCAACATCAAGACGTAAGGTTACGCCCTTAGATTATAGATCTAAGGTTACGCCTTATTATTTCATATAAATTTCTACCCACATGCCTGATTATGGATAAAAGTATATTGGTTGGCCTCAATAGTCCAGGTACCATATTAAAATAATAAGAACTCTTCAAAAAATAATAAAACTTTCGATTGGCTACCCGAGTTTTGTTTTCTAATTTTTTTTTGTCCAGCTGCTTTGACTAGTAAGGTGTAAAATAAAAAATAAATCAATCCTTATTTGTAACTGAGAGCATTCCGATTTCATCCTTCGAGTGAGAGCATGTACGCGTTGAAACCGAAGTATTCGTTGTCTGCGTTCTGGACAGCGGTGGCAGGCCCATTTGTTGTCTGTATCTGAACACAAAACAAATTGTTCACCATTAAAATACGTACGAGTATGAATGTATTTAAACTGTTATTGTTTGCTATAAGTTGATGCAGATTTTACTGTCGTATACATTTTATAGCACTTCTAATCAATACGTTCATAACAACATAGTACAACATGACAAATTAGTTTCATAACAACATAACAATGTTTAAACAGCTCCTAAAAGACATGTGAGGTTGTTTAAAATATTGTATTAAAGAATATGAAGTGTGATGCAAGAGTTCGTATTTATAAGAAAACATTCAGTTATTTGGCTTTTTAGCTTTATTTTCTTGGTTTGAATAGTCTGCAGTATGCCACTCAGGTATTTAAAATCAAATGTTGCATTATTGTTAAAGCTAATTTTTAGGTTGGAATTAGCTTAGTAATTAGTGCTCCTACATGTTAATTTGTTATTTTATGAGCTAGTATTATTTACTAAAGCCGGGACCTAAACGCAAAATTAGGTTTTTATTATTAGCACACTGTGAAACACTTATCCGAGACTCACTACTTTAGCGCCATTCAGTTAAGCTTATGATTTTCAAACAAATTTGCATGAATTTATAAAGCGACAGTCATTTGCAACCTTAATAGTATTATAACAACGTACTTTGTCACATGTTGTATCTTCCACACACCTTCCCATTTCTCCGGATCCTTTTTAAAGCTATTAGCTAAGAATAATTTTAGTTGAGCACAATCTCTATACAATTAAAAAATATTCCACCAAAACCATTTCGATTTAAAGTGCAAAAGTCTAGTCTATGAGTGCATTTATTATATCTAATATTGTTACATTTCCACACTCCAAAGCCATTCTAAATTTCTTAGACTAAGTTCAAACCACACGTCATAATAAGCCCTCACTCAACATTAGTTGCTTAACAAATTTTGGAAAGAAGTAGTGTATTTAGTTAATAACACGCAAACTAAATCTAATCTATCTTAGAGGTACCTTTTAAATAATATTCCTTCCTATACATTCATAGCTTAGTTCCAAAGTTCCTGTACAGTTTGAAATAATTCTAAACACGCCACACGTGTTCAAATTTCCATCAACTTGCTTTATTCAATTTATGTACAACCATTTTCTATCACTCATTGCATAAATAAGTATTATCACGCGGTATATTCCTTTGCAAATGATCGTTGCAAATTTTACTTCATTATGTAGGTACCTTATTAACAGCATTATTTGAAATTCGTACAAATGCTTAAATAGCGTAAGAGTTGTGGCTGGAAGCGTATTAGCTATGAATGTAACGTGTCAGTCAATTTATCAGATCTGATACTTTTGGTATCAGAGTCTAGTCCAATCGTAGTTCTTATCGTATCGATACTGGATCTTATTCCTGTCCCATTCTGCCAATGATTGAACTTTATACGGCTGATATCTTTCATTTCTCCAATATTTGTATTGGATTGTTGATAATTTTTAATCCTGAATACAAAATGAGATAATCTTATGGTTTGTTCACGTTTTACAAAAATTATGATTAAGCTATAGAAATGTATGAGAGATAAGTACTTATGGTTAATGTGCCTACAAAACTATCACACATAGTTAGATGACAACGTGATGAATACAAAAAAAAAACTTATTTCTAAACGTTTATCATTCAATTTTTTTTACTATTAAAACATATTGATTTGAAGTATACATCAATGGTTCTAAAACTATATTTAAAAGGTTATAGATTGACAAATGATAGCGTTTATTCTTTTACAAATGTAATATAAATATACGAGAACCTAAAGTAATTAATGATATAATTATTTACGTAAACTAGTCATCATATGTTTTGTTATAATTTTCATCTGACATACAAAGACAGCACACAACGCACCTGTGTCTTAGCATTTTCAAAGTTTTAACTTTGCAGACGAAGATGATGAAAATAATAAGTCCGACGAGAACGTTGTAGGCATCAGTAAACTTCCAAATGTAATCAGCTTGAGGGTAGAAGGAGCTAACCACCTCTAAAATCCAGTTGACACCCATCACAAGGAATAGCTTAATATAAAGCGAGAATCTAGAACAAATGAGAATTAATTCTTTATTACTAAAAGATTTCAGGAAAATTAAATCGTCTTGGTCGTGTTATTAATAGGTAAGTAAATATATTCATACATATATGGCTTTTTGTCTTTCGTTTTGTTTATAAAAATATGACATTTCTATTCGTCTTATTAAACCTTACGCTGCCGTGGTCTTATTTTTATTGATAATTAAGATTAAACTGTTTTTATTGCTTTGCTGCTGCTTTTTTTTTGTTGCAGAATTCTGCCATGTTTTGAAATAAGTCTCTTAATTTTTTGAACAAAATATAATTGTTTTGTATTTTTACTTGTATAACACTCATTGAGTAAAGTAAAATAACGATTTATTAACATAATACACTTTATAATAAAATATACATTAATATACTACATAATACAATTACGTAAAATGTTTATTGGAAAAGAACTTCCTTTAGCAAGGGTTAAAGCTACATTCCGCGTCGGTATCAGGTGCTACGCTAGTCTAAACTCGAAACCAGTCAGGTATCCCCAAAGATTTCACATGAAAACAACCGTTTCTATAATAGAAATATGTATTACCTCTCATCTTGGCCGTTCTTAGGCAACTCTTACCTTTGTTTGTCCTTCTTATTCAGCACCTTCTGTGTCTGCTTCTTTATCTCTGCTATTTTCACAGCCGTTAACGTAAAGAATACCAAATTTGCCACACATAATACTATTATGGGTACATAAAAATAGAGGAGTTTACTGTTCCCTGAAATATAAAAACACATTTAGCATGCATCAATATTGTTCAGTTGTTCAAAATATGCCTGCTAATTATAACTGATGAACGTCTAAAGATTAATGATAACACCTTGAGTGTTATCATTATAAAAAGTAGTTTCCAAATAAAAAGATTTTGGTCTACTTGGTCTCTGATCAATGGCTACTAAACAAAGAAAAGAAATACTGAAACAGAGGAAGATGACAAAATGGTAATGAAATGGTTTGTTTTAGAATAGCTTAGTAGAATATACTATATAGTAACTGCTTTTAAATCTACAGTACACCAATCACTTATATCAATATATTTACAAAACTCACCAAATAGAAAACATCCCTGCAATCTAATACGCGGCAATAGCTGACTTATGTTATTGTCAAGTCCAAACTCAAGGCCCGCGAGCAATATAGTCAGAAACATTGGGATGCCGAATGCGTATACACTGTAATACATGAACCGTACGCGTCCTGAAGATGAGCCCCCAGCCATCGATCGTTTTCCACTAGAATATAAAGTTTTTGACATTAGAAGCAGTTTTATGACAGTAAAAAAAGTCTCTTACATTTTTATACTTAAAATTGAATCGATAAAGAAATTAATTAAATAAATATGAGTTTGTTGCACATCAGAATTATGTAGTCTTTATTTTAATATTCTGCAGCCTTATAGGCTTCTTCAAAACAATATTGGAAAGAAAAATAGAGGGAAAAAGAAGACGAGGCCTAGAAGTTTTTTACAACAAGTGAAAAAGAAATTGGGAGTCGAGACTTAACCATAGGTCAAACAGATCGCAGAAAATAGAGAGGAGATCGCCACAAGAGCCGTAGATTTTATTCGGATTATTTTGGTCAATCGAGACCCAAGGATATGTTGTATGATTTTTTTTCAAGCAATCTCTTTAAGGCAAGGGGAATTGGCATCTTTGGATGTCCTCCATTAAGTGTACGCAGATATTTATGAGTGTAACAACTCGTTCTTAGGCCCCAAGTAATCTTTTTTATACTCCTTAAGTATTAAAGATGAATTAGGGGTCTCGCACCCGTTCGCCCTTTAAGGTTTACCCCTTACCTAAAAACGTTCTTTCACCCTTTATTACGGTACCCAACTGCCCCTTGCTACGGGGTGAAAGCAATTTTACTATTTTTAAGAACCCGTTTGGCCCCTTCTAAATACGTTATACAGTACAGTCATCAACAAAATTCTAAAAATATATGTATCTAAAAGATCGCGGAGGACACAAAATCTTCCATTTAAAAATATCCCACATTCTGTCATACATAATCCGTTACAAATATATATATTTATAAAAGTTAAACTTGCGATTTGTTTTAATATACAATTACATAATGACAGTAATAATAATAATGATTGTTTTGTAGTTTAGTTATTTTTTTAAATAAAACGGATAGACTTATTATGGACGTTGCTCCATTTGGTTTGTTGGTTGTTACTTTCTTAGAATAATTTTATTTATGGTCTATTAAAAAGCTTAACAACAATTGGCATGACTGCACTTTTACATGCTCTGTAATAAAAGGCAAGCAACACCATTTTGACTTTCAAGGGCCGAACGGGTTTGTTTTACCTATGTGGGAGAGCGAGACCTATGTATAATATAAATTCACATTCGGTCTCGAGTGTTGTAAAAGACTTAAGTTTTTTAGTCTTCATTTCGAGATTTGAGTAGATTTACGAGACTAGGACTCGTTAGTTTTACGAGTCTTAGTCCTTTGTTAATTTTCGAGTCCTCTGAGTCCTGTCGAGTCATTTAAGTTCTTTGCCACAGACACAGACAGGATGACTTTATATCGTCATCCATATTTATTTCTCTAATTGGTAGTAAAAATGAATTTAGACATATTAAGTATTCCTGCGACTAGTGTTCCAGGCGAAAAGTCCAAACTACAGCTATGGATTTAGAGGACTTAGTCCTGAGTTCTTTTGAAAAAACTCAGTCTTTCTATAAAAGACTCAAGAAATCTTAAGGACTCAAGCTCTGAGTCTTGTTCATAAGACTCGAGTCTTCAAAAATAAGTCAAGTCTTATTAAATGAGACTCCAAGACTCGAGTTTCTTACAACACTACTACAGATAGATCTCCCGTAAAAGTTCGCAACGAACACACAAGATAGGTAGTGGTCTTGGAGGTCGACTTAACTTATCCTAGAATATTTATTATGTGCAACACTTAAGTAATTTAAATATTTATGGAAGGTATAGTGTGACTTATTTACAGAGTTCTCGGGCTACTAACAACAATGATAGATTTTTCTTACCTAAATGTCCACCAGATATCGTAGCACATTATATTCAGCCAAAAGAATGCAGACAGAAGCGAGAAGTAAATGATAAATGCTGAAATGTAAGAGTACATTACTAAATAGGTGAACACGTAAAATAGCAAATAATTTTAGTTTTTACATTATTTTAAATCACAGACAATAAAACTTTTTAGTACTTTCATATGTCTTTTTAAATAAGTAAAATTAAAGTGTCTGTTTGTAACGTCAAAATATATTTATTAAGCTCATGCAATTATTTTCACGATTCTCTCTCTCTGTTTGTTTATTCCGGCTAATCTCCGGAATCCGATTTACACGGGACTTTCACTGGCAGATAGCTGGTGTTATAATAAGTAACTAAGGCTACTTTTATTTAGGAAAAAGAACTAGAGTTCCAAGCAAAATATATAAATATGTACACGCGAGGGAAGCCGCCCGGGAACTGCTAGTTTATAATAAAAAGTGAGAGTAAATATTTTTTTTTTATTTTCCTTATCTAAATATATATTTTATTTTGGGTTGTTTGTTTGCTCCAACTTAAACTGCTCAACCGATAATCATGAAATTCAGCATACGTACACGTTGCCAGTGATACAGAAAAGGAAGAAAAGGTATCCTGTGCATATTTCGTCCCAAAGATAAGTACTGTTCCCGATTGAAAAACAAAAAATTACTGCACGCGACTGAAGCCGTAGGCAAAAGCTAGTAATGATATATTTTCTTTGTACTTTTCTCTATCGTAGTATCGTAGGCAAAATCAATCTTTATAGTTAAGATAGCAAAGATGTTGATAAAGAACTTGCATACTATATACTGTAAATACGCACGGTTGTTGTAGGTGTTTCATTAGTTCAATTTTAACCTTTTTTTTAACGTGTGTAAACCCCCTCCCCCCCGAAGTAGTTATGTTGGAATCAAACTGACTAAAACCACACAATTTTCCGCCACCCCCGGTAGACTTCACTACCTTCCCATAAAGCAGGTTAGGTTAGGTTAGGTTAGGTTAGGCAGCATATTTTTACCTAAAACATTTTATTATCAGTACCCTTTTTTTTTTTTTTTTTCGTGTGGAAACCCCCTCGGGTCATCACCTCACCTGAGCTAATGGTGAAGTGGTATGTCGGAATCGAACCGACTAAAACCACACGGTGTTCCGTCACAAGTGGGCCTATTACAGAGGACCCGGGAATACCCTAAGAACCCTAAGTACCCTAAGTTAAGTAGTAGAATATTAACGGCAATAGAAGCATAAAAAGTAGGCAAATTATAAAGAAATTTATACACAGTAAATATTTTAGTTATTATATGTATTTATAGGCTACAAGTAAATAACTGGTGCTACATTGCTTTTGTCCAAGTTTGGAATAGCGCAGATGTTATCGTTATATTATTAACCAAAAACCGGTTTAAGATTGGCCTTGGTTGTTAATTTATTAAAAAAAAAAAGCAATCGCGCTGCGGAACGAGATTTGACCTTAATTTTTCATGATTAACAGAAGAAAATGTTTGTAAATTTTGTAAATGATGTTGTGCTTTAAAAATGAAAAATAATATATATTAAAAATATATATATATTTATTTATTTAAAACTTTATGCACATAGAGTACAGAGGCGGACTTAATGCCATAGGCATTCTCTGCCAGGCAACCTTCGGGTGATGCAGAGAAAACAGGAAGTAGGTGCATTTAAAATATTATAGTTCATTAGGTAAATTTGCAAATTAAATATCAGACAAAAATACTACTTAATGATAGCACAAAAACAAATTAAAGAATGCGTCTTTCCTTGGTTATAGATATTCTTGTGAATCTAATGTTATGTCTCCGTTCAATGATATTTTTAAACAGCTGAATATCAGACGCATATAAAATTTTATTTTTAGTTTCAGCTATGTTTTCGTTATTATTTTATATCTGTTATACTGTGAGTATTTTTTTAAAGATAATGTTTGATATACATTTAACTTCTCAGATGACCATGCTCATTCAAGGTTTTTGACATTTGGTCTTTTAAATTTCACAATATTCAAAATTTGCGGTACAAGGAGATATTACCTACTTATATAAAATCAGCGTCTAAGTCTTTTGAAACTGCGATATGTATGTTAAAAAGTAAATAGGTTCACAAAGTAGATTATTAGTTGTTTTACAGTGTCCACGAATATATGTCTAAACAAAGCTGCAGTCGTATGAAGAAACATTGAGAAGAATACCTCAATAAATTTATTAACCTTTTCTTTTATCAACACAATGTTCAAAAATTTACAATGGCGGCCTTAATTGGCCTTAGCAGAATACCAGCGCCTCTTCGCTAATCGTGCGAAGTAGCATAATGCTGAGGAGTATTTATTTTTTCCTGTGATGTTAAAAACCCTGTACCTATCCTGTATGAGTCAGAATAAAAATTAATTATTTCTTTCTTTCTTTCTTTCTTTAATGCCAAAGGCATTCTCTACCAGTCTGCCTTAGGGTGGGGTAGAAATAGCTGCACTACATTTATGTAATTCTAGAACAAATGAAATAAAATACATACACTACACAGACGAAAAAAAAAACGAGGAATAACACATGGGAATATATAAATATATATACACATGTATACATACAAAGATACATACATACTTTCTTACGTGTATTTATACACATCATAATATATAAAGTATTAATGTTGTGATGATATATACCTACTCAATGTTGTTTTAAAATATAACGACACATCGCATAACAATAATTAGGCCAGAAAGATATTGGTTTATTGAACAAGAACTGTGTCGAAATGCGATGAAACACTTATTATCTAGTTGTATGTAATATTATCTTTATACTGTAGCCTGCATTATTCGTATCTACACGTGGTCGAATTAAATTAGTTCTGACTAATACATTTACAAAAAAAAAAGGTTTGTTTTACATTATGTGTTTTTGTTTACATTCGATATGTATTTGATTAGTACTTAATAGAGAAATTGCCATTATTGCAGTGATATTTTAGTTACTCGTCACTGTTGATACACCGTTATATTTCAATAAACTGCTTGCATTTTTAACTGTATGTTGACAAAATACTTAAAAAAATATGCGTGATTACAACACATTGCTACAGCAGTAGGGATACTGACGTTACTAAACTATTAATTGTGATGTTTAAAAACCCAAAACCGTTTATGGATACGACTTAAAATCACAATTTTATGATATCTAGTTTGCATGCGAAAATACTTATATAGAGCCCTAGTTTAAATATCAAAACACAAAGCTCATCTAATTCTAGGCACATTCATACACGATGTTAGCGAGTTGTAGTAGTTTGTGTACAACAAACCCACTTTCCCAATGACATATATTTCCACTGAGAATTTCATCAATTGCATACCAAATTATTTGATACATTGTATATGTATTTAGATTGGACACATTACTAATTTGACGACCTACGACTACGAATAGATATGTGGCGCGGCTTTAATGCATTCAACTGCAACATCGAACGTCGGTCGAAACATTGTCTGTTATTAAATATATTCCTGGTACTCCTATGTATAATATTGATGTATTTACAAAAAATAAGGAAAATAAGTACCTATGTTTATCCGAATTCTAGGACTGATAGTAAAAACTGTCCTTGGTTTAGGTCTAGAAATTGCTGTATTATGTTTTTGAATATAATTATTATTTATCTTTATTAAACTTAAAACTTATAATTGCCATTTTTTAATATGTGTAATATATAACAAAATATATATTTTAAAATATAAATGGACCACCCACATCGGGTACAGTGGCCAAGACACCGGTGGTTTGGGCTCCTAGACAGGAACCTTCTCACTATACGGGCCGTGTCGAGGAGAACTGCCTTCTGCATCAGTCCCTAGATCCAGCCGTCTAACGCGAGCCTCTTAAGGTATTGATCTTGGCTATTATTATTATTATTTTCTTTATTCATTTAAAAAAGCCTTAAAATTAAATTTTAAAATATGTACATAAAAATACATATTTAAAAATAAAAAATTAATATTAATATTTATTATTATTCATTGAACTATTACCAAAGTCGGCATTCAATTAGTCTTAGTAAACTAATGAAACCTACTCATTAATAATGTTATCGTTTACTTACTAAAACTGGTGCACATTTCGGCAGGGATGTTGTTATTTATGATCTGTATTTGCATGGTAGCCATAAATGTGAAGCCCACTAAGAAGCTGAGGAGGTACGCCATCATGACCATACCATGGAGATTTCTGAGCTCCGGCAACCACGCATACACAGCAACCGTCAGCACGATGAAGAAACAGGAAATTAACATACCTGAAAAATAATAGTCATTTTTTCGTTATACTATTGAAAATATCGAACAAAAGAACATTAAATTGATAAATTACTAAAATACGCTGGATAAACTTTAGCTTTCATGTGAGTGATAAATTCATAATTATTAAAAAAATAGGTTTTACCACGTTTTTATGTGTATTACCAACAGTTATGTTAGTTATGAGTTTGTGAAAATGGATGGATGGATGATTTCTCTTTTTATCCAAAAACGGCTGAACGGATCTGGATAAATTTTGGCAGAGACATAGACTTTTAACCCCGAAAAATTACGCTTCCAGTAGGATAGAATTCACCAAAATTTCCACGTGAACGAAGTCGCATCGCTAGTGTACAATATTTTTTTTTAAATATACGTTAGTCTTGCCAAAAAGATTATAATTCTTGTATCTTGTTGGTTTGTTAGTGTCACATATTATTTAACTAAACCAATACATTTTATATACGTATAACTCGTCTTCATGAACAAGCTACAAATATATAATGTATTTGAGTAGTCCTATTTGCGTAAACAGTTTTAGGGTCACTTATTCTATTTCTACCCTTATTATAGAACCGGCAAGAAAATAAAAATGGTTAAGGGTAGGACGACTTTGTTAGTGTTATTAGTGGTCACTAAATGAAGTTAGTGGTCACTAAATGAAGTTAGTGGTCACCAAATGAAGAACTAGAGAAACTTGCTGTTTGTCGTTTCACATACTCGATTATATTGTGACCTACTAGCAATCTGGTTTTAATTTTATATTTCATAGTCTGACCTCAAAACAAACTATACGAATAAAAAAACTAAAGATAATTTCTTTTGTTTACTTGTTGTTAAACGAGGCAAATATTCAAACAACCTTTTATTCAATTTTCAATCAAAGTTAGTCTACTATAGGATACAAAATCAAAACAAAGTAAAATGCCAAAGCCAATATGTTTTTAGACCCAGTCAATCACTATTATTAATAACAGCGCTGACGTACCTATAACTTGTTTTCTAACGGTACATGAAATATTTTTAAGCTTGACTGGAAAACATTTTATTGACATGAAGTTACATTAATTTAAGAGTACCGGTTCCTTGTGGAGTGTCCAATTCACGCATAGTAGTACCGCAACCTTACAGAGGCCAGTGATGTGAAAAGCCTCTCGTTCGAAACGGATACATACATATTATGTATGACTTATAAAAACCTCGATGTGACTCACCTTTTTTTTTTGGTGAAGTATTGACTAAAAACAAGCACAGCAGATATATTTAAATTCTGTATACATACTGACTGGCTTGTTGGTCTAGTGGTTAGTGATCCTGACTGCTGAGCCAGAGGTCGGCTTCGATTCCCATTCAGGACAAATAATTGGATGATGATCTTTACACAAAAAAAATAAGAAAACAAGGGATTCACGACTATGTAGATTATAAAAGACTGAGGGCTTTTTTCTGTAGAATGAATGTAGATTATATCGCCACCCGGCAAAAAAAGTGTCATAAAACAAAAACAACTATTTCGAGAAAACACGGCTTTTATGTGAATTGAACACATGAATTGAACAAAACAGCTCAGTGAAAAAGGGAACAAAGTTGCTATTAAATGCTATAAAAATGTCAAAACGTACCTAACATGTGAAATGACACTTTTTTTACCGGGTGGCGATATGTCTGTAGCACGCCCCACAAATAAAATACCGCAAAACATGACACTCTGGAAATAACTAAATTAAACTAGTCACGCCGTATCCATGTTGTTTGGCGGACTTTCCTTACATCATATGCTGCAGAACTTATACGGACTTAGTACCTAGTTCGGAGTAATAAAAAACAACATCAATAATGAAAAACATAGAATAGCTATAGATATCGACAAAATATCGTCTATCAATCACGTTTTGTAACTTTTTATCAAACAAATTTACATAGGTTTACAGCCGATGTTACCGATCTTTGTTGAGAAAAAGCTGTGATGTGTTAAAAGTCATCCAATAATAATTATTATCACCACATTATTCATACACATCTTGCAGAAAACACGTAAATACCTAACTCGTTTTGCAAGTCTTACCTTATAATATACATTAGTGGTAGACTCGTAGAATACACATAAGTCTGAAACATTCCACGGTTGAGCCTGATCTGTCGATGTTGAAAGAGGTTCAAAGTTACTGTTAGATGTCAAATCGGACTCAAAACAGATTTAGCTTCAATTAACTATCAGTGGAGCGGAGCGCGCTGGCTGTATTATTACGGCAATTACACCTCTACAAGTATTGTTTACATAACTTCCTCACATCTTGGGTACAAATATGTACACAAGATACTCAAGCTTATTTTTTTATGTTAACCAATTTTTTTATTTTTAAGCTGGTGCTGCACTTAATTACGTTTGTAGTTACGAGAGTTGCTTTTATAGCGGCCTCAATATGTAAGGGTATGCCGGAAAGAGGTGTGATGTCTCTTCGAACACAAAGGAAAGATTCACCGACCAGGTTAGGTAATCATGTAGACGGGATGTGGCCCATCGGTTAACAGACACACAGACAGAACACACAGAAATATACAACCACAACAACTATGCCTTAAAGGCTATTACTCAGTAGTGGATTATATACAGGATAAAAGCGCTTGGGATTGAATTGTTTCGCATTCACACATTTTAAAAACATAATAGCGCACTACAAAAAAGTGATGTTATACAATTTACCAAATATTGTTAAAACTATTTACTGTACTAACTGTATCGATTAACTACATACTTCTTATCGTACTCAAAGCATCATAGGTAATTTTTTTTTACTAACTAGCCCGAAACCCGTCCTTAATAGTGAATGGATCATACCTATCCTACTAATATTATAAACGTGAAAGTTTGTGAGTATGGATGGATGGATGGATGGATGGATGTTTGTTACTCTTTCACGCAAAAACTACTGAACCGATTGCGATGAAACTTGGTATGTAGATAGCTGGAAACCTGGATTAACATATAGGCTACTTTTAATCCCGATATTCCTATGGGATCGGGACTTACGCGGGTGAAACCGCGGGGCGCAGCTAGTTACAAAATATTTTTCTCCGCTACATGACTTTAAAAAAATTAAATCTTATTAGGTACTTACAGATACTGCTGACTTGATAGTGATTATCCTGAGTGGGAGGAGCGCTGAAGCAAATCAATGCACTAATCTCCGTAGTGTTGTCGTTCCATATAAAGTTATCAATGCAATATTGGTCTGGACCATAAATGGTTGAGCTTCCTTTTGTAATCTCCACGTACAGCTTGCCGTTCTGTAAAAAAATAGTTATAATCGGTTAGGTAGTTCAAGTCAGAAATAATTAGTTAAATAAAAAATGATTCAACAGTAATAAATAATAGCAAAGTGCGAGTCGGACTCGCGCATGAAGGGTTCCGGACCATCGTGCAAAATTTAATACTGTGTAGGTACTTTTATATTTATTTTTATTTTTAATATTTGTTGTTATAGCGGCAACAGAAATCCACATTTTGTGAAAAATTTCAACTGTCTACCTATTACGGATCATCAGACACAGCCGGAGATAGATAGACAGACGGACAGTGGAGGCTTAGTAATAGGGTCCCGTTGGTTACCCTTTGGGCACGGAACCCTAAAAAAGAAGTCCGGAAATGAAAGTTTAAAAATATTGATTTAATTGCTACCGACAATATACGACCATAGCCAATAATAATAATAATACTAATATAATAATAACTTCACACATCTCACACACGGCCGTCTGATCCCAAACTAGGCAGTGCCTGTACTATGGTAACCAGACTGCTGATAAACATACTTATATATTTCTAAATACATACATATTATAGATAAATTACACCCAGACACAGAACAAATTATCATGCTCATCACACAATTATTTGTCCTGGGTGGGAATCGAACCCACGACTTCTGGCTTAGCAGTCAGGGTCACTAACCACTAGGCCAACAGGCCAGGCTTTAGTTTGTATATGTTTAACTCACCTAAATTTCATTTAATTTTGGACTGTTTACATTCAAATAACCTGAAGCTAACTACCTAGTATAATAAATTCGAAAATAAATCTTACTCTTAACCGTTTTCACATAATTTGAATTATACAGCGTGTAAGTATCACCGTCGCGAAGAACTTACAAAACGGGTTTCTTTGGATACTTATCACAATGTAAAAGTCAGTTCATCATAAAAATGCGAGATTAAGGATTTACAGTCATTAGTTTGATTTTGCGCTACGCAATGTAAACGCAACATGCGTAGGTATCACCTTAAACGTTCGGCGCTTTCCAAGCAGCTGATTGCATAAATGTTGTTTAATTGGTTAAATACATTTGCAATTTTTGGCCTTATGAGGTATTTATTGATTTTTTTCGGTAAAATGTTTTGTTTATGTCACAAAGAGTGACATCACATTTAATCCAAAAAAATTAAATTGAAAATTTAAATTTACATTTAAAATGAATTTTCCGTCAGAAAATTCTATGGTTTTCCACTCAGAATGATGATCTGAATCTACTATTTCAAGATTCGGTAGGCCGTTCCTTACACCCGTTATGTATAACACATATTGTTTAAAAATGTTAGCTTTCTATATATCTTTCCATATTTTATTACTTTAAACAAGCAATTCTTGTATGTATGTATTTATCTATGTAGGTATGTATTTATATTTAGGGTATCTCGGAAACGGCTCTAACGATTTTGATGAAATTTTGTTTACAGATTAGAAAAAGTTTTCCATTTTAAGTTCAACTGCATAGTTGTATTTTCTGTAAAAACGAAACTTTACAAAAAAAAAACTTAAGTGTCTCAAATTTCACATTCAAATGTTTTTTCTGTAAATATCCGTGCGCGAATGTTTTTTCAAAATAGAGATTATAGAAAAAAATGAGCTTGGGCGATCCCAGAATGCTGGTTCTTTGTAGATGTGTTTTCACACTATGATTGCCATGGATATGTTCATTCTCCCCAGTGTAATTCTAGAATATAAAACCGCATAGCATATGTAATCCTAACTAAGTAATAGTTTTACAGCACTTTATACAATGATCACGAGTATTCTAAGAAGCAAATTCTTTATAATGAAAGGAATGTAATTATGGACAGACTTAGAAAATTTTAACAGTAAGTATGTAGAAGTATGACAAATCTTTAAATAGTTTCTTTAATTAAACATTCATAGCAAAAAATCCATTTTGATGAAAATAATAAATTGTTATAGAATATCAACGTTCACTTATTTTGTAGTATTTGTTTTTAACGTGTGTTAATCAACGATCTGAACACTACTATTGTTTGTTAATATCTACTTAATATAATAAAATACCTACTACCCAACATGAGTGCATATTGGCGTGTCTTAGAAGAAATAGCCGGAATAAAATAATCGTGTCCTGCTTGGATACATCCGGCAATGGTTTTTGCTTTAAGATATTTGAGAAGTACACTGGTCAGTAAACAGCTCTTTAACGAGAGAGATTTAACAATAAAAAGCTCATATCTTAAAGGAATTTCGGATGAAAAATGCTGAAGAAATAAAGTACCCTTTATCTATTCGCAACATATTAGCAAAACTTCTTATCGTTTCATTGATATAAAGTGATAAGAATCAGATATCAAACTATTATTCGGAAATACAGGCTATGCATTTCACTGATAATCCGATAATGCCCTACCTGGCACAGTGTGACTAATTTGCAGTTGACTTATAAGACAGATACTGGTAAATATTATTACCGACTGTATCAATGACGAAGACAGTCAATTTTGTTGTATTACATTTTAAGTAAAGTAAGTTGACATTGAAAACCTCGCTTCACTAGCAGTGTAAGAAACAATATACTTAATTTTGATCTTTTTTTGTCTACACTTCACTTAAAGACCTCTGAGAATTCTGCTCACCATTAGAAACAGTACCTAGGTACGTATGTACTATCTAACGGCTGCTGTCTAGGGTACTGGCACAGACCATAAGGAGGATTGAAAAAAGTTTGCAAAGCGCTAATGACATCTAAATCAAGGCTATTTTGTAAATGATCTTCTGAAAAGTGTTATCATTTCTTAAATCGAGTGATCCCAATCTGAAGGTGACACGTCCTGATACAATACCGTAGCTCACCATAAAAATATTTATATAAAGGTCAATACTACCATTAGTTTATCTTAATGGCCAAAGTAATTAATATTGGTTTTAACTTGAGTCATAAAAATGTTTGTAACACATCTAATAGCCTATTGGATAAAATATATGTTCCTGTACGTGTCTTACTTAAAGCATTCACTACTGGATATTATTTAATTAAAGTTCTAAATGCCTATACATCAGTTGTCGTTATTCGGAGATCAAGAACTTAAGATATGTTCTTAAAAAAGATCAAAGCTTGAGTGTACAAACACTCAAAGTCATAAAAAAATTATTCTTGCTATATTTCTTTTAAAAAATGATTTACTGATTAGTGAATGTCATATAGTAATGTCAGAGTCTAAAATAGAAAGTCCGTACCGTAAACCATTTCGAATTAAATGTTGAGTAACGTAAATCCGGCAAAATTTCAGCTTAACATAATTGCAGTTAGTTGGAATGAACATATGCACACAGTGACTCGTATACTAGCTTTCTACGATGGTTTAGTAATGCCTTTAAGCTCGTGTAAAGCATTCACATTAATTCAGAACAGTTTAACTTAATTTGAATCAGCAATTGTGATTTCGCTTATAAATTAACTGAATTGGTGATTTATTGCAATCTCTTATAGTGTTTAGCTATATAACTATATTCAACTGTAATTTTCACATCTTCCCTGAATTGATGAATTCTTTTCGGGATTCGAATATTTCACTGGTTTCATCAAATAATAATATTTGCGATATTTTAATATAGCAATAAAACATTTATAAACGTAAGCACATTAGGCGAAAGGCCAGATCGAATCGACATTTTTTTTCGAATAACGCTTTTAGGGAAAAGAAATTGGAAAAGTTGCCCGGAAAATAGGGACATTCGGAAACAACTAGAAGTGCTTATTCCTCTTAAAATTAAAACCACAAACGATGCTAAACTAATCTGTTGACTTCTTAAAAAGGCTAGTAATACTGATTTAAACATTACTTACATCATTTTTAATATCTATAACTACGAGTAGTAGTAACTACTTGTATAATGAGAGAATCACGAATGTAATACACAGACTGGAACTCAAATTGCAAGAAGAACGGCGGAATAATCATTAGGTTTTTGCAATATTAGTTGCAGTTCGTGTTATTTGTGTGCTCGCGTGCGACAGACAGAGATGTTTAGCAGCATTGCATTGGTAGTGATACGTAACCAGTTTTTTGTAGGGTGGAGGTACTTGTCAGATAACAAATCTCGTATCTTACCTTTGTTAAATCTTAGGGAGTGGTTCAATATTTTGCAATCCTGTTTTTTTTATGGTATAGGGGGCAAACAAGCAGACGGGTCATCTGATGGTAAATGACTACCGCCGCCCATGGGCACCTGCAACTCAAGAGTGTCACAAGTGCGTCGCCGGCCTTTAAGGTGGGAGTAGGGAAAGGGTGGAGGGGGAGAGGGGGGGGGAAGGTTAGGGCTTCCGGTAACCTCACTCACTCGGCGAATAGTAATGTAACCATTGCTTCACTGCCGGTTTTCTGTGAGGCCGTGGTATCACTCCGGTCGAACCGGCCCATACGTGCCGAAGCATGGCTCTCCTACGATAATCATAATCAGATAATCACGATGTCAGACAATAGCTTATAATTGCTTAATAAACCGAAAAAATAGCGGCTGTACAAACATATTTAATAGGAATAAAATGGATATATTTTTTAAGTTTAACTGTCACAGAATACTTGTACTGAATGTGTCTACAATTTTTTAATAAACACTGCGACTTATGGCGACTATAGAACTGACATGATTCGGATCCATTCACAGCGCTTAATAAAATCGAACAAAAAGTAGAACAGTTAACGTACACAAGAGGAACGTATGGAAATAGATGACGGTTTTATAGTAGACAGTGTAAGCAGTTCATTCGTGTAGATTATCATAGTGCTACTATAGACACACACGACACGGTTCCATATAGTACTGGTCATATTAGAACGACAATGTAAAATAGAACAAGAAATGGAACAGTTTACGTACTCAAGGATGAAAATATGGATATAGAATAGACCTTTATAGTAGACCAGCCGAGGAAAGGCAAGTCTAATATAAAAGTGTCTTATATTTCATCGTCAGTTTCATCTGCATTTATGGTCACTGCTCCGTTCCTGAGGATCGTAGCGTGATGTTACAATACCTATAACCTTTCTCAACGATACTCTATCCAATATAGTTATTTATTATTATAAAAAAATCTTCAGTTGAATTATGACGCGTTACGTATTAGTAAGATAGTGTTTACAAGCAGATTTTATACTATAGATAGATAGACAATCACTCTAGACACACACCACACGGTACCATATTTACTGGTACTATTATTTTCTCTATAAAACACACTAGCAACCCGCCCCAGCTTCGCACGGGTAGCAAAGCATATATTGATTTTACCGACATCTTCAACAATCATCGGCATATTTCAGGTATTTTACATAAACCTTAATAAAATAATACACTTCGACCAGGAGCATAAGCATGAATCACTTCGTTTATTGGTGAAAAGCGCATTGAAATCCGTTGCGTAGGTTAAAAGTGTTAGAAACAGTCTCACAACTATTGCTATAAACTATCAAAATCACTTAAATTAAATAATAGTAACTGCTATATTGTTCGAACCTCCATCAGCACTCAAGTGATTGTTAACGACTTATAATGTTAGCATAGCCTTTTATAACCCCATTATTCATCAATATTTATCAACCGACCAATAGCATTGCGTTACCGGTATAACTAGTCATAATAATGATATAAAAAATAAAAAAATAAACAAAAGATCTAGGCGTACAGAGAGACAGACGACCGGAGAAAACTCTGTTTTATACTATGCAGAGATAAGTTTCTGACCAAAGTAAGTGCTATTTACTTTATGTCTAAACTGTAAACAATGTACTGGAACCACTGGCTATGGTATCCTTGGTTCTAAAGTACTAATTACACCTTAACCATGTAATCACTTGTCAACAGACCATTTGATGCGCAACGATGCACACGCTCATTTGCACCTAGTGATGTAACAGAAACGATTTCATCGGTATGGACATTTTGTAATTTTAACATTGCCGTAACAAGCTTTGTACGAGAAAGGTTCTCAATTTCGACTACCTACCTTCTACCAACATAAAAACATACGTTTTATGTAGGTAAGTTTACTCATTTATAAGAAGTCTTTAGATCAATTTTCGTAACTATTCAATCAAGGACTTTCGAAAAGGTTACAAATTAATTTTATTAACAACTAGCAGCGCCCCGCGGTTTCACCCGCGTAAGTCCCGATCCGGTGGGAATATCGGGATAAAAAGTAGCCTGTGCGTTAATCCAGGTCTCCAGCTATCTACATACCAAGTTTCATCACAATCGATTCAGTGGTTTTTGCGTGAAAGAGTAACAAACATCCTTCCATCCATCCATCCATCCAAACTTTCACATTTATAATATTAGTGGGATTGAAAAAAGCATTTTTAGTAGAGGCCTTTACTTCCATTGAAATCTAACATAAACACCATCAAAGTCTATTTTATTCCCTCTATTCCTGCGTAAGAACCAATTTTTTGTAGTGTGATATTATAAAGAGCCTTCCTCAATAACTCCATCCAAAACTAAAATAATTTTTCAATTTTAATCAGTAGTTCCTGAGACTACCGCGTTCAATCAAACAAATAAACTCATCAGCTTTATATTATTAGTATAGATGTGAACTGTGGATTATAGATGAACTATTTGAGTGTCTTTTATTTTACATTAAAACTTTAACGAAACGTTAACTTTAACTTATTCAGACTTTCTTCTCATAAAGTGGGTTTCTACACTCTTTGAGTAACACTTGCAGTGTCGGCCCTAGCTAAATTTTTAGGTAATGCGAGACCCCAAAGTGGCGCCTCTATTAATTCAAAACCTTAGTTTTCATATGTTGTTGGGCGTAAAAAGAATTTGATGACTTTTTTTTCGCACCGCCTTAGGGCCGCTTCTTAACACTTGTTATGTTGTTGCTCTAACGTCACTCGTTTATACTTTATAACAAAACCAGCTGTGCCCGCGGCTTCGTCCGCGTGGAATAGTGTATTTGTATCGAATCAACAGCCTAAAAAATAAGTTTCAAGATTCTAGCTCTAAATATGACATACTTCCATACAACTTTTCATCCCCACCTTTCAACCCCTTACGGGGTGTAAGGGGTTGAAAGGTGGGGATGAAAAGTTTTCGCATTAAAAAGTATGCCTATGTCCTTTCTCAGGCTCTAGACTATCTGTGTACCAAATTTCGTTTCAATCGGTTCAGTAGTTTTGGCGTGAAAGGGCGACAGACAGACAGAGTTACTTTCGCATTTATAATATTAGTACGGATTAGTAAGGATTAAAACGTTAACGTAACGTTGACTTGAACTTATTCAGACTTTCTTCTCATAAAGTGGGTTTCTACAGTCTTTGAGTAACACTTGTTATGTTGTTGCTCTAACGCCACTCGTTTAAACTTTATAACAAAAGAAACCAAAATAAAATAAAATTTAAATTAAATTGCTGTCTCAAACTAAGGTCATTAAATGATTACATTACGCAAATACAATAAGCAGCAGGTAGTATTAGGTATTACACAATTAATGGATGTATTGACCAGGATACCCACAGATTACATAAGCTATGAACTTAAGAGCAAAATATTTCATCACCTCATATTGCGTATAGTAAATTATTACTGTAGACACTTACGAAACAGTAAGGAAAATAAAATCGACGCATACATTTATTTACAAGAAATTTCTGTTTAAAATCGCTAAATATGAAAATACTTATTTGGGAAATTTACTGTAGATCTTCTTAAAAAACAACTACAACACATCCCATCCATGCTAATATTACAAATGCGAAAGTAACTCTGTTAGTTTGTTTGTTATCTTTTCGCAACTAAACGGCTGAACAGATCGGTTTGGAATTCGACAAGGAGATAGATTATATCCTGAGGACGGACATAGGCTACTTTTTTTCCCGGAAAAATGTACGGTCCCCATGGGATAAATTTGAATTTCCACGCGAACGAAGTCGCGGGCAACAGTTAGTTCACCATAATTATCAAAACAGTATACTCTAAAATGGCTGTTTAATTAGAATTTCTAGTTTATTGACGATTATCGAAACATGTTTTATGAATAATAGAAGCATAATACCTCTTAACCTGTTAATCATGTTTTTGTTTTCGATAAATTTATATAGCCGTGGGAATATGCCTCATAGTAGCCTATGTGTTAATCCAGGTGTCCAGCTATCTACATACCAAGTTTCATGACAATCGGTTCAGTAGTTTTTGCGTGAAAGAATAACAAACATCCAGACATTCATACAAACTTTCACGTTTATAATATTAGTATATGTAGAATAGCGCTATCAAAACCCAAACTAAGCAGAGCATATCTTTATATATATATATATATATATATATATATATATATATATATATATATATATATATATATAATCTTGTGTGTGTGTATGTTACGGAACTCCTCCTAAACGGATGGAAAGATTTTAATGAAAATTTTTGTGTGTCTTCAGGTGGATTCGAGAATGTTTCAGATTTACAATTGGACCCGGTAGATGGCGTTGCGATAGGGTTACAGGAAAAATATTTTTACGTTCTGACAGGACACCATTTACCATAGCGCTTTTGACAGACATAATTGTCAGTCGTTTGACAGTTGGCGCGATTGACAGAATGCGCGCTGCAAATATCGTTTAAAACAGATGCATCGGTCGGAACTATATTTTTGGAATATATATTTTTTTATTAATTATACCAATTCCAATTCAATATTCATAGTTAAGACAAGACAACGTCTGTCGCGTCAGCTAGTATTTTATATACTTAGACATTTTTTTTTGTAAATTCATACATATTATACACTATTCGCACTGAACGGGAATCGAACTAACGAAACCCGACGGTTTCGCTGGTTCGATTCGATGCAAGGTGTATGATTCGATCCAATTTAAAATAATACAGGTCTTGATGAAATCGCTTGTTTAGCGAGTGCGAAGAGGCAATGTGGTTATAACGCGTCATACTGTGGGTAGATATACAAGTCATTAGCCAGCTATGGGTTTTCCCTACATATTCCAAAGGTTGGTATTCAAGTTATCAAAGCAACTTTTCTTCACCAACTTAATATATCGGCTGCAGGTGTGTATCCCTTTTTAACCCCCGACGCAAAAAGAGGGGTGTTATAAGTTTGACGTCGATATCTGTGTATGTGTGTGTCTATCTGTGGCATCGTATCTCTCAAACGGATAGACCGATTTCGATGCGGATTTTTTCATTTGATAGCCAGTTTTCTTGCGGTGGTTCTTAGCTATGTTTGGTTAATATCGGTCCAGCAGTGTAAGAGTATCAGCTCTTTTCCAAAATGATGTAAGGCATTGTAATCGTTGAAGGGATTATCGAGTCGGGGGTGTTTTAAATTTTAAATTTATTTTTATTGTTTATTATTTTATTATTATTATTACATTACATTATATATTATTATTCGCTCGCTTGTACATATTTATATATTTTGAAATTTATATATTTAAAATATATAGGTATAATAGGTTACTTTTATTTTGGAAAAAGAATTATCTTTTTCCAAAGTAACTTGAGTTACTCCTTATAACACCAGCTCTCTGCTAGTGAAAATCCCGTGGAAATCGGTCCACCCGTTCCGGACATTAGAAGGAACAAACAGACAGACAGACGGACAGACAGACAAAAAATTAAAAAAACTGATTTTTATGCATAGGTATCGTTCAAATAACTGTATGAGTTAAAAAAAACTATTATTTTGATATTACAAACAGACACTTCAATTTTATTTATTTGTATTATATGTACTATAATAATGTATTAATATGTGTTAATGTATTAATTATGCATTAATAATTAATAATGATAAAGTTTAACATTGAAATTTTATTTTAGAAGAAATTATAGACCTATGTTATTTACATTATAATTATTTTTCACTAATAATTTAACTACCTATTTAATTTGAACAATTAAAGACGTAACAATCAAAGTTGCACTACCCCACTCGCGACTCGCGTACATAATAATATAATAACACTGTTTAAACCACTCTGCCATTGGTGTCTTTTACACAAACACAAAGTAATGAATAACATCTTAAAATAGTATGTTAATAATACTTTTGAAATATATTTGAGCCATGAGTATAGGCCGTGGCCGATTGTTCACTGACTATAGACCACATAAAAACATTTTTGTACGCGATATGAATTCGAAATGAAGAAATCCGTAGCAGAAGTATAGTAACCGACATAGCACTTGGCTCCTCTTTTAACAGTTTAACAGTGGGAGAGCATGTATGGGCCGGCTCAACCGGAGTGATATCACGGCCTCACAGAAAACTGGCAGTGAATCAATGCTTACATTGCTTTTCGCCGAGTGAGTGAGGCCCTAACCCTTCGCTCTCCTCTCCCCCTCTTCCCCCCTGCCCCTACTCCCACCATAGGCCGACAACGCACTTGTGACTTTTAAGTTGCAGGTGCCCATGGACGGCGGTAGTCATTTACTATCAGGTGACTCGTCTGCTCGTTTGCCCCCTATAATGTAAAAAAAAAAATGAACAGGTCATGTAGTCTACAGAAATGACGACGGTTGGTTGGGATAGAAAAGTTATTAGCAACCGAACACTTCCAAAAAACGGTATGAAACGAAAGCAGTGTATGATCAATCATTCACAAGTCTTGAGCTGAAGCTGAATCCTATGTTTAAAACTGAACGTGTCATGGAAAAAAACTTACAAAATGTGAATAACAAAAAATGTTGTAATCAAGTGTACAGTATTTTACTTGGCCGTATTATATTCACAAAAAAATCTTTAGTGTACATTGTGAACATCATTTTTTGCTTGACTGTATACATAAGAATCTATTCATTTAAAGCATAAATACTGAACGTATATAACTATTTTGTTTATGTAAATGAATTTATAAGTAACATTATAGTAATAGTAATAATAACTTGACGCATCTCACACACGGCCATCTGATTCCAAACTAGGCGGAGCCTGTACTATAACCACTATTACTGATAAACATACTAATATATTGCAGATGCAGAACAAATGATCATGCTCATCACACAATTATTTGTCCTGGGTAGGAATTGAACCCACGACCTCTGGTTCAGCAGTCAGGATCACTGACCAGTATACCAACAGGCCAGTCTAATTAATCAGAAAAAAATTTTTAGCGATGATATAGATATTTTTTACAATGTCTGTATCATCAGGTGTCATATTTCTGCTGTTTAAGAGGTACAGAAGTAACTCTCGAAGCATTCTTATGGAACTATGTAGATCCTATCTACTAACCATAGGAATACAGCATGAGAAATTTTCTAATAGATTTAGTTTGAACGGAGAAACACTTAAACCCTGCCTCTATTATTTGTTGAGTAAAAAAAAATTTTTTTTTTTTATTGTAAAGGGGGCAAACGAGCAGACGGGTCACCTGATGGTAATTGACTACCGCCGCCCGCCATGGGCACCTGCAACTCGAGAGTCACAAGTGCGTTGCCGCCCATTAAGGTGGGAGTAGGGGAAGAGATGGACGGGGGAAGAGTGGGAAGAGCGGAAGGGGGGAATAAGGAAGACGGAAGGGTTAGGGCCTCGGGTAAGCTCACTCACGCGGCGAAATGCAATGCAATCATTGCTTCACGGCCGGTTTTCTGTAAGGCCGTGGTAACGAGCGGAGTCGAGCCGGCTCATACGTGCCGAAGCATGGCTCTCCCAAATAATTCCTCCAAATATTCGTGTTACGTTTATAACGTAACATTGAAATGAAACGTAAATTCCTTATTTGAGTATATGGTTAGTGTATTAATTATCACCTGTACGATAACAACATCAGGAAAAAATAAATAAAATTGAAAATACTCGATCAAGTATGCTTTAGGTATGTCAGCTCTTTGAGTGATTAATAACGTCCTTCAAAGAATTATCCTGTTTGCAAAGAACTTAAACAATGCTATCTAATTTGACGGCGTTCCATTATTAGGAAACTCAGATATGGTAATACATCTGTAACCAGCTAAACCAGCATAAGTTCCATCGGCTATAAGTTCCGTCTGTGCATTGTCTTCCCCAATCAAGATAAAAACATAAATAATGAGTAGTTTCTTTTCTCAAGGCCTGTACACGATGGCAGGTATAACGAAACTTAAACATATATAACACTAACTGCGCCCCACGGTTTCGCCTTCGTAAGTCCCGGTGCCGTGGGAATATCGGGATAAAAAGTAGCCTATATGTTAATCCAGGTTTCCAGCCATCTACATACCAAGTTTCATCGCAATCGGTTTAATAGTTTTTGCGTGAAAGAGTAACAAACATCCATACAGCTTCACAAACTTTCACTTTTATAATATTAGTAGGATTTAAATCTTAAAGGAGTAATAAAGAATATTTTAGCCAAACGTATTTTACTATTTTAAGTAGCTGATATAAATATAAACGACAAAACGCGTACCTAGATGTTTGTGGTCAATATTCGTGACAGCCACTGTACTTCCTGGTTGTAACCAAATAACTAGATAATGATATTTGTGGCGTTACTTTAAGACTGGCTGAATGAATAAAAGTGTATTTTAACAGTATTTTGATAGATCTTTACATGGCTTTGAATAAAGTAATTATATCTTTTTGTTCAAAGATTATGAATGAAGTTTTACTAAACTGTGTCATAAGGTAAAATTATTCTCACCGTCTGCAGCTGGAACGGCAATAATGCAGCTTTAATAGGAATTCGCAACTCCCCCGATTCACTTGAACAATTCATTTTATTGAACAAAAAATGAAATTCCTTTGTAACTTTAAAATCTGGCATTAATGTTGATCTTTCCCATACTGGTGGATCGAACTTTTCCGGGAAGCTGACACATTTCTTAGTGATCTTGTTGTACCCCTGGCCGAAAGGACAACATTTTCTGACACATGTTTCTTTCATACAAACACAGCCTCTCTCCATTCCTGTTGTGTTATCCACAAAATAATTACCTTCTTCATATAGAATACCGTTATGAAATCTGTTTACTAGTTCGACACTGTTTTCGTGATTACACTTTTGACATTCTGTCCTTGTCATTATCACAAATATAATAGTTACTATGAGTATCATTTTTGTGGTCTTACTATATATCATTCACTCACTTTACACGTCTGTTGCGTCCGCGAGCCGGGAGGGCACTACTAAACATTACTCAACTAAAGACTCAACGGAGTTTCCGCAATCGCACACGCACCTCTACGAGACGTTAAACGACAACTAAATTGAATCAATCATTTTTTTCTCGTTAGTAACTGCTCATTATAATTACATAATGGTGCCTATTATAAACTGTGAGATTGTTTCTCGAATCTGCGTCATAAAACAAAATTTGTGGATGTTTATGAGTTAACTTTAACGTAATATTGTCAGTTGACTTCTGTCTAAAGTGTTTCGTACGGTAATTGAAGAAAGTCAATAGGTATAATAAACATAAACTTTATCTAAATGTGAAAAAAGCCCCAGTGTCAGAATTAAAATAAGTTTTAAAAATATTGAATGTATTTTACTGTGGAACAATTAAATCAATATAATCATCAGTCACAGAGTAGGTAGCATAAGAAAATGCACTTAATTTAGTTTAATAATAACAGGATATCCTCAAAGTGGATTCACAAAACAGTCTGTATCTTGGGGTATATTTATCTCCGACAGTCACGAAACCGGTTTTGGTCGTTAACATGTTGTACTGGGTTATTTTAAGTTACATATTGATACAGAAATAACGGCTGAGGTGGGGATAGATGAATTCGATAAAAAGATTAGGATAAGGTTGACGCGCCGTGAATATCAATTTGAAATAGCTAATTTTTACTAGGAAACTGCCTTATGCACACGGAAAAAATCAAAAGGAACTGAGTAGGGAGTTGAGGATTTAAAGTAGCGTGGAGGCAATAGACACGCTTCAGGATGCGGTGTCAGCGATCGTTACAGTTCGGTCAAAATGACATGAAACGAAAAGGTATCGTACCTTATAAATATAATGTTTACATAAAAGACATATTATCCCATTTTGATTTCTTCAGAATGTATAGAATGAGAGGTAAGAATATCAAACATATGTTTGGATAAAGAATTAATGATTAATCAACTTTAATCTACATTTAAATTGTAAATTTATCAGATCAGAATAAAGTTGCAATTTATACAAAATCAACATTACGATATCAACAGTTTGTAGTATTTAGTATTTTTCTCACAAACCATTATTAACAGTAACATATTAACTTTTTGTGTCATTGATTACATCTATTACGTTCCTATAAACAAGTTTTTACGATCAACACATTCATGTATTTTTATGACCGTCTGTTCCACCATGTTTGTTTTTGGCTGCTTTTCTATGAATGTATGTATTTATAATGGTAAAAGCCAACAATATAATAATAATAACTTGAGACACCTCACACACGGCGGGCCGTTTGATCTCAGACTAGGCAGAGCTTGTAATATGGTAACCAGACGCTCATAAACATACTTATACATGTATATTACTAAATACATACATTATTATAGATAAATTACACCCAGACACAGAACCCATGACCTCTGGCTCAGCACTGAAGATCACTAACCACTAGGCCTGTCAATTTATATGTCTCTGCCGTGGTCTTACTGACCAAATTAGATTTTAGTGCTACAATAAATAAAAGTCTGTATCCTAGTCCTAATACTATATTTGCGAATGTAAGTATGTGTGTTTGGACAACCGAAATGAAATCATCAAAAAAATTTAGTAAAGGACAAATTTAACGAACCCTGGAAATACTGGTGAAACTCCGTACCATCATGAAGATCAGATGGTCTAACAGAGTGCGAAACACCGAAATTCTTCATCGCAGAGGAAAGAGTGGCGAAGCGAATCTTTTACTCTGAACTGAAGGAGGGCAAGCGGTATCATGGCGGTCCCCTTCTCCGGCGGTACAAGGATGTCCAAAACCGACATATGAAGAGATGCAATATATAGCCATCTCGTTGGGAATGTTTGGCAGCACAGCGGCCAGAAAGGCGTAGGCTCGTGAACAGCCAGGTACACGAGTTCGAGTTCGAGTTTCTGCGTAAAGCTGACCTTGATACCAATCGCAGCCGGTTAAAGGGCCGCCCACTTGCTTCTGCACCTGAACGGTTTACTCACGTGCCCTCAATGTGCACGGTGCTTCGCCGCGAAGATAGGCTTCATAAGCCATCTTATCTTCGAACGCATCAGCCCACGACTAGGGATCGAAGTGGTCGCCATGGCCGAAATTGGTCGGTACAATCATCATCATCAAATTACCTATACCTATATTACCTTACGAAAGCGAAAGAGTTCAAATAGAGGATGCGGTCTGATTCATCCAGTAACTTGGAAGTCCGCTTCGTTATATCCTAACATCTAACATCTGCTCTAACTAGAATAACTGTCGGGAACCAAATATAGTAACTACGTAACTCTGGAACTTTACTCAACTAAAAATTTAAAAATTCTGCCGAAGTAATAACGCATAGATTTCCGAGAACTCCCTGTGTGTAGTTCCCTTTTTAGCATCGCAGGATTAATACATCAGTGCTTCTAACAACAACCGATATATATATTATTTTTGTTAAAACACAGAAAAAATAAAAGACGAACAGTATGTGACGCAGAAGTGATCTTATACAACATACCGAAAAACATTAGGCAGACCACTGCAATGGTTCATTTTTTAACTACACGACAACAAACTACAGCTTCGACATTTGTTTACTAAATTAGAGAGATACACGAACGGGCCTCAACTTTATTCCAGGCCCATACGAAGTGTTAGAAAATGGCACCGATCTTCTCGTTCCTGTCAAACATGCCTGTTTCATTGAAGGAAATTAAAATTGTACTGACTAAATGTAGCCTCAACAAACTCTCCAACATAATTAATTAAAATTACAGAATACATTTAATTTTAAAATATTATGCTCCTGTGGTTGTATAAAAAGAAAGATACTTAATTTAAAGAACATCTAATAACGTTCTGACTTTAAAAAGATTATAATTATTGTTGAACCAGTTATAGAAATCCATATTTTTTTACACATCCTGAAAATCTAATATTTGTAATGCTGTAGGATAACTAATTATTTATTTCAAGGAATTGAGATGAAGGCGAATAGTTGCAACAAGAAAAAGTTCAAAACCAGAGCTAACAAAATTTAAAGTTCCTAAGCTAAACTTTGAGGCTAATAAGTATATTTATATGATTCTATGGATTGAGTCACAAGTTACGTGTCTTCACATGCTAAGGGATATCAATAACAATTAATTGGAAGACTTGGTTGCAACAAACTCTCACATTATGATAGAGCTGCAGAAGCAGTAGGGCGACGTCTAAAGATGGTCAGTGAAGCATCTATTACTATGACTGGTAAAAGTTCGTTGGGGATTTATTCATTTTAAAGTTAAATCGCAGGCAATTATAGCATATTTTATAAGGAAAATGAGTTTTAAAGTACACAAAAAACCGAACAATTTCCGGAATTTCTAACGATTTTGCCATATTTTGATTTGAAATAAAATGTCAACATTTTTATGTTTTCCTATATAAAGGTTTTAGTCTATAAAATACGTATTTAAATATTACGTGTACGCTTAAATATGAAAGGAACATCATTTTTGTAACATTCTGTACAAGTTTAAAGATATACCAAATTTTATAAAATTTTTGATTTTTTGAGCTAAGGTTAAACAAAAATATACGCGTAAAAAGCATACAAGTATAATTTAACCAAACGAGTAAACTTTGCAACTTGCGTGAAAAGTGTTTTGACATAAAAATTGTCGAAAATTCATAACTTGCGTTCTAATGAATATTTAAGCCGAACATTTCAGTAAGATTGGCTATAAACTTATTGCGAAACTTCGAAAAAACTGAAAAAAGGCCTTCGGGAGATTTTTGTAAATCAACGTTTTCAGTCTTACTACTTCACTAAATGAAATCGCATTTAACACGTTGTAGAGGAAGTCTCGACGAACAAAAGCGTTTTTGAAAATTCACTCTAAATTGGCCCAAAACTTTTTAGGGCCATTCTCCCGAAAGCCTTTTTTCAGTTTTTTCAAAGTTTTGCAATAAGATTAAAGCCGATCTTGTTTCAGGCCTTAATATTCATTAGAGGTTATGAATTTTCGAAAAAACGGAAAAGACGCGGTTTTTGCAATTTGCAAAAAAACTGCTAATCCCATCGGGGCTGTTAAGGTCTAATTTTTCGTCTATAATGCGCAATTTTTATGTTCAAATACTTTTGCAAGAGATAAGATGCAAAGTTTACTCGTAAATCGAAAAAAAGACGGTTTTTACGATTTTTGACAATTTTTTTGATAGTGATGCCACGGGTCAATATGCCTTGAAATAAATAATGTTAATCGTGACGTTTTTATCTAACTAATAAAAAAACCGATTATCTCAATTTCACCTATAGTGACTGACTATAGTGCTTCACACAAATAAAAAGTGCCCAACGCGCCTAAAGAAGTTTTCACTTAAAAAAAAATGACTTTGTTGTCGTTTCGTGCCTTTGCTATTTTGTTACATAAATCACAAACTATTTAATATGTGGTGTTTCTAAGATTACGAAAGTAATGGGTTGTGTTATTGACACCGTGCTTTTATGAAAATAAACCTTTTAAAGAAGGTCGACAAATTCTATAAAAAATATATATTTTAAAGAATATGCGTTTCTTAATAAGATTAATATTTATTTTGAATTTTTATGATTGTAATTTTTTCTGATTTTTATTTTATGAATCTTTAGTAATTTTTTCATTTGGACAATTTGGTATTTTTTGTTTGTAGACTTCAATCAATGTTAATAAATTCATTCGATGTTTTTGTTATGACACCATAAAAACAAAATTTTAACTTGTTTTTACGATATTGTAGTACTGTTTGCCTAAATAAACTATTACTTTATAGTTCGCTCATGTAATGATAGTGTCAATAAATGCATAACATCAATACACTACTAAACTTAGATTATTTTTGCTTTTTCGATAAATAACATTAAATAATGTTATGTAAATTAAAAATTATCAAAACCCTAAAAGTTATATGGGCATTTAACGCATTGTCACTTAAAAATTCACTTTTACTTTAAACACACGACGTCAAATATGAAAACCTGGAACATTACTGAAATGACCGGAACGAAAATTTGTCATTATTAATTAAAACATAGTGGCATGACATGCGGTTGCGATAAAGTAATCATTTAATAGTTCATTTTAGGGTGACAATGATAATTATACATATACGACTTCTAGACATGAACCTTTTCAAACTATTAGAACATTTACACTAATTTCCTTTGGGAAAAGTAATTCGTATTTATATTTGTAAAATCGTTGAAGTTTTAATATATTGTACAAATAAAGTGCAAATAATAGAGGAACTTTTTCAGTTTAACTAAGGTTGTAAAATTAACATATAAATAAGATAATTGCATTTGTATTTTATAGGTTTGAACCATCTACAACAAAATAGATATATGTACTTGTATAATATTGTGTGTACGTCGTGGCCAGATCTTAGAATTGACCACGTGGATTGACATTTCATCAAACGTTGACTTTTAAATGATATGGTCAGTTTTGGGTGAAAAATAAATGGTTAATAACGGTTTTGTAATGGTTGTACTTCATGAAAAACAACCATTTCATAAAATGGTGGGAAACATCATGAAGTGATCAATTTTAAGATGTGGCCACGATATGTATAACCTCAATGAGTCAAGTCATTTAATATGTATATAAATATAAATGAAGCCATTGGAAAGGCAAAAAAAAAATTACGGCCATTTGGATGAACTTTGTCTTCTTCGCAACAAGGTCTATTTGTTACTGGCATCTATTTCTCAGCGCCAATAAATTTCACTAAAACCTGTCAACGTATACTCAACTTTATTTCCACGCAGCGAGAGTCCCCATTTATTCAAATGCCGTATAATTGCCGTATAAAAACTTGTTCAAAACGAACTAAGATGACGTTATTTTAATCGACACCTTCGAAGACGCTTACTAAAAACACAGAGCAAAAGAGATGGCATTCAACGGATAGCAGCTCTCGCTACGTGGTATTAAAGTTTATTTAAGCGTGTCAGACTTTAGTCGACAAATAAATTGCTTATTTCGATAGCGACGTATGTTACCTACTTGTTTATATTTGAAATAAGACCTTGTTTCGAAGGATACAAGGTTTACATCTTGTATGAAGAAAATTTAGTCAATTATAGTTAGGAGAGAAATACAAGAGAATTGATACCAATAATAGATTATTATTTAATTTTTGGCTTTTGTTTTGCAAGAAGCTGAATAAGAAAAACAGAACAAGTGCGAGTCTGAGCCGTGCACCGAGGGTTCCTTAGAAACTTGTCTCTAGATAGTTCATTCAATCTCGGGAATCGGTTCTAGAAGATTTTTGCCTGTTTTTTCCGAGTATGTGAAAGCCACACTTGATTTTACAGTTCTATAAATAATCCCCCATGCATTGATATACGTCACAGTACATTTTCCAATAGTAAAGTATAAGTTTGTAATAAAATATTTTTGTGTGATATAACATCAAATTAACGACTTTCGGCTTTACTTGCTGTGAGACCTTACTTCTCACCAACTTTCATTATTCTAGGTCAATGGGAAGTACCCTATAGGTTTTGGTTAAAATGTAAGACTTAAATGGCGTTATCTTTTGATGACGTTGATCTAAGTCAACATCTTGAATTTTCACAGCTTCAAGGGATCGCGGACATAAGTATTTGATGTTAATTTCAACTTGATACGCAAGCCTGAGGTCTTGAAAGACAGACAAATCGACAGCAAAATGATCGTATAAGGGTTCTATTTTTCCTTTTGGGGAACGGAACCCTAAAAATATCCTATTTGAATGTATACGTTACCAAATTTGTAAAATTTTCCATTACTTAGAAACTTACAACTAATTGGGTAATTAGAAGAAACTAGTAGCTCAATGTTAGTGTGTCAGGTAAAATTGCCAATCTCTAACTGGCCCCATAACAAAAGGCTCATTGTGCCGTCGTGAGGATGCACATAGGTGGTGAGTGAGAAAAATAACTTTTTTACCTTGAAGAATGAACGAGACAGACAGATACCAAAAGAGAAGTAATTATCTTAATGTCCATAATGATTCAATGCAAACCACATATTACATTACTAGCTTTTGATGGTGGCTTCGGTCGTCATATATATTTTTGTCAATCAATACAGGTATCCTACGGAAACGCGTATACATATTCTCCTGCGTCTTGATCTGTCAATAGATAAGATATCTTCGTTTAGATGTAAAATAAATCTGGAGGAATCAAGTTCGGTAATCGAAGTACCCAGACCTAAAAATCCTTTACGTCTTTGTGGACATATCTCCGCATTCTCACTGGCCTGTTGGTCTAGTGGTTAGTGACCCTGACTGCTAAGCCAGAGGTCGTGAGTTCGATTCCCACCCAGGACAAATAATTGTGTGATGAGCACGATAATTTGTTCTGTGTCTGGGTGTAATTCATCTATAATATGTGTGTATTTAGAAATATTTAAGTATGTTTATCAGCAGTCTGGTTACCATAGTACAGGCTCTGCCTAGTTTGGGAATAGACGGCCGTGTGTGAGATGTGTGTGTTACAAATGCATATAAATTACATTTACATTAAATATACTTACAATAAAAATAAAAAAAAACAAAATATATTTAAAAATATGAAATATAAATAATAATAATAATAAGGCAGTTCTCCTCGACACGGCTCGTATAGTGAGGAGGTTCCTGTCTTTGGAGCCCTAACCACCGGGGTCTTGGTCCCTGTACCCGATGTCGGTGGTATACTATTTTTTATATTTTTAAATATATATTTTGTTTTATAGGTATTTAAAAATGTCATTAATAAGTTTTACGATAAATAAAGAGAATAATAATATAAATTTTATTATTATTATTATTCTAACTCTACAATGCGGCGTTTTTTTTTGTTTAAATATGGTCTTGTTGAAGTATCAGTGGATACGTGGTGTCACATGTGCGTTGCCAACTAAATCTCCCCTCCCGCTCTGGCGACCCCTTTTTTATCATGTGTCGTCACCTCGTTTACCCCTAACCAGAAAACAACGTCAAACCTTGCGGGCAGCATCCGCGCCTGTTTGATAGCAGATATGTTACTTAGTTCTGTCTACAGTAAGGACTAGTGTCTCAGCAATGCTACTTCAAATTAATATTATTTTAATATCTATATCTCGTAGTTTTTTAATATTAACACGCTTGTATTAGCTTGGTATGTATGTATGTAACGGAATCTATGAACGCGATTTTCACACCCTTCAAAACGTCACAGTAATTTGAAATTTTGCACACTTATCAAGGACCGACGACAATGCAATAATTTAAATAGTTTGTTCCATTATCCTGATCAGGATCTCCAGGATTAGCGATTTTTTATATGGGAAGACACGATAGTGTCTTGCGCCAAGTACCTACGCGTTTAAAATAAATATTCCGGAGAGGGAGCCTGAGAAACGGTGACAAAATCCGATGAAGGCAGCAGGCGCGCAAATTACCCACTCCACTCACAGGGAGATAGTTACAACCTTAATAAATTATCGTTGAAAAATTAAAAACGCATTAATTATAAATTGAACTAAAAAGTGGAAAATAAATATAGTTTAAAAAAACTAAAAAACACGCTTTGATACAAAATCAAACTAAAAAGTAGAAAATAATTTTCAATAAATTAAAATTAGTGGGATAATAAAAAAATATTTTATTGTAAAAAAGCGTGGTACTATTTATTTAATATAAACAAAAACTTCGTGTAACGTTCACATAAAAATTAGAATTTTCAAAAAAAAACTGGATAAGTGCGAGTCTGACTCGCGCACCGACGGTTTCGTAATTAAACAAACTTGTATACGTCCATCTCAGGAATCAATTCTCAAAGACTTTTGCCCTTTTTTTTCGAAAGACAAACTTAACTTTGCGATATACGACAAAGTCAACAATCCAACCGCAAAATATAAGTTTTTAATCACAAAAACTTTTTTTTATGTGATATAACAACAAATTAACGACTTTCAGATTTTTTCCTTTGCTTGTGCTGTAAAAACCTTGCTTCTTACAAAATTCCATGATTCTAGGTCAATGGGAAGTACCCTATACGTTTTGATTTACCTACAAATTGAAATTTTAGGAAATCTAAGGCTTAAATGACCGTATCTTTTGATTGCGTTGACTTAGAAGCTTGATTTTTTTACAACTTCAAGAGACCGTAGACTTATGTATCTATTTGATATTAATTTCAATTTGATGCGTCTACGGGTTCCTGAGAAAAAGGTCTTGACAGATAGGCAACAAAGTGATCCTACAAGGGTTCCTTTTTCTCCTTTTGAGGAACGGAAACAAAAAACAAAAAAAAAAAAACAATGTCTGATCCTCACCTGAAGCAATTTCACCTTGTGTCTTCTGGACCGTAAAGGAATGTGAGAACCATTTAATTGAAGACAATCTTCCATCTTAATAGTAACGTTAAATTGTTCCATAACATTGAAACCTTCAATCATTATTAAGTCATTAGTGGTTTTATTTATTCTTCTATACACTGCCGGGTTGAACCCCTTGGTGCTATTAGCACATCCTGTCTTCTTTGCATGGTATTCTTGCTTTAATCCACAACACTTTTTAATTGTAATCATGTTATGTTGTGACATAACACTTGCCATCATCACGAAAAAGATAACGAATATGATAACCTTCATTTTTGAAGATATTTTAAGTCACAATAGATTTATGTAAATTTACATAAGATAACAAAGTAATGCGTTGGTTAGCGTATTTTTTTTTTGTTTAATTTATCTATGCTTATAGAAAGAAAAAGCACCAAAAAATGATTATATAAATGATTTAATTTAATTAATTTCAAAATTAGCTTTTTGGCAATAACGATTATTATATCAACACCGTCAATACACTATTTGACTCGTGATGACATCACTTTATACAGATTTGTCAAAACCTTATTAAATATGCATTGAAAATCAAAATTAGACGATCCTTAAGTCCAAATAGTTTTAGTCCCAAGTAGTTCGATATAACAACGCTCAGTTTGGCAGATATTAAAATTTGCACTATAAAGTATACACGAGGACCTGATTTATTATTTCAGTTTGATAACAAATACACAATTACATATTATTTTGTCACACTCAATATCTAATATTAATGGCAATGTTTAGTTGGAAAACAGATGAAATGCTGTACCGTTTTTAGAAGCACATACGAATCACCCTTTAAGGCCGTTAGACGAAAATGAAATACACACGATATACCAGATCGCGATGCGAAACGCAACTGACAGATAAAAGTCATTCTTCGAAAATATATAGGTAGGTATTATAGGGAAATTAATTAAAACACTACCGATATTAGAAGTCATAATTTAAGAGACAGGTAGTCTTTAGGGATGGCACATAACGAGTTCTGTTTAACAGAATTATATACCTATTATCCGAAATCCATATGAACTTTGGATTAAGGTTTTAATATTTTTGATGCTAGAATTTTTGTAAGGGTTAATATGAATATGATTATATATATATATAGTTTGATTGATTAAATTACCATGCACTCCTTTGAAGTATGTAATCAATCACTTACTATATAAACGAGTGTATAAAATGCATCAAGTTGATTGATAAAAATTGTAGATTAGATGCTTTCCAGGAAAATTACATCATATAGGGAATCAAATAATTAAAAATATAAACAATTAGACATTAGAGTACATAAAGATATGAAGTTGATTGAGTTAATGGGCGGAGATCTTCAACAATGACATATTATAAAATTGTTAAATTTTATGTCGTTATTGAATCTCTTTTATATCACTTATTATACGTTACTACTAACTAATAGAAAAAATAGTCCCTTACTTGGTGAGGTCCTACTGAAACAATTCCATTTCACAATAAATATTATACTCTGAATGTGTGGCTAGCAGTTATTGCAATAGTAGTAGTAAAAGCTACAAACGTTCGTTCCTGAGAAAAAGGGTCTTTTACGCACAGGCCGGACCGCGACGTAATGAACTCTCTCTATGTCCAGTTTCTGTACCCCTCACAACCGACGGTTGAGTGGTTAAGGCGTGGAAGCGAAACAGACAAACTCCACTTCGCATTTATAATTTTAGGTTAATATTAGTTAAGATTAGGATAGCTAGGGTTCGTAAGGAGTAGATATCGCCATAATAATTGGAGATCCTTACCATAGGATTGGTATACTTAACAGGTTCATCATGTTTGTCTATTAGGAGAAGAAAACGCAACTTATAGAGTTTCAAAGACAAAACAGAGCATTGGGAGTGGACCAAGGCTGAATTGGTCTGAATAAAAAAGTGAATGTGCAAAATTGTTCAACAAACTCCGGAAAGTGTCACCGGTACGTTACACTATTACTGTCTGTCGGACAAGAAAGTTTATAGAAAAACCAACGTCGTAACACTTCAAACACAAAATTAATAAAATATGTGAACTTAATTCGCAAAAAATAAGTCAAACAGTCAGAAGTCAGACCGGTACTAGTTTTTCGCCGACTTGTTTCTGGCTTGATTAGGATTTTTTTATTTCCCTCCAAAATTTTCTCAATCGCAGACTCACACAAATCTACTCATGAAAATGCTTAATCTACCATTAATTATAGGTTTCAGGTACCATTAATTCGCTCGCGTGTACATATTTATACATTTTTGCGCGGAACCCTAATTCTTTTTCGAAAATAAAAGTAGCCTAAGTTACTCCTTATAAGTGAAAGTCCCGTGGGAATCGGTCCACCCATTCCGGAGATTAGCCAAAACAAACAGACAGACAGACGGACAGACAGACAGACAAAAATTTTATAAACTGATTTTTCGGCATAGGTGTCGTGCAAATAACTGTATGAGTTTAAAAATAACTATTATTGTGACATTACAAACAGGCACTTCAATTTTATTTGTTTGTATTAATGATATGTTACACGTCACAGGTATAGTAAGAGCAAACAAAAATAGTGTATATACATTTCATAACTTGACATAGTTATCTTATCGAAATCAGGAACCATTAATCATTAAGTGCGCTAGGATTATATTATATTGGATAATAGTTATGTCTCTGACCCAAAAATAATATAGTTAGTGCATAAACACAGCTCTTTCATCTCACTTGCCAATATCGGTTTTAAAGAATAACATAGAACGCAATAAATTCAGACTTTAATAGGTATATATTGACAGGAAAAGTTAAATTTGAGCTTGCTAAGTTTTGATCAAATTTTGAATTCTGGGATTGCCCACAATAATTTGCATTTTATGTTATAAATTGACATTTTTATGAACTTAGTGCAGGTTTTATCACAAAAATATGTTGTTGCAAAGGAGTTTTATATTCAGATGTTTTTAAATAATTCTCCACCACTATATTTTATACAAAGTTTCACAATCACTGTTTTCAATAGAGTTATTCCTATGCACTTTAGACACTTCTTTCATCCTCTCCATCTCAAATGAAACTATCGCATCTTCCGGCGATGAAAACTGTACCCCTTTGAGTTGATTTTTTATTTTAGTGCATGCCAAGTCAGGGCTGTAAGATGGATGACACAGAAGTTTGATCGGTGTGCTATCCAGGAAGATCCACGTTTTGAGTGCTGAGTTCACGATGATTATATAGACATGTATATAATCAAAGCACCAGCCCGTGGAGTCCCGTATTTGTTCACTTGGTGCTGACAGCAGTGAACACATCTGGCAAACATTTGGTTGTATGCCAATCGGCATTAATGCTACTTTGATCCCTTAAAACTATTGACACCAGATATCCTGTTATAGTAAAAAATCATAGCCTATTCATAGCTTTAGCTCATGTTGAAACAGCCAAACTCTGGATAATATCGAAACCGCACCAAAACAAGCTTGAGCCATACTTAGCTATCGTATCATGGCACCACTCCACGTAAAACTGCTTCTGAGCGTCGTCGGTGAGGTTGTCCGGTACCCAGCGTGGAAACTGGCTATACTATACTCTTCATGCGAAGGTGCTCATGTAAATTAATGTGAAAGCTTCCTGAACCAATCTTCGATACGTACTAAATATTTTTATAGATGATTCGCCAATTATCTTCAATGAATTTTTTTATTTCTGACACGTTTTCTACCGTAACAGCCGTCAAAGGGCCATCACATCTTTCTTCATCACCCATAGTTTGCTGACCTTGCTTAAATTCGCTAAAATATCGGTACACGGTTGCCTCAGAAGGGCCTTCGTCCACAAATGCAATTTCAAGTCTATCAAACGAGACTCCTTCAGTTTTAGGCTTTAGGCCACATTTGAAATCATAAAATATCATCGAGCGAATATGTTCTCGAGATAGATCCATTTTTCAGTGAGACACGATAATTACATTTAGTTCGTTTAGTTCGATTGAACAGAATAATGTAAAAATCGCGATTAAAATACAGGGGTTGATCGTAGAAGGATGAAAATTTGAAGTTATATGTATTTTTCAATGCTAAATCAAAAAAAAAAGTACAAAAATTGTAAAAAATAAAAAAATATTTAGGGCTGGGTTACCCTTATCATTTAGGGGTGTAAAAAATTAAAGTTGACCGATTCTCAGACCTACCCGATATGCACACAAAAATTCCTAAAAATCGGTGCAGCCGTTTCGGAGGAATTTGGCAATAAACACCGCGACACGAAAATTTTATAAATTAGATTTCACCCAGACACAGAACAAATGGTCCTGGCTGGGAATCGCACCCACGACCTCTGGCTCAGCAGTCAGGATCGCTAACCACTAGACCTATAGGCCAGTCAAATACAATGTAAAGAAATTTGAAAATGCAACTTTTGTATTTTTTTACTTATTTTTAAAATGAAGTATAGCCTGCCAGTATTCCTTAGTTTCAACGAAATGTGACAATGGGTGGGGGGTCATAAGCTTCGTGACGTCACATGTCAACATTACCTTTAAATGAAAGACTACATACGCTACTACACTTTTACTAAAAAAATAATAATTTTAGAACTGCTCTTTTCAGTTCTGGGTGTAAAATTGCAAAATATGTGACGTCACACCAATGTGGCCACTTGTGGCATGGATGGGAGGAGGAGTCCAAAAAGCACGAAATTCGTGTGAGATTTATAGATGGCCTCTTTTTCTTTATAATAAGAAATTTTATACAGATCGCCTTTTTTTATTGTGTGGAAACCCCCTCGGGTCATCATCCCACTGGGGCTGCCGGTAAAGTGGTATGTCGGAATCGAGCCGACTAAAACCACACGGTGTTTTGTTACAAATGAGTCTATTGCAAGGGGCTCGGGTATACCCTAGCAAGAAAGTCCCCGACAACCCCGGCAAACCTTGGCGGCTTCTTAAACAAAAGGCAGCCACGCCCTTGTGTGCGGAGGGCATTGCCCCTCTTCCAGTTTAGAGAGGCGCGGGCGGAACACGGCGCGCCACCATCTCAGGCCTGCTTCTGCTAAAGTAACGCCCAGCCCTTTACCCCCAGGCCGAAGCTCATGGAGGCCGGAGATCATTCTTCGCTCTCCGGCGCCTGGTGCCTCTCCTTCGGGACGGGAGAGTACTAGCCATCTCCCTTTCCCTTTCCGGTGCCTCTTTAGCGGACATCACTTCCTCACAAAAAGAGGCAGCGGAGTCCCACGCGTTCTCACTTTGGACCATGGACAGAACCATGGTCTCCAGTGAGAAGCTTCCCACTTCAAATGCCGCCGCGAGGTCGCGGCGTTGTTGCGTCTACGCTGAGCACTCCACCAAAGTGTGAAGTGCAGTATCCTCGCGACAGCCTTCGCAGTGATGGCACGCAGACGTTGGCTCTCGGCCTATGCGACACAGGTACTTTCAGAAACAGCCGTGGCCGGTCAGCACCTGCGTCATCCGGCTGCTGTGCTGCCTCTCGAGCCAATCCTCCATGATGGGTCTTATCGCCACCATTGTGGCGTGCCCATATGCAGATCGCCTGCTGGTCGAAGTTTAACAATAACTCATTAAGTTTTGAATGCTATCTTTTATTTCATTGACCTATTTGTAACATAAATTAAGATGTTAATTTCCAGTATAAGTAGAACTGTCCACTGTCTGACTTTGCGTACCATGACATATCAACATAGGTATGTAATGGACAGTGGCGTAACTATAGGGTGGTAGAACGGGCAAAATGCCATGGGCCCAAGGCCCTAGGGGCCCCCCGGCCCCGACCCCAACGCCCTAAGCACACGAGGCACCAAGAATGAACTTGTGCCCCATCCGATGGATTTGCCACGGGCCTCAAATGGTATAGTTACGCCTCTGGTAATGGACCTGTAGTCGTTTTCACATAATTAGTAAATTTATAACACATATTGTTTAAACATTTTAGCTTTCGTGTCTCTTACAAAATAATATAAACTTTATGGATTCCAAATATCGTCCATGCGCAAAAATTTGTTTAAAAAGGGGTACAAATCATTTTGGTCACGTATTAATATAATACATAGTCTAGCCATAAATACTGTTACAACAAAAAACATATTATATTACATTTGAATTAGGAACCCTTTGTTCTCATTTTCGTGCCAATCTATGTTAAATATTCTTTTCATATTAAAATGGGGCGATAAAAAGAACCGAATTGCTGTGTTAGCTCTATACAAAAATGTAATTTTTGAAACTGTCCATCTGCTTGGTATAAGTCAAATGTTTGCATATTGGGCTAGGATAGGTATAGAGAAACGTATTCTGTTTGTAACAGAAAAAAGAAATGACAGTCCACGTAATATTGTACTAAAAAGGCAATCAAAGCAAGAAAGAAAGAATCATGTCCAAAAGCAAAAGATTTGTCTAAGAAAATGAATGTAGCAGCACCCAGAACCATGTCACGTATCTTAAAATTTATGTCCCGTCCATACGACTTATTTTCTCTCGCTCTATCGTTTTTAACCCTCGACGTAAAAACAAAGTTTAGCATGTGTATCTGTGTATTTGTCTGTGGCACCATAGCCCCTAAACGAATGGACTGATTTTGATTTAGTTTGTTTTATTTGGAAGGTGACTTGATCGAGAGTGTTCATGGCTACAATTCAAGAAAGTTTGTTCAGCCGTTCGAAGATCATCAGCTTATCATCAGCATTTTTAATTTATGTTATCTAATATGTATATAGAGTGTGTGCATGCGAGAAGAAAACGACTGACGGGAGGACGTTTTCTTTAAAATAATATCAAATAGTGATGTTTCTCTTTCTTTCTTTCTTGATGTCCACGACCTGCTATAAGACAATTACACAAAATATACCTTTTTATACAAATTCAATTCAATCAAATCAAATGACATCCAAACCATTTATTTCAATTAAACCAATAATAGGTATTTTTGAATTGTCAGGAGTAAGTCAGTCAGACTAAGTCAGTCGTGAAGCTAGTTGCCTGTTCCAATACGTAGATCCTATGGAGAAAAACAGGCAAGAAACTCCAAGGACACTCTTTTTCAAAATGTTTTTCACAAATTTCTGGTTACATTGCTTATAAGCGTAAATGAAATGTGAGGACAATGTAACATACCTATTATTCTAAAATATAAATAGACGCGCTAATTACTACTATACATATTTAAGTAAAAGCAGTCCGGAGATGACCAGCCCCGACCAACGGCAACCGTTCACGAGCATGACGCACACGCCAGCCATCAGATCAACCATATTGCAGGGAGCCGAACGACCCGACGCATACCCCACCATCAGCAGGAGTTCTAGGCGAACATGACATACTTAGAATTCTCCAGACTTCTGTGTCACGGATTATTTTCCTCTAATTTAATTCATTAACAACCTTATGTCAATAGTTGTTATTCTAACCGATGACGTATCAAGGTTTTTTATTTATTTTCCTCAAAAATATTAAGTTAGCTTAGTATTGCTGTGATTTCATACGCCGCGGTTCAGTCTTCGGATGGTACAATCATCTTAAGCATGACAAAGCATTGCTCTATATAATATATCAGAACAAAAACATAAATGTGAGTATAAGGGCTCTTTGTCTGCTCTCTTAGTCACTAAAAAAGAAAATATATCAGAATTTAGTGTCAAGTTCAAGTCCAAGCGGCGACGGCCAAGGTGTCGGACTTGGAACCAACTGTTTGCGGTTTCAAACCACACCCATTGCACTCCTAACACTAGCATTTAGCTTTAGCTGGAGGAGTTAACAAGAATACTAATCACATGTGACCAACGTAACTAGTATTCTAAATTAAAAAATAAAAAACTAGGTAGTCATGGGACTGCCGACAGAAGTGAAAACGTAACTTCACAGTGTATTTGCATACACGCACGCACGCACGCACGCACGCACGCACGCACGCCCGCACGCACGCACGCACGCACGCTCGCACGCACGCACGCACGCACGCACGCACGCACGCACGCACGCACGCACGCACGCACGCACGCACACACACACACACATCTGTATATATATAATTAGGTTTTTTTTTTTTAAATTAAAGAAAGAAATCGTAATATAAAATAATCTCTCTTTCTCTCTCTATCTCTCTCCCTCCCTCCCTCCCTCTCCATGTCTCACTGACGCTGTACATGTAAATATAAGAAACTCGCCTCCGTCTTACAAATTTTCGATGGCGTCAAAAAAATATTTTTGTTACGTATATATAGTATACGCAAGATTAACATTTTTTACCCATCCCAAAAATTGCACAACGCCGCTAAAGAAGTTTTCACTTCAAAAAAGACCTTAAAATGGTTAAATATGTACTTGACGAGTTTTTTGTATATGATGTGTGTATAAGTAGGTATGAAAATAGATATGCTAAGTATGGTTTCAGACGTTTATTTCTCGTAGTCTATTAAAGTTGGTAAAATTCGGAGTATGGTATAGTAAAAAAGCCCTTACGGATACAATATTTCATTTCAATCTTGAGTTTGAAACTAGTCCAATACCTTAGCCATGATGCTACCACCGTGCGCTTTGTATGTTTGTGACTATAAAACTCGAAACACAGTGGATTGATTCGATCGATTTAAACGCGCTCATACATATATGGCAAAACTAACAAAAAAAAAACCGGGTAAGTGCGACTCTAAATGGCGCACCGAGAGTTCCGTTAGCAAACAAACTTGTCTGTTTATATAAAGTCAGTTTTTCAACTGCAAAATATAAGTTTGTAATCACAAAAACTATTTTTATATATTGAATTACCCTAAAGGTTTTGATTTACCTATTCAAATTTGATAAATTCTAAGGCTTAATGGCCGTATCTTTTGCGTGCGTTGACTAAGAAGATTGATTTTTTTTACAGCTCTAAGAAACCGCAGATATAAGTATATTTTTTGTTTCTTTTTTATGTTATAGGGGGCAAACGAGCAGACGGGTCACCTGATGGTTAATGACCGCCGCCCATAGGCACCTACAACTCAAGAGTCACAAGTGCGCGCAAGGGAGGGAGATAGGGGAAGGGCGAAGGGGAATTAGTAAACAACTTTAACTTATTTTGCTTACATCCCATATAATATATAGTTTTGATTATTGGAAGGATCATTGAAATATATTACAATATATTGAATGTTATCATGCCAATGATCTCATGTTATCGTCGCCATTTCAGTGACATATGTTTTAAATTACGTCAATTAATTGTTTTACGTAATGTAATCGATATTTTTTATTTCTATTGTTCTACAAAAATACAAGCTTGAATGTTTTTCGAGCGCGCGTCATGCAGTAACTTAGTACAATGTAAAGGTGGCTGCATTTAATATCATCATTTGCATACAACGCTTCCAGATTGCAACCTTGATTGGAATAAATGGGTTTTATGATGTTACCGTTATTATTAATAAAAATTGTGATCCCTTTTGAATGTAAGATGTGAACGCTGATGAATTTTATTTAAATGTATAATTATGTTTTGTGACTTAAGCGACACAATAGTTCGATTCACATATAAAAGTCATCAGAAAAATAATTTTGTTTAATCAACTCCTAGTCGGATGGATATTGCGCACACGCATTCCGTGAAGCTATTATTTTTTGCATTAAAATATTGATTACAAATACTCTTGGCAAGCAGTAAGATTTTTAAAATATAGGTAAGTATGAAATCATTACCTCTTATTTTGATTGATTTTCATATGATATTTGATTTTAAATACTAAGGCGTTGTATCTCACTAAATAATTGTTAATAATGATTGTTTTGATATTTTGCTTGTTATCTAACTTTTAATTATTAGATTCAGACGCCTCATAAATATTAATAAAACATATTGAATCATCATGAAAATTCAAATGTGTTCTTCGAATCATAATATCGATAATCGATTTATATTCAAATAAGTACCTAAACCAATAATTGTTTAGGTACTTATTTGAACTAAATAGAGCCTAAATAGAGCTTAAGCTCTATTTAGGTGTTTAACCTATTCTAGCGAATATTCACCACGTACAAACAATTTTTCAAGCGGGACACAATGCAGTGTGTACTAGTGGTCTTGGTTATTTTTACCAATTAAATAACCGCCTTTCTTGTACGCTGTACCTGACTACTGCCCGATATACGCCTACCCTAAAAGCAATTTCCACGTATGTATCTGCTTTGCTTGTTTCTTTTGCCTTTTGCAGGTGTAATTTTGTAGAAAGTTTTAACGGCAAATTGTTTAAATAACATAATATCATTTACTCAGAGCGCGCCTTCTTGATATGATATAAATTATCCATTTTTAATGGCGTTAATAAAGTTATTAGGAGCGGAGAGCAAAGCGTATTTATTTAACAACATTTGAGTAAAAACAAAAGTCTATTTGGTTTGAACCTAGTATATTAAGTTTACGGTTTGAAAACTCCCTTTAATTTTTGACTTTATTTAATTTTCATTTTTAGTTGAATATCTTTTGAATATTAAAAAAATCTTTCATATGTCTAACACCTATTACAGTCCAAGAACTACAGCGATTTTAAATTAAATTTTAAAATTGTTTTATATTTATTATTTGTTTTTATAGCGGCAATAGAAATACAAAGTCCGTCAAAAATTTAACTGTCTACCTATTACGGTACATGAGATATAGGCCGGAGACAGATAGACGGACAGCGAAGGCTTAGTAATAGGGTTCCGTTGACATCCTTTGGGTATAGAATCCTAAAAAGTGTATGATCTCTCTCTCTCTGAATATTCATTACCATATCTATTAGAAGAACTAAACATTAAAATAGGTATGTTAATTAATATTAATATGTCTAAATGGATGTAGTTGTTCCTGAAAATTCCGAAAAGGCTCCTTAAAAACATTCTACAAAAATATACAACGTCGTTTTTTCAACTTCGTAAAAAACATTACTTAAAACAAAATGACATAACAAGTTAGGTACTCGATAATACTTCCATTCATCTCAAGGTTTTCTATTAAAAAAATTGTACACTGCGATAAAGTCGCATGTTGTACCTTCCTGTTTTAGTGCTCATTAACTAGATAATTATCATGTTTAAAGTCTGATGAACATAAAAAGAGTATTACCCTTTTCTTACTTTCTATTATGTACGATACAAAACATGAAAAATGTATGTATTGGATACGTAAACTATTATTAACCATAGTGATTGGCTGTGGTGTTTATTTTTAACTAGCAGCACCCCGCGGTTTCACCCGCGTAAGTCCCGATCCCATGGGAATATCGGGATAAAAAGTAGCCTATGCGTTAATCCAGGTCTCCAGCTATCTACATACCAAGTTTCATTGCAATCGGTTCAGTGGTTTTTGCGTGAAATAGTACCAAACATCCATCCATCCATCCAAACTTTCACATTTATAATATTATTGGGATAACATACTGATATGGTAGGCAGAGGCGTAATAATCACCCACATTTTTTGACACAAGCAAAATATCCTAAACCGCTTTAAAAACTCTAAACTCTACAGTGAAGTGCTGTTGACCGCTTATTGTAACTAAAACTTGGTTGCGTTTGCGCGAGTACTGGTTTCCCAGTGATAAATTAAATATTAATTTTATTCAAGATTCTAATCACATAATCGCTGAGGAATTCCTACAATATTACGCTTTAATAAAGACGATGTTGTGTTTGTGTGAGTAAATGATAATTAACACAAGATACGTAAAATATTATCCACAGATGGGGTTTTTCCTCATTATCTGTAGCAGCGGCAACTGACACATATTTTTAATGCAGGCATTGCTCCGACGTTTTCCTTATACCAGAAAGCATTTTATTACTCTCACTCTCAGTTTGGCCCTACCTGAATGGCAGTAGGCAAATATAATACTTATCGAGCTTGTGACAACAGTGATTACGAACCCAACTTAACTTCTGGTTTTCTTAATGATTTGTTCACTAGTTCGACATTCTGAGACGAAACACGGGTCAACTTCTTATTATTGTAATGAATGTGCGTACTGAACCCTTTTGACTTATAATAACCTCTCCATGTAATATACGGTATTTATTTTTAATTTAAATATACTGTTTTTAGGTTTTACATTTTATTTCATTGACATATTATATTATGGCACTTAAAACCATATTTATACTTGCGAGTTAATAACACAAGCCCGTTAAATCACAACCAATTTGAATTGCGTCTCTTACGTTTATTTTGTAATCCTAACTAATATAATAAATGTGAAAGTGAGTTTGTTTGTTTATTTATTTGTTTGTTTGTTACGCTTTCATGCCTAAACTACTCAAGCAATTGTGATGAAATTGCGCTGTCAGGGGTTCAGAATAGGATATGGGGTACCTTTTATCCAGAAAAAGTACTGTTCCTATCCTGATCCTTAACAAAATTTACAATAACGAGAGCGAAGCCTCGGGCAAAAGCTAAAGAAGAGAAGAGAGAGAAGCATTAATAGAATATAGCCAATTTAAATAAAAATACAACGAAAGAAGAAAACATTTAACGTATAAAAATTATGAACAACCATAATTTTTATACGTTAAATGTTTTCTTCTTTCGTTGTATTTTTATTTAAATTGGCTATATTCTATTGATTCTCCTCCTCCTACTTTTATGTTGTAATATATGTATATACATTAAATCGAAAGGACCAGTCACTCACTCACTCATCTACGGATTTTGCACCCAGGGGTTCTAATGGCGCTCGCAAGTTTGTATGAAAGTTCTTGGTTTTTTGTACCAGAGACCCAAAATTTGGCATGGAGGTTGTTTAGAGGTAGGACACAATAGATAAAAAAATTACGATAGGGTCGGATTAAAGAGGTCTAAGGGCTTTCCATGAAAGTCCTTGATTTTTTGTACAAGAGATCTGAAATTAGGCAGGAAGGTCATTTGTAATTAGGACACGTGATTTAGAACGGATTTTGCGACAGATCACAATTAAGGCGGTCTAAGGACTCTCGCAGGTTTATTTGAAAGTCCTTGAGTACAAAAGATGTGAAATTTGGCAGGGTGGTCATTTATAGGTAGGAAGCGTGAGTTTAGAATGGATATTGCGACAGGTCTGGATTAAGGAGGTCTAAGGGCTTGCTTTCGAAAGATCATAATTATGAAAGACAATGGTTTTTTGTAGGTACTAGAGACCTGAAATTTGGCGGGAAGATAGTTTATATAAAAATGGATTTTACGATAGGGCCATATTTAGAATGTCTAAGGGCTTTCACAAGTTTATATGTAGGTCCTGGGTTTTTTGTACTCCTGGTTTAAAATTGGACCAGAAGGTAGTCTATAAGTAGGACACATCAACAAAGACTTGATTTTGTGACTAGGCTGATTTAAGGAAGTCTAACTTTATGTGAAAGTTGGTTTTTGCAATTAAAGACATGAATGGTTAAATTATTCTGGTTTACAATGTAAGATTAATGAATAGGGTTATAAGATTTTTCTTCACAAGGACGGCTTAAGGTGGTCAAAAGATATTTGTTTCTTTTAGGTATTACGTTTTTTAAGCAAAAAAACAGGTATTTGGCAGACAAGTACTTTACGCGTAGGAGAAATAAGCAAACCTAAACACAGCTATACTAAACAAAAGAAGTTTCTGAAGTAGGTCTGTCTTAGATCTACTGCAGAAACTTGTTTTGTTTTTTTTTTGTAGCTGCGTTTACTTTTTGCTGTTTAATTATCTGACAGTTCGATGTTTTAAAATCGAATAAGAAGACCATTTCGCAAATCAACTGTAAACCAACAACAACAAAATCTACGAGTTGGCTGTCAATTTACGAATGGAATTCATATTCCAAAATGTTCCAATTTCTTCTTTTAAAACATGTTATAAAATTAAGAGTTTTACATTAGTAAGTCTTTTAAGCTTACAAAGTCGCAGGTTACAGCTAAACGTTACTAAGAATCAATACGATAAGGTCAATTCAAATAAAAATACTCATAATATTATTTTAGTCTATTTTGAAAGATTCAAATGTAGACCATATGGCTGGTGCTATTTAGTATTATTTTCATAAATAAATGGTTATAGTGTTGTTTGTAATAACAAAAAACAGTAAACATTTAAAAACACTGATTTATCAATTATATTTAATTCTTTAATTTCACTATTTCTTTTTTTAATTGCTTTTCAAAGACGTTCAATCTTATTTAAAACAATAGCTCAAAGATCAGGATCCCTAAAAACTCATTGTACACAACTAAAGTTGTATTATATTTTGTTTTTCCTGTTTCTAAAATAGGCAGGTTTAAGGTTTTTAACCTCGATCAATGTCATTATAATGTGGTGCAAAAATCTGTTTTCCTTGATCTGTACTAAATTTTATTAAATTTCCTTGTTCTTGAATTATTTTACCTTGATTAGAAAATATGACGTTTTGACTTAACCGACATCTAAATCGATACATAATACATAAAAACTCATAAAATGTGCACTAATTTAAATTTAATTAAATACTAAAAAAAATTCCCAAAGTATTTTACTTAAAATTGCTCTCCTGTAAACTTATCAAAATCGAATTGACTCAAGCGCCATTCCACCAGATTACCATTTGTTCCGGAATTTGAACAATTTCTTGTGAGGAGAAAAATTCAATTTCGATGAGACAGTCCAACCGGCCTTCAAAGATTTCATTGATTCTCACTCTCACAATTTTTTCAGCACAATTTCTAATTGAAATTGAATTGATCTAATTTCTTATGAACTTTCTATAAAATGATTTATTGACTAAATATATAAATTTCTATAATAGCTAATATAAAGTAGTACAATACCTCGTTAACTAAAATTCATGAAAAGTAATCCACACTGAAGTTCCTGCAATTGAATGATTAATAGTTTCTATCATTTTAAGTGATGTTGTAGGTACTTACTGGTATATCCTTGTAACCAAACCCACTACTGAATTCCCGTTATAAGTAAATAATATTGTTGATTCAGGTAAATTGGCTGAGCTTTTACGCATTTCATGAGTCACTATTAAACATGTAATGAAATGAAAGACTATTGTGATAGATTGACCTAATTAATCAATCTTAAATACGTTTTTAATAAAGTTAACAACGTGTATTATTTATCAACACACATCTGTAAATTGAAGTATCTAAGTTTATTTTAATTTTATCGTTTATGTACCTACGTCGCATTTTTAATTTTTTCAAGAAAAGAACATCAAAAAATATTTTTAATTCAAGTGTGTGATATAATTGATTGAAGACAAAATACAACAGATTATCTTGTTTTCTTATAATTTGTATAAAAATATGTTAAAGAAAATATCAAAATCGACCAGGCTAAAGCAATAAAAAATACCTTAAGTAAAAAGAGACGATAATGGGTAACAAACACCTTCTATACCTGTATGCAAATTACCAAATCAATCGTATTATGTTTATACATAAATGAAATTAGTAAGTTAAAGTTTAAAAAATACGATTTAATAGCAAACCGAACTAAAATTATAAAATATTTTTTTATTGTAATATATAATTTTTTGAAATTTTTGTTTTTATTTTTTTATTTTAATGTAATAAAGTAATGCACAGTTGTTGATCTTCTTTCTATGAATGTAATTTGGTAATATTACGTTAAAAAGTTTCGTGTCACGTTCGAAATTTGTAAATAGGTAAAGTGAGTGGGTAAAGTAAAATTGGTACCTAAATGTATAGTATAATATTATTTGAAGTAGGTATTAAAGAATTATATTTTGCGTTTGGTATCCGCTATTGCTAGTGTTCATTAAATTTTATATCGTTCGGGATACACATAATAAAATTGATAATCATTTTAGATTGAAAATATTCATTCTAAGTCGCATATATACAAATATCTGTAATCGCCTTTTAAACTCCTTTGTTTTAATGCCCATAGATAAATTTTTATTTATTAATTGTAATAATTTTGAAAACATATAATTTGAAGCCAAAAATCATACATACATACACTCTAAAAAACATAACCCCTTTTGCACGTAAGGGTAGATAGACCTACCATTCTTATTTCTGGCGCAAATTTGAACAGAGTTTACTCAAATTGTGGTAAATGGTGTTGGGGACACATTAGTTCAGTTATATTTGTAAGAAAACTGTATACATACTCTGTATTGTGTTACTGTTAATTTACCCCAATAAACAAATAAAAAAGTCGCAAATGTATTTTTTTTTATTTATTTGAGCTGTCTTTCACATACCTGTCTACCTAGTTACACAACAACATGTCTGAAATGTTAATAAAATTTGCTTCTTATAAGAATCACAAATAAAGGATAAATTTCTCTAGACTTAGACCGGCTAACTAATTCAAGATCCTTAGGTACCTATAATTAAAAAAAAAATAACATTTTCTTTTGAATTATTTTCTTTTTTATTTATATCGCGAATCAAATCAAAACACTTTAAAAGCATGAACCAATGCAATAATTGGAATCTTTAGATGACAGATTAACTGTGAACAATCATAAACAATCTAAGTAGGTGACTAGGCAACTTGATTTCAGGAAATCTGTATATAAGTACGGTAGATACCTACAGAATATATAGGTTTCCTGAAATATATACATTTGTAGTTATGTACATTATAATAATAATACGAATATCTATCGGAGGTATATCCTAAAGGACGGCACAATAGACATTTGTCGGGCATGTCATCGTCCTGAAGAAATCCTCAGACATATAATTGTTACTGGTTAACTGGTTGTTCTCGTCTTGCCAACGGCGAGTATTTGCATCGACACAATCAAGTGGCCAGGATAGTCCATCAGGAACTTGCTCTTAAATATAACCTTGTGTCTGTCGAGTTACTTTACTACAGGTATGTGCCCGACCCAGTTCTTGAAAATGGTCGTGCAACATTGTACTGAGATAGATCTATCATCACTGACAGGGCTATTGTTGCCAATAAGCCTGATATAGTGGTGATAGAGTAAAGCGCCGAGCAACGATTGTTGACATCACCATTCCCCATGACGACAATCTCTTAAGGGCCGAAAAAGAGAAAGAAATAAAATATTTGGACTTAGCCCACGAGATTGTTGACATGTGGGATGTGGATTCAGCAATCGTAGTGCCGATAGTCGTTTCGGCCCATGGGTTAATTGCTAAGAGCCTCGACCAACACCTACAGAGGCTCACGTTAGGCAGCTGGATTAAGAGCCTGGTGCAGAAGGCAGTCCTCCTCGATACGGCACACATAGTGAGGAGGTTTCTGTCTCTGGAACTCTAACCACCGGTAGCTGGGTCCCTGTACCCGATACCGGTGAAACATTATTTTTTATATTTTTTTATATAATCTGAATGTATTTAAAATGTAATTTATATATTTAAATGAATAAAGAGGATAGTAATAATAACTTGACACATCCCACACTCGGCCGTCTGATCCCAAACTAGGCAAAGCCTGTACTATGGTAACCAGACTCCCGATAAATATACTATAATATATTCCTAATCCATACATTTTATAGATAAATTACACCCATAGACACAGAACAAATGATCGTGCTCTTCACACAAATATTTTTCCTGGGTGGGAATCGAACCCACGACATCTGGCTCAGTAGCCAGGATCACTAACCACTAGAACAACAGGCCAGTCCGTTCATATTATTTGTTTTCTAACAAATATATGAGCATTAAATAGAGAGAGAGAGTATTAAATTACCGGAGGCCCTAACCCTCCCCCTTTCCCACTCTTCCCCTACTCCTACCTTAAAGGCCGGCAACGTACTTGTCACTCTTGAATTGCAGGTGCCCATGCGCGGCGGTAGTCATTTACCATCAGGTGAGCCGTCTGCTCGTTTGCCAACTAAACCATAAAAAACAAAAAGAAACCTGAATAGCCCCCTAACCAAGGTGGTTAGGGGGCTATTCAGGTTTCTAGGGATCTCGCATTGCATAGTAAGATAGACTGAATAAGGATCGATGAATGAACAAAAGCTGAAGATTGAATGGGGCATGAGAGATGTATCATTCAATCTTCAGCGAGATATGTATTTGTCATCTTTGTAACAAACTTCAATAATGAGCTGCAGAAGCAGAATACCTTAAGGAAGAACAAGCTTATACTTTGTTACAGATAAAACTCCCGCAGCACCCCTTGGTTGCGTGGTAGAATTTGTCTGTATGTAGCATAAATAATTAATTCCTAGTCATGATACTTAATACCTTAAACTAAGCAAGTCACATAACACAATTGTTCCCCTTTAAAATATGTATTAGCAGTATCCAGTTACAATTATTATTGCTATATGGAAATTAACAGGCGTCGTACATTAAAACAAAATAAACGACAGTAACTACAAAACAGAAAAATGATAGCCACCCTAGCGTAGATAACATACATTATACAGAGTAATTACTTAAAGAGGCAAAATAATGTGACAATTCACTATTATACATTCCATATGAAGAGCAGAGTGATTACCACACGAAAGCAAACGCTAGTGTAATTTATGACGTCATTAGTTTTAACAAGTTTTTCCTGTGGCTTGGCTTACATCAAATTTAAATACTTGATTATTAAATCAGAAGTAGTTATCCAGGGCTAGCATAAATGATTTATTCATTTTGAAAAGGCCATTTTGAACATTTGAAGAGGATGTACCTATCCCGAACTTAATAGGTAAGTTTGTAGTTCTTTTTATACACATAGGTAGTTTTGAAAATCTAATGCATCATATTTGCTAGCCCTGTACATTTCCGTATGTAACTCGAAATAAAAAGATCTAAATATCTTGTTCTGTCCTCCTTCTATAATGTACTTGCAAGCAAAGTAATAAAATATAAAAACAAAAAAAAAACGCGTAAAAGATTTTTGTCTGTTAGCGGTTTAATAAACCAGGTAAAGGTCCTACTCGAATAAGGGCTTCTCATCAGCATAAGATTACAGTCAAACTCATGTAAATACAGTTTTGTCTAATCTTGGGGTGATGAAATCGTAAGAGTAAGAAAAGTAGACACACTTTTCTTAAAAGAATTGTTAACACGTCACGCACTTTCCAAGAAAAGTGCGTGTTATGTTGGTTTAGTATCCGAATGACCCAGACATAGAAACAAGGAGGAAAACGACCAGCGGCTAGATACTATAAATTATTTTATACATATTTAGGTTAAGGCCAAACAACCAAGGAAGTTTACCAATTATACTGCACTGGGAAATCGCGTCAACAGATTCAAATTCCTGGAGCGTTTTCGCGAAAAAATGCTTTAGAATGAATAACATCAGTTGTGATAGTAATTATTCGTTTGAAGTAATAGTAGATGAGGTATCAGTTTAATTCTAAATGAAATGGGCGTTCAACACAAGTATCACTGCGACCATTCGTTTAGATAGCGTGATCTGGCAGGAAGCCATAATGATAAAAATCCTTGCTAAAATAAGTCTACTTGACCAAAATTTATTGCGTTGTTTCATGTAAATGCGTCATATAAATATGATACGATGAATACTTTATATTTATCTTTAATCATCTTAGAATAGATTTGTAAATTTCTGAATACATTTTAAACAAGTTATGTTTCCGGTGAATTAAGTATCTTCATGATGACATGTGTGTCTGTAACCCTGACAATGTGTAAGCATATTTTCATGATGATCAGTTAAGGCGTGAAAGCTAACAAACAAACTCACATTCGCATTTATACATATAAAATATTTTTAAGTGGGAGAGCCATGTTTCGGCCGGTTCAACGGTTGTGACTCTTGAGTTGCAGGTTGTAGGGGCGGCGGTAGTCAAATGTTCATCTTTTTCCTTCTGATTCGTAGAGGTGGAAACAGTGGACGAAATCGCGATAGAGTGCACAGATTCATCGTTTCTATATTCTTTGGAGTGGTGACCCAAATCTTCGTTTGGACCAAATCGTGACCCTGACCCGTAATGGAGAAACAATCCTCTAATCTAATAATTTATTGGTTCGTTTAATAGCGTTGTTAATAAGCTCCTGACATTAAACGATAGTAATTAGTTGATTAATGATTTAAACGGTATGTTTTCACTAATTAATCTTCATAATATATGTAAAATGACACAGACAGACATACCTTTTTACAACATGCTGTTTATATTATTATTAGTATGTGAGTAATGACTACTCGTAGGTAAAGAGCCGTGGAGCGTTCTCGATTCATATTTTCGACCGTTCGTTCAACCTTAAATCATATACATCACATTAAATCTAGTGAGTCGATCTCCTCAACATTTTTTAGTTTAGACTAATCTAATTTTAGTGTATTTAAATATAAATTCGTATAAATTCTGGAATTTCTGGAATTGAATATTAGCGTTTAGGTGTCATACAGAAAAGATGTGGCCTGCTCCACATATTTTCCCAATTTAAGGTATTATATGTATATACATGTATAATGTATATATATAGTGGAATCACTTTGTACGATACTCCTAAGATACTCTGACAGCATGCGTCTTTTTTTAAATAGAGTTTTATGTATTTACAGGTTTGATTATGTACAGCGTTAAAGGTTAAGTGGCCATACCTATGCATGTATAAATAAAAATAAAAAATAAAACTGGCAGTCATGGGACTGCCGACACAAGTGAAACCTTAAACGAAACGACGAACTTAAAACATCACATTAACAGGTTGATGACATCTCTCTCTCCCTCCCTTTCCCTTTCCCTGTCCCTGTCCCTGTCCCTGTCCCTGTCCCTGTCCCTGTCCCTGTCCCTGTCCCTGTCCCTGTCCCTGTCCCTGTCCCTTTTTCAATCTCGTCATAAAAAATATTTTTTGTTATACATTTTCGATCAGGGTCCACGTGACCCTGAAACCTGACGCGAGTTTAACATTTTTTACCCATCTTAAAAAGTGCCCAGCGCCGCTAAAGGAGTTTTCACTTTAAAAATGTTTACCATGACAGTAATTTTAAGAATGGACACATATTTTGTTAAGTTCATTGCCATATAGAATGGGTTGACGATATTATGTTAATAATTCATGTTTTTGAAATAAAAGTGCAATGTTCAGGTTGAACATTAGTCAAGAGCTTTTCGATTAAATAAACTTGTTAGCCTACCTAAACACCTACACTAATGTAAATACCTAAATAACTTTGAGTCGGTGCCAAACATACAAACACTCGAACGCCGACTCAAAATTATTTAAGTACATCAGTGAAGGAGTTTAGGTAGGCTAACGAGTTTCAGTTTCTTTCTTCTTTCATCGGTTTAATTTTTTGTTAAACGTTTTTATTTTTTAAGTTTTTTGTGGCTAAAACAATCAACTTCAGGTCTCGTCATGTTGCAGTATCATTAGAACTACGTTGAGTGCTAAGTTTCAACAAAATGGGTTTACAGGTGGTCGTCGGTTAATAACAAAGAAGTAAAATGAATACTTTTAGATTTTTATTACTTTGTTTGCCAAGGTTTTTATTTAATTCTTAATCTGCCAAATCACGATGAACTACTCATTATTTAATTAGTAATAGTTGCAAATAAAACATAAAAATAGGTAATAAATTAATATAATAAGTATATATGCACCTAACACCCACATATTTTCATTTAATAGTAACATAAACTCATAAAGTCAACAAAATTGTTTTATAAACACAGAAATAATTAAAAAGACCTTTTTTGTATACCTGCTTCAATGTCCCCTGAATCCTGTTAAGAACAATATTACGGTATTTTGCTAATATTTGCCCTAGTTAGGTATGCATTTGGGAACAACGTTGAACGCCATCTACCGTAAATCTTTATAACTAAAGAACCATTCATGTAGCTGTAGAGGGAAAAAGGGATAACGCGCAATTACCATCTCAATATAAGTGTAGAATCTAAACCAATTGAAATTAAGATGGCGCCAACAGCGCGTGTGTTCTAAATTTGAATACGTCCGAAAACTCATGAAATCCAATTTTGAAGTAAGTAGCTACATACTCTTTGAAGTATTTAAAAATAAATTCACAGTGGCAATTTTATATTTACTTAGTTGTTAGCTTAAAATTTGAAGTGCTAGAATGAAATATTTTAGTCTAGTATCAAAAATCCAAAGGGCGCGAAAACAAAGCAATCACTTAATTCCAAACATAAATATAATTGCAAGGGTAAATTTGAAATGAAGTTGAATTTGGAAATCCTGACCAAACGCCTGATATTTGAGATCGAAGTAGCCAGGTCAAGAAAACGCTAATTTCATATGTAATATTATATTATTTTATTGTTTATTACTCGGCGCTTGCTAGGTCCAAACTAATCTTAGCTTCTACTGTGGGCGCCGTCATGCGGGGGGCGACGAAATCGTAGATCAACAATCCTCAAAAAGTAGGGGGTGTCCAAAATTTTTGAGGACTATGAGGACTAAAAAAATGTCATCAAATTCTTTTTACGGCGGACAACATAGGAAAACTAAGTTTTAGAAAATTTATAGGGGCGCCACTTTGGGGTCTCGCACCACCTAAACAGGTAGCTAAGGCCGCTACTAGAAATACCTATATTATTTGCATTGAGCGGAAATTGAGTTGAATCCGCAACATCCAACGTTGCAACCGAGCTCCGCGCGTAACTAAAACTTATCAAACATTTTACCGACACTATAATATAATTATGAGCGTAATTTATTATTCTTTTAAGTGCCTAGTGCTACCTCGACCATTTCTTGTCTTTTGTAGCGCACTTTTTGCTTTACAGTTCACTGCTCAGACTTATGGCTTCGAGAAACCTCCAGATCTTATCAGCAGCGATTGTTTGTATTTCCAGCGGTTGCATGATGTGCAACCCTAGGTTGATAGTTCGGTGCCGCATTAGTGGGTTAACGCGATTATGAGCTAAAGGGTTATTTATAACAAATATGAATATTTTGAAGTGAAAACTTCTTCAGCGGCATCGTGCACTTTTTGGGATAGATAAAAAATGTTAAACTCGCGTGAGGACACGTGACCTGATCGAAAATTCGTAAGACGGAGCCGAGTTTCTTATATTAAAAAAAAAATTACATTCGAAATTCAAACATTTATGAGCGGCCAGGAGCGCAGAACTTTCAGTGTACCCTATGTATACATTTAGATATGTTATTACCTACTTTTTATTTTTAACCTACATATATATAAATACAGATGTGTGTGTGTATGTATATGCAAATACATTATGAAGTTATGTTTTCACTTCTGACGTGCAGTCCTACGACTGACTGTTTTTTTTAAATCAATTATTTTCCTTTTTGATACTTAGGTACTAAATTTATATTGGCAACTTCAGGCTGTCTTGTTTCATCAGCACTACTGGTGTAAATGGTAAATTAAAAGTTATAAACTTGGATTAGTAAATGTTCAATTTTGTAATCTCACATTTATGACTCAGAGCGGAAATGGAGCGATATTAGTTCTGAATATAGTTAGGTACTACAATTCCCGACGACTCTTTATCTGGTTTATATTCACACTTAACAGCGTAATTAATGATTTCTTGTTTATATTAGAACTTTTAATTTTAGAACGGCACATGTCTGGCAAAAAGCTTCTTTCAAGGTCAATTCTATTTTATAAGTACAGAATCAAACTAAAATGTATTGGTAACTGACATGTATAAGTAATAATATGTACCTATATCTGATCTCAGGTGAAATATTATGACTGCACAAAGTGTTTTAATGGTCTCAAACTCTCAAAGCACTTTCGTTCGAGTCTGCTATATCGTTTATATTTCAGTAATCAATGATAAACTCATTGATTGCTGCAATAGAAATGGACACGGTCAAAATAAACGAAAGCGTACCTACCTGTGCGGTTAATAATATCTTACAACATACCTACTTCTAGTAAACACATAGACTGAAGGAAAAAACGATCAACAAACAAAATTTTTGAAGTAGATATATCACGTACCTAATATAAATAAAAGTAAAGTAAAATAAATATCTTTCTATAGGTAGGTACCTACATATAATGGACCATCGCTTTAGAGATTTGACATTCAGATACGTTGGTAGTATCTATATATTAATACGTGAAGCGAAAACTTTGGATCCCTTTTTACGAAAATTGGGCGGACGGAGGAGTATGAAATTTCCCACACTTATTATAGTTTAATACAGAGAAGAAGTGACGAATGCTGAAATTTAAAAACAATATTTACTACAAAGTTAAAAAAAAATGCAAAAACGGGTATATATATTTTGACCTTTCATAATACAAAAGTCTATTCAATGACAGGTCAAGTAATATTGGCCAATGAAATAAACCATGGTCGAAATTCGACCACCACGTGATCTCTAGTACCTATTTAATGAATAAAGAAATCGTAGATCAGATAGAAAAGAAAACAATCGGTGAAATTTTCTTTGGGACCAAGATCCAGCAAGCTCTTATCTACTCTAAATAAATGATGGCTTTGAATCGGTGACGCACAGCTTGATTTAAGAAATGTGTTTTAAAAATAGCCCAGTCTAGTAATGATAATAATATGTACAGTAGCCACGAAATGAAAAATGAATCAACGGATTAGGTAAATACCGATACTGAGTGACAGTTTGTGGGGTGTACTATGCAAAATCGAAAGCCAAATAATCGAATATCAATTGATCGATCACTATAAATCGAACGTCTAAATACTCGAACGTTCTTAATATCGAATGGTTAATAAATCGAACATTCAATATATTATCCTACACTCAATATATAATGTTCAAAATAACAAATGTTTGTTACAAATAAGCTCAATACTCGAGACTTAAAATGTTTATTTTTGGTTTTTTAGTTCTTTTCGGTTTATTTTTTGTTAAAAAGCTTCATGATGTGATGATTCTTAAACGCAAATACTTGGATTAAGTTATGAAAAATAAACCGAAACATTATTCGTTCCTAATATTTTCGAGGGTTTCTCTCAATTTTATCATTATCCCGTCATCACGTCCTGACTCCCTTGACATGGGGTCCCATGTCCTCCTTGAGGTACCTATACCCTATCTAACAAAAAAAGACTCATCGAAATAGGTTCATAAATAACGGAGTGAGGGCTGAACATATATAAAAAAAATATATATACAGTCGAATTGAGAACCTCCTTTTTTTTCGTCGGTTACTGTGATTTTACAATAGCATTTGGTTCTGGCGCTGTGGTCGCAGTTCTAACCTAAACTGAACCTAGCCATTTCTGTCCAAGCATTGAACGCTGGATTAAACAACTGCTGGTTTAATCCATAAAAAACATTCGATATTTTAAATAATATATATTTTTTTAATTATAAATTTTTAATTGTACTTTATTAGAAGTATTTTATCTCATGACTTTTAAATACACACCTGCCACACGCATCTCTGCATCACCCTAAAGTTGACTGGTAGAAAATGCCTAAGGCAATAAGTCCGCCTAATGCATATGTATTTGTAGGAAGTTTAAATAAATAAATATTTGCTTAACAAAATATTTATCGTATGAATGTCAATAACTTTCCGACCACACTTATTACACTTACTTATTAGACACACCATAAAATAAATATTATCGATAGAATCCATTTAGTTCATGCTCGTAAATATTTTATCCGGGGATGCTTTCTGTTACAAGAACGAGTTCTGTTATTAATCAGCCTAGTTTGTCTTTAGATAATGCGAAAGTAACTCTGACTGTATGTCTGTTACGTTTCATGCTTAAACTACTAAACCAATTTTGAATTTTTTTCGTATAGTGATAGAGGGGGCCTTGGAGATGGACATAAGCTACTTTTTGTCACGAAAATAAAATTAAAGATGGCGGAATAGATATAAGTTGGGAATTTCTAATGTCGGGAGCTAAACAGGAGTTTTTTTTCATATAGTAGCTGAGTATTGGCAAAACTTGTCGAGAAACTACTTTTCTAGACGCACGGCAGTGCCCCCGATAAGTCGAGCAATAAAACCATGAGGCAGCCGTACCGTCCTTTTCTCGAAGCCATTCAGGACTTTTTGACCTTCATTTAACGTCATTGTGGATAAAAGCTACAAGTCTAAATTTTCAGTGAACAATAGGGCAGAATAATAATCATAATTAGGTATATTCCCAAATTTCATTCAATTTGAACCTGTAGTTTTCATTTTGAAACTATTGCAAGTAAAAGTTCCTTAATTTTGTCACTGACTCACTCACTTTACAATTTAATAAGATTGATTGGTGACGCGATAGCTAGTGTAACGTATAGTTTTTTATAATATTATAATTATATACAAGTGGGTATTTCGTCATATTAGGGTATCTTCTAACAGTTGCTTCCCCTATGCTCCGCAATTGAACCGAAACGACCTGTTTGACCAACGCCACAGCACGTTAGCGTTTTTGCCTTAATGATGATTCTGCACAGGGCAATGTTTGTGAGTAGTTTGTGTTACACAATTTGGGTGGAGTTAAATTCCGAAAAATAACGTGTGGTGGAAGCTCGCTTGCATTAAGTAAGAGTTTCGATAAATTCTACATTCTGACGTCTGCCGTCGTCTTGATTGACAACAGTGTTTAAACAGGTGTACATCACTATTCTCTTCAATTTGACAGAGAATGTTCAAGCAGTATGAACATTAGCTCATTTTGCGACAACATTCCTTCTCAAATTTTGCGCATTAAAATGGCCCGTATCACCTGAGGATTCCCTATCCACGGTCACTAACTGATTTCAAGATGATTTCTTCTAAGTATCGGTTTAGGGAGATTTTTTACGTGGTTAGACACCTCTGAAATAATTCCTTTATAACCTTACAGAAGAACATTCGATAAATATTAGGCGTAATTTTAACTCAAGTTATAGTAACTTGAGTCATCAAGAGCAATCTATGACTTTGTAGCTGTACTGAAGGTCGTTTTAGAGAAGCATACCCCAATAAACGTCTTCTATTGGGGTTCAAAGGAAGACAACATTAAACACTTTCCCGAAATTGCCTCTAAAAAGACTTGTGATATCTATCTATCATGTATTGGTTCTTAGAGATATTTTGTAGAGCTTTGTCTCGACTGCATTAGAACTTGCCAAACATACATTATTTCTATACATTCAGAGAGCAATCCCAATACACCCATACCTACTCACAATATTTAACATAATTATTAAAAAAACAGTAGTTGTTATAGGAGGTTTGTGGCTTACGTCAACGCGGTTCCCCGCTGTTAACCGTGAGAAGCGTGTCATTATATAATTGTTACCTATAAACTATATTTCCGTCAGAAGCAAGGCAATAATTCGAACTGATACAGTAAAACACTACGAGTCTAGTGTTGCAGTGCTCAAAGACACAGCATGATGTCTCTGGTGTGTAAATGGTATTTTCAAAGCATTAACGGTATTCAAAATTCAAAAGCGGCGGTAGCGTAATGGCTAAGGCGTCGGACTTGCGATCAAGTGGTTGCGGGTTCGAACCCCACCCAGGGCACTACCGACGTGAACCCACTCCTAACACAAGTACTTAACTTAGCTGGAGGGGTTAACAAGAATACTAGTAATGTGTGACCCACGTAACTAGTATTCTTTATAAAAACAAAAAAAAAATTAACACACACTTACACATAATTATTTTTACAAGAATTAACAATTCAAAGGTAGTAGGTACCTACCTACCTACTGATCGCCTATTTCCCGTATAAATAATTCTATTTTGTTGTCCAGTCGGCTATGAATGGACGGGTGGTTTTATTCTGATGTACTAGCTCTACCCTTTTTTTTTTTTATGCTTGTGGAAACCCCCTCGGGCCGTCACCCCACCGGGGTTTTCGGTGGGGCGGTGTGTCGGAATCGAACCGACTTAAGCCACACGGTGTGCCGTACTGCGCCTTAAGTAGGAGGGATCCGTGAACAGCTTTTATTAAGACATCCGGAACCCTCCTAGCGCCTGCCCGCAAAAGAGCGGGCACCACCTTCGGGTAAAAAACATCTCAATTAGGCGACGTCCAGTACTAGCTCTACCCTGCCTCGATCTCTTCTTTTAGGTTGTGAGTAATTCGATATACTGTGTACTAGTTTACCTTAAACGTTTAGCTCTGTCAAATTTAGATTTCTGGGGCAAGTCGATATAACAGTGATTCGCGTAAATATACATATTTTGGGACCTAACTGATGTTATTTCTGGCACAGTACAACGCCCTTACACTACAACGTAAACTGTAATGATTTTGCAAACGTGTAAACAACTCTAAATTCCTTAGCTCACCTGTAAGACAGTCTGATCAGGGGCGTAACTACCGCTGTATCAGCCGTATCAATGATACGGGGCCCCCGGGCTACGGAGACCCCTAACGTGTGTAAGCAAAAATCAGTAAAATGTTATCCACAATGTCACTTAATCTCGTGCTTCCCGGGAAAAAACATATAAAAAAGACTGTCATACGTGCCTATAGAGTTTTCACTTCAGAAATGACGAAAGTCAAAAAGTAATCTCTTTTCTCCCGGGTTAAGCGTGCCCCCAAAAGTTGGCAACATCCTACATCGGTTATTGCGGGATTCCCCCGTTTAAAGCATTTTTGTATCTTTTGTGAGAAATCTTTACCCTCCATTTGGGTCCCCCAACTGATTTTGATATAGGGCCCCTCCAAGGCACGCTACGCCACTGAGTCTGATATAAATTTGTTCGTTCGTTTTACTACTAAAACTATCGCTTTTGTCCTTGTCTACCTTATTAGCATCAAGCAAGAGAAGAATAGGCAAATTACTCTATATAGGCACATACTTCTCACGAAGTCACTGGAAAATCATAATAGTAGTTATTATTACTTAAGATTGATGTATGTTATTGGTATTAAAAAAAGTAAAAGGCTACTAAGTTGAGACAAATTGTTATAATAAGACCATTTATATACACTTGGTTGGCAAACAAAGATTGATTTGATTTGATTATTATTTTTAAATACTGATTTATTAATTAGTTACAGAGTCTGATTTGATTGAAAAGAAATAAAAGAACAACAAGTTTGGTGAACAATATCCACAATCGGCAATAATGGTAACCCCACAAGCCTTCAAAGAATATATTGTTTTCTAAAATTGAATTATTAGTGTACAACACAGGCTGTTACTAAAACTGTGTGGTGTAACATCGCCGAGAGAACATGTTTCTGGGTGACTGTACTGTTTTGCCGGATACGGGAATGTACCTCTTGGCGTAAGTATTTTTATTTTGGCTTTTCTACCATTCATTAAACCAGTAACATATTTAAATTTCCAAGACTCGTAAATAAGTCGCTTTTATTTTCCGTGTAAGTAATATTTGTAATCGATTACTGTCTATAAAGACAGAGAAGGCGCTGTACAAACTAATCGTATTAATCGAAGTATCTCATCACTCTCTCGTGACATTAATTATTTGTGGTTTTCGTTTGCTGTGGTTTGAAAATGTATGTAAACATTATTTGTAAGATGTTGGAGCTTTAGTAATTGTGTCGGTAAGTTTTACAACGTATTAAACTGAGTGGGAGTTGAAAAATGTTATGCTAGGAACTCGCTGAAGTTCATGTGCACTTTGAGGATCAATTTTAAAGTAATTATTATATGTTATAACATTTTAATGGGGTAGGGGGTAAGCGAGCAGACGGGTCACCTGATGATAAGTGACTACCACCGCCGATGGGCACCTGCAAGTCCTGCAACTCAAGAGTCAAAAGTGCGTTGCCGGTATTTAAGGTGGGAGTAGGGGAAGGGAAGGGAGAAGTGGGGAAGAGAGGGAGAAGGGGGAGAGGTAAGGGTTAGGGCCCTCCGGTAACCTCATTCACTCGGCAAAACAACAATAACAAACATTGCTTCACTGCCAGTTTTCTGTAACGCCGTAATATCACTCCGGTCGAACCGACCCATACGTGCCGAAGCATGGCTCTCCCACGCATATAGCTTTATCGACATTGAATTGTTTTTACTTGTTCAGTAGTAATAGTACGTATTATGTATTCTTTGGTAGTGGTCAGTATCGTATATCAGATCGTTATAATTATAAAACCACAACACGGTCGTAGTCTCCGTTCTGAGAAACGATTTTACTGAACAGTGAGAATAAATAAAACAAAGCCTTTTGATTTCCTGTGGTACTTTTAGGATCCATGGGTACCTACTTGAATATCTGATTCAAGTGTCTCCTACTCAACATAAAGTAGATGCGAGTGGGTAATAGTGGACCAGTTTTTTTCTAACTTATACAATTACAATACATATCGCTAAATCAATGTTTTTTTTTAATTATATTACCTATAGGAAGAGTATTCAATATTTGAAGAAAAAGGCATTTGTTGACGAATCTATACTAATACTAGCAACCCGCCCCGGCTTCGCACGCTAAACCTTCCTCATGAATCACGCTGCCTATTAGTGAAAACTGCATAAAAATCCGTTCATTAGTTTTTCAGTTTATCGCGAACAGACAGACAGACAGACGCGGCGGGGGACTTTGTTTTATAATATGTAGTGGTTATAAAGCTGAAGAGTTTGTTTGTTTGGTTAAACGCGCTAATCTTAGGAACTACTGGTTCTAATTGAAAATTTATTTTAGCATTGGATAGCCCATTTATCGAGGAAGGCTATAGGTTATATACCGTCAAGCTACGACCAATAGGAGCGGAGCAGTGACTATAAACGCAGGTGAAACTGCGGGGACGTAGTAGATAAATTTACAAAATATAGCCTGTGATAAAAAAGTTGGGAAAAGATCCACTGTGTTTTTACTTAGTTAATGCTGTGCTATGCTGGCAGTACCTGTAGTGAAAACTGTTGCAAACTAAAATAAAATAATGAATGGAGAGTAATGACCATCTTGATCCGATGCGTTAACTGTAAAAAGGTATCTATACTGGTCAGAAGCATCAGAAACGGTTGGGGAAGCTCATGGACAATTAAAAGTCAAGGATAGATACATTGGAACAGTTGTTACTCTTTAGAAAGGCAGAATAAGGGAGACTAAGAGAAAAATACTTTTAGATAACGAATAAGTTGTCAACAAAAATACTTTTAGATAACGAATAAGTTGTCAACAAAAATACTTTTAGATAACGAATAAGTTGTCAACAAAAATACTTTTAGATAACGAATAAGTTGTCAACAAAAATACTTTTAGATAACGAATAAGTTGTCAACAAAAATAAATCGAATAAGCCGGTAAGGTCCATACTTTTGTTCGAATACGAACAATTTTCATTATTTCATTCAAATTTTGCACACATGTCAAAGACCAATGACAATACAATAATTCGATTAAAATTTTTCTATTTTTTAGTTGGATTTTCTATAAAAGCGTGTTTTTTTAGTTTTTTTAAACTATTATATTATTATTTGTTTGTATTATTGTATACATATATATTTTAAATATTTAAATCATGTTTCAGACAACATTATTGAATTTTACATTGCAATATTTCCTCAATAAATCCTTACTCTAGTAAAATGTGGTTTAAATAGATTTCTGTCTGTATCCTTGGCCTGGTTGACGTGAAATAAAACTGCTAATCAATTTCTAAGTTACTTAGTGAGCTACTAAGTTAAGCAATCAGTATGATTACCTAGTCAATGTATTCCTACCTATTTACAATGCAAATAATCCGAGCTCGATGTAATAGAATCACGATATACTGCTACCAATTAAAGTATATTGAATTCATTAAAGCTATGAGCTACAAAAATAACTGATCATTTTTCCCCTAATAGAAACGATCTTCATTGATGTTGTTTTTCTGTTTTTTTCTCACAATCATGAATCACCGTAGTTTGATTTTTTAATAAACATGAATTTACAGTTAGTATTTTTTTTTTGATACAACATATCGCTTGTTTGCGAGAATAACGACATAACTAAAAATTATTGATTTTAGAGAATAGCAATGTTTCCTGATCCGCTAGAGTATTTTGTTCTAAATATATAATGAACTTGTCGCTTTATAAGGAATGTTAGCACGAAATCAGCGTTGCATCTTTGTTCACCATAAAATATCAAAGATTTACGATCGTTTGGCATACTTAATTAAATTCGACTGAATTTTGAATTATGTCGATATTCTCGCAAACGAGCGAAATATGACTCAAATGTTGTAATTAAAATGACCAACACGGTTGTTAAACACAAGAATGTTTTCATATATGATCAAATCTGTCGGCCCTAAACACTTGATGTGTCTGTCTGATAGACTTACTAGTGTACAATGTAACATTTATGAATAAATTAAGATTAATATCATAACGACATTTTTACTTCCCATTACATATATCACTACATATTATAAAACAAAGTCCCCCGCCGCGTCTGTCTGTCTGTTCGCGATAAACTGAAAAACTACTGAACGGATTTTCATGCGGTGTTCACTAATAGACACAGTGATTCATGAGGAAGGTTTTGGTAGACAATTTGTACCCGTGCGAAGCCGGGGCGAGTGGCTAGTTTTAAATAAAGTTAAGTATGGCAAGTATTTTTTTTTAAAGACAACACTTGTATGCTGGAAATATCACTATTGACTTTCCAGTTATTAATTTACAATTTACATTCATCTATCTATGCTCTATCTATGTACATAGATTGAGGATGTAAAACACAATTGTTTTTTCATTTTTTAAATTTATGTGTATTGTGTAGCAGAAATTTAAAAACATGCTGAGATTATCTCAAAACTTGTATTCATTTAATTTATAATGTCATGGTAGGCAATCGACACATTACGTTACAATAAAACAATATCTCTCAAATAGTTATCGACCGCTGCGCCGCCGTGGTTTTGTAATCCGGTATGTGATCATCAGTACGGATAAATACAGATTGTTGGAAATATTCAATATTATAACAACTTCAGAATTAATTTTAATATTACTAAGTTAGAGGGATTCGAAGCAACAACCAGTTCTAGTTTTACGCATGCGATCCTGATTTCAAATTCAAATAGCAGAATTGGGTTCCTTATTGTGGGATACGACAAAGTTGCCATTCGTCTCAATTCTGTCGGGACAGTCTCGACTTCTATGATTTTGTTCTGCGTTCCGACTTTCACGACACGCTCAATAGGTTTAGGCTCACACAAAGTTCGTTTACAAAATTATATACTAGTATCGTCGGTCACACATTACTAGTATTCTTTTAAACCCTTCCAGTTAAGCTAAACTGTTTGTATTAGTGTTTTGTTAGTAGTTTATAAATAAATATTAAAATAATAAATATTAGAATAACAAGAGGTTTGTAGTAAAAGTTAAAAATATTGATGGAAAAATAATGAGTGAAACAAAAAGCATTTTTATTCAGCAAGAGTGACCCGACTCCAATTGTCTCCGGTCACTGACTGATTTTTCCCCTTCTTTTAAAGATCGAAACAGAGAAACGATAGACTTCTACCTATAACTATCTTACTGAGTAAATGGCAATAACGCTCTATCTGTCGTTGAAGTAATTTATGAGATATTAAATTTAAAATGTACAATCAGTTGTACTGATGTCTGTAACTGTCTTGTGCGGCTAAGATTACCCAACGATTAACTCCACTCCACACATTAAAGTTAAAAATTCTAAGTAGGTATCTATATTTATACGTGAAGGGGGTTCTTTGTACTCCTTTTTAACGCACGAAGAAATGTAAATTTGGAACGCAACAAGTTTAAATGTAGAAGATGCAATCCACCACTGTGCGGTTCTCCAGAAATTTGCCTCGTACAACCAATCTCTTGAACAAATTGTCGCCTGCGGTATTTCCGGACCGATACGACCTTCAAACCTTCAAGAAAAGAGCGTACTCCTATCTCAAAGGCCGGCATCGCACTTGTGACTCTTAAAAAAAAAAAAAAAAGAAGTGCAGAGAGCTAACATTTTGAAACAATATGTATTATAAATTTTAAAATGTATGTGAGAACAGCGACATCAAGCTATACGTGTCCATTAGACATGACATATAAATATATATGTATGTTGACCTGTCATGGTACGAAGTCTATATAATGACAAATCCAACTTGTACTGGTTAATGAAATAAAACGATACATTCAATATTCAATGAATTATGGTCGATTTTCGACCACCAGGCGGTCTCTGGTTTAAATAAATATGCCGATTTAATGATTTTAATTAGACTGCCATTATTTTAATCAATCAGTCTATCATAGTCCACTGCTGGACATAGGCCTCTCCCAATGTGTGCCATACCATTACTTATGTCTCACGATTTTTTAAGCACTTCATTCTAAGCTCCGGGACTTTATAAATATTAGGAACTAGCAGCGCCTCGCGGTTTTACCCGCGTAAGTACCGATCCCGTGAGAATATCGGGATAAAAAGTAGCCTATATGTTAATCCAGGTCTCCAGCTATCTACATACCAAGTTTCATCTCAATCGGTTCAGAGGTTTTGGCGTGATAGAGTAACAAACATCCATACATACTATACATCTATACATCATCACAAACTTTCACGTTTATAATATGAGTAGGAATCAAGTACACCCACAGAGACACACACAGTGTACACACACAGAGACTCGATATAAAAATCACTCAATATAACAATTGATCAACCGAAATTGTTATCATATTTTTAATGCATATCCTGCACAAGGTTTCGCCAGCCACCTTAGTAAAATAACAAAAGAAAGAAATTTTGTCTTTATACATTTAGGTTTACAAATATATAAATATTAAACTTAAAAAAATACAAACATCTCGTCCATTTAACTTTTTGATAGATCCTAGCCCTATACTAAATGTCGAAATGTCATGTGTCTAGGTAGCCTAAAAGTACAGAAATATATTCTTCATGATTTGCTAGTGAGTCAGTTCGTTAGTCAATCAACAATTAAGTTTTATGAGTTGTAGTTTTGAAATTCGTCATATGGCCAGTTGTAGCCATGTAGCCATGGCCAGTAGCCCTGTCCTAGTGGCTTTCCAATTACTGGACGGATACACGGGTAGGCAACCCCGGCCTCTTCGAGTTATTGCCTTTTCAGTCCCGTTTCCCATCCAGGACGAGGTATTCCTCATCCTAGCTCCTTTGCGCTATCTGTTTTTCCTTACCCCAATTTACCTGCTTCCGTTGTCCCGAAAATGATTTGATGTTTAATAATAAAATTAATTAAATAAGTCTGTCTGTATCTGTATTTATTGATTACACATTTAGGAAGCATGATTTAGGCTATTACCCGGATTCATTAAGAGCCGACAGAAAAAAACATTACAAACTTAAATACCTTATCCGATATGTTGAAAGTCGCGATATACATGTCAATCAATTGTTGTCCCTGAACGACAATATTTTTACCTGTGCTACTAGTATAGTATTATGTTATCTGTGCCTGTGCAATGTGTAACTCGCAATGAACTGCGAACAACGTAGATTCTCTTAAACAGTGCAACCTTGATTTTAATGACGTTGTTGAACCAGTTAAGACATTCGATAAACTTTGAAGGTCTCATACTGACAGAATCTGATACACAAGGGGGATATACGAAAAGACAGGATGTAGACGTGACGTCAAAAATCACTTGAAATCAAAATGTTTCAAAACTTTTTTGTTTGTTAATTTTAAATATTTTTGACATTCGATTTGTTTGTTATTTTTTCTGGGAAGAAAACTAAGAAGAAGAAAGAAAGAAAGAAAGAAAAAGTATATATATTTCACATAAGTGACGTGACATAAAATAATCAAATTGAAATAATAGAAAAACAGGAAATATAAATAATAACAAAAATAAGACGACAAATGTCTTGCACAACACTTACTGAAATTGGTCACCGCTAAGCATTGATGCTGATGGCGCCGGCAAATAAAAAATACTTATAACATGTATACAGAGGCATTTTTTCTAGGGGTTAGGGGGCAAATGAGCAGACTGGTCACCTGATGCTAATTGACTACCGCCGCCCATGGGCACCTGCAACTTAAGAGTCACAAGTGCGTTGCCGGCCTTTAAAGTGGGAGTAGGGGATGAGGGGGAGTGAGGAATAAGGGGGGAAGACGGGGAGAGGGAACGGTTAGGGCCTCAGGTAGCCTCACTCACTCGGCGAATTACAACAAACGAAATCATTGCTTCACTGCCGGTTTTCTGTGAGGCCGTGACATCACTCCGGTCGAGCAGGCCCATACGTGCCGAATCATGACTCTCCCACTTAAATGTTTACCTCAAGTATTAGAAGCCTTTAAAAATGAACGACCAAAGTCGATACTTGGCTTTGCATTAAGAAAACGCCCCTGCATATCGAGCCGGAAAAAATACGGACTATTTGCACCAAGCTGTAATCTAATTACTGGGATACCCTCCTTAGAGTCCGGGTTTAGCACCATGCGACTTTATATTATTCCTGTATGTAAAAAAACGGCTGAAGGGACGCAAGTTTTCGAGCGATGAGGAGCTTTTAGGATCTTTTGAGGAGATTTGCGGCTATGTTCAGAGGAATACTGGAGCAATGTGTTCAGCAAATGGTTTACACGTATGAAGACCTGTATTATTGCCAGTGGTCATTACTTGAAATAAAACATAAAGTACGACAAAACTTATGTTGCACCCTAGTATATATTATGCAAGCGCTGCAAGTTTCTGCTGGCGGAAAGTAGAGCGCAAGTAATTTTTTCACTCGTTGTAAAGCTGAAAAAGCCACGTTTACAAGCCTACAGGTGTCGAGTACTTTCCACTAAAGTTTGCTTTATATACTTGTTTTTTTCATTTGTTTCGCACTCATTCTTTATACATGCCCAAACCACCTCACCATACCCTTTTCATTTTTCGCACCTAATGCCTCTTTTAAGATATGCTGGTCTTGAATATTTAGATTCCTCTTTCTGTCAACCAATCTTACTCCGCACACACTTCGTGATCTCATAATTACAGTATTAATACTACTTTTATAATTTTTCTGCTATACCCAACTCCCGGTACCACACACTAAGGTGGCATGCCATTAGGAAGTGCCAGGTGCGCCTTGAGCGGCAGCAACTGATCGCTTGTAAAGACATATAGCGTGCCATTCATACGATTACCCGCATTGAATCTTGTTTCAATATCTGCTTTGCATCTTCGATTTCTCGATAACAGACTATATAAGTATACGAATGCTGACACTTTTAGGGTTCCGTTCCTCAAAAGAAAATAAAAATCGGATAAGTGTGAGTCTGACTCAAGCACCGAGGGTTCGGTAAGCAAACGAAGTTGTATGTAGATAGATAGTACGTCCATCTCGGGAATCAGTTCTCGATCTTTCCCCGTCTTTTTCGAAAGACAAACTTAACTTTGCAGTTGCGATGTACGACAAAGTCTACTTTCCAACCACAAAATGTAAGTTTGTAATCACAAAAAATATTTTTTATGTGATATAAAAACAAATTAATGACTTTCGGATTTTTTCCTTTACTTGTGCTGCCAGACCTTAGCAAATTTCATAATTCTAGGTCAATGGGAAGTACTCTATAGGTATTGATTTACCCGCGAAATGTTCAAATTAAAATCTAAAGCTTAACGGCCATATCTTTTGATTGCGTTGACTTAGAAGCTTGGTTGTTTTACAGTGTCAAGAGATTGCTGACGTAAGTATTTGATGTTAATTTCAACTTGATGCCTTCACGGGTTTCTTGACAAACACACAGACAGACAGACAGATATAACAACTAATTGACAACTTTTGGATTTTTTCTTTTACTTGTGCTGTGAGACCTTGCTTCGTACCAAATTTCATGATTTTATAGGTTATTGGTATATATAGGTTATATATAACCTTATAGGTTTTGATTTAACTGTGAAATGTCCAAATTTGTTCAAATCTGAGGTTATTTCTATCTGTCTGTCGAGACCCTTTTTCTCAAGAACCCGTGGACGCATGAAGTTGAAATTAATATCAAATACCTACATAAGTTTGCGGTCCCTTGAAGTTGTAAAAAAATCAAGCTTCTAAATCAACGCAATCAAAAGATATAGCCACTTAAGCCTTAGATTTTACGAATTATTTTCTGAATTGATTCCTGAGATGGACGTACTATCTACATACAAGTTTATTTGCTTGCTTGAACCCTTGGTGCGCGAGTCAGACTTGCACTTGTCCGGTTTTAATCATAACATTTCCTCATTCTTTCATAATTTTAGCACACAAGGCCTTAATTATACTTTTTAGTATTCCTTGCAAGTTTTCCACTGACGAAGGAATTAAGACTTGGTCATCGGCATATAAGGGGCACTTTACACGCAACCCTTTCATATTTAATCAACATTACTTTTCTTTTAACTCACTCATACAACTATCCATTATTTATGAGACTGGTTCTCATAATTTTCTTTTTTTTAATTCCACGAGAATTTCTTAGTTCTGCATTAATTGCAATATATGCGAGGTGCATTGCGATTTTATATTATTATACTGGCCGTATAATATTATTGTTTCAAAATAATGAGGCTACTCCTACGCGATCCTGCATCCTGTTATTGTTATTCATTCATGTCAAGTTGTATCATCCTTGTATAGTACGCGATTTAATCGCTACATAAGTACCATTTTAATTTTGCGTACTTTGGTTGGTACTTAAACGAAGAACTGTTTTATGGAATAGTAGTTACAAAACAGCTTTATTCTTTAAAAAATCATGCCTTCGATATCATTTTTTACCCCCAACTCAATAAGAGAGGTGTTATAAGTTTGGCGCGTCTGTGTGTCTGTCTATGGCATCATAGGTCCCAAATAGATGAACCGATTTGAGTGCGTTTTTTTTTGTTTGAAATGTGTGTTAATCGAGAGTGTTCTTATATATAATTCAAGAGATTTGTTTAGACGTTCGAAGATCAACAGCTCTTTTGTAATCGTTGAAGGGATTTTCGAGTCAGGAGTATTTTCAATTTTTTATTTATGATTATTATATAGTGTTATTGGTATTATATATATACCTTTATATGTTATTAGTTATAACAAAAATCAATCCAGCTTAAGGAATAATCTAATCAATAAACATTTTTACATGATTAAAATCTTCGTTGTACTCGTACGGTGCTAAACAAACGAGGTCATTGGTGATTGAACTCGGCAAAAAAATCCTTTTGAGGATGATCCCAAATATGTAGATCATTGCGTTATAAACCCGATTAATGAGCAAACAATAAATCACTCCACCATTTGATATTATTACGATTTACTTCTTTAGAATGATATTTATATAGGTCACTTGTAGGTGCCTAAAGTTTACGTTAACTGTAATTTTATCTCTTTTCCTTCTAGGTTAGTAACCGATTACTGATTCCGTTCGTTTATAAAAACCACTTCTAAAATTGAATTTATTGACAGAAGTAAAGAAATGATTATTATTTAAAATTATTTTCTATATTTTAGTTTATCTATTTTTAATAATCTTGAAGTCATATCTCCAACATGATGGTTGATTGAAGGAGTTCGTGAGTAATACCTTTCTGAGTAACTATATATTTATAACGTTTATGTACAACAGTTGGTATTTCTTAAGACATAATTGTTGGGGAAAAACACAATTTAACATAATTAAATCGTTGCAGTGTTTGAATTATTTTAGTTTTTGACCTGTGCCATGAGTAAATACCGGATGTTATTACATTACCACAAACATTTTCTTGCATGTTGTTGTCATTATTACCATCAACATTCATTATCATCACTTATTGCAAACATATTTTAACATACAATATCACAAACTACACTTACCTCTTGAACTAACCAATTCGGGTCTTCCACGTAACAGTTAGAACCTGGTTTCCCAAACACCAGACCAAAATCCGCCTGCTCCAAAGTCTTCTTCCCCCGAAAATTTAATCCATCATAAAGATCTAAGCCGTTATTAGCAATTTCATCTAGATCTCGTCTCTCCGTACAACTTCTGTTATACATCACAAAACCCAACGGGCAACATTTTCGGAAACAGTTTTTTAGTTTACACAAACATCCAAAAGTTTTCCAGTCTTCATCGACATACTTCGAATAAAAATATTTTGGCGGGAAAACGTTGCCATCGCCATCCTGAATGGAACCGTCTTCTAAAGTTTTACCTTTAGTTATATCAACAGTGTCTATATCATTGCACAGCTGCCCACTTGCACCAACAGTTATAAAAAGTACGAAAATAATCGGTAGCATATTTGCGCGTGAAAAAATAGAACTGGCGGGAATACTAAGATTGCGGTTCATTGTAATCTGTGTTTGACGGCCACGACCGGCGCATAATGTTGAACGAAACGCACTGGCCGTACAGACACATTCTTTATTTATATAAACTTTGTAGGGGCAGGAATTCATTAGAGGGAAAATTAATTGTTTGCTTAACGCACCCCGTGAAGCGTTCACACTGGAGATTATATTGCTTGCCTAGACAAAAAGGGACAAAGCTTTCTTTTCTATGAATAAACATGAAAACATAAATAATATCTACAGGACCTTTATTAATTTTGTTTGTTTCGTTCTTGATCAATGAAAACGAGCTTGTGTATTTTTTAATCCGTCAATCCGTTCGCAGTTGCATAATATAATAACATTCTACGTCTTCAACTTTCTTATGTACATGTTATTTAATAAATTTTCAGTAATCAGGAAGTTTTATAATATGAATTTCACAAATCTTTCGTTAATATACGAACTCTTCCATTTCTTAGAACAATCTCCACTCGAAACCTAAAGACTGTCTGTATGAAACAAACTATAATTTATAATAAGCATCATAAATCGGATTCTGAATTAAGATAAATGAACAGACAATCAGGCTTTTTGTGTTCAGTTCTACTTGATATAACCCTTTATTATCATTATTTGAATGTTTACCTCGAACCAAAAATAATTCTGGCATCAATAATAAACAAACAATGTTCACTGTAGTACCCTTTACTGTAGTAGACTCATAAGAGGTAATGAGGACATAACTTAAATCAACATCCACATTATACAGAATTACAAACATGTCACGTTCAACTGAAAAATGTATAATATTACCATTGATTGTCATCAGAGCATTGCCTTTCATTACAAACTTTTTGGTGTGTTCTTTTTTGAACTTTTGATTTGAACGTGGGTCGACATTTTAAATTGCACGTGGGGTGACAGTTATATGTTTAGATATATTATTTCTATACAAGATTAGTAAAACTTTATACCAATAGCCTTAATGTCGTAAGCGTCTATTTTCTATCGGCATCTTTGTATTTTTATTTCACAGGACGGTAGAAAGCTTGACTCTTGTCTTTTGATTTCAACAAGGCGTTCGTTCATTACCTCTTCGATGGACCTATGTATATCATTAGAAAGTATTAATATTGTGTGTACACGTTGAGGTTAGGATGCGTTGTTGCCGAGGCAAATTATGAAACAATTTTCTATTTATGAATACACATCAAATATAAAATCCACTTTATTCTCGAAACTTTTGCATCGAATCTTTATAGTTTGGCAAATTTATGGCAACAACTGTGTTATTTTACAACAAGGTCAGAATCATTATAGTGTGCAAATTTAAGTCGCGTATTCCCTGTGCGGAATAATGAATATAAAATATTTTAGTTAGTTATTTTGTGTATTTTCCTTGAATGGTCTAAAAGGTACACGCGGTGGACACGGTACGTTGTACTTAATAGACAACTGAATATAACTGAATACTGTGCTAAATACATTTTAAGGAAATCAATTGGTTTGAACAGTATCAAGACTGAGTTTTAGAGTTCGCTGACCTTTAACCTAAAGTATGTAAAGCTAATTATCTGTAAAGCTAATTATGAAATAAATTAAAAAAACAAATTATAATGTTGTTTGTATGTGTGTGTTCTTTAAAAAGGTAGGTATCTAGGTATTAGACCTAAAATAAGAGTGAGAACTAAAGAATTTAACGTGACGATAAAATGACTTTACAACGATTATACTTGTTCCGCCTGGGAATGCACATATTATCTTTATACTACTAAATATTATAGTTAAAAGAAGCTAGATTATGTTGTTATTGCTTAACTAGGGCCTTTCGGACACTAGGTATTCCAAAATATCATCATATCCCAAGATTTCTCATTTACAAAGTCGAAGTCAACGTTAAATATATTTACTTATTTCATAATTTTTTTATAAAAAATTATAGTTCTATACAATGTCATCGCTACAACAGGATGCTTTGTCGAAAGTAAAATTTTTATAATAAAAAATAACAAACAATACCGTGTTGCAAATACTTAAAATTGCAATTGAGTAATAGCCCTTCAGACATAATTACTGCTTTACTGGGGATTTCAATTTGTTCAGATTTAAAATTTGTAAATTATTTTTGTTATAAAATCTTACATATTTACCCCAAAACTTCTTAATTTTTTGGAGCCTAGGTGTAGGTACAACAAGTTGATGTTATTGACGTGTGTTAAAAGAGTGTAAGTGTATCCCTTAAAAAAAACTTATCTTTATTTTCTTGAACATAAATCAAGTTTTTATAAATATACTGACATCATTACGTTAATTTTTTTAGGATTTCTGCCTCAGTGAATAACTATTGCCTAAGTATTAAAAATAATTTAGATTGAAGGAGTTGACAAAATAAGATTAAATTACAAGAACTAATACCGCCTTGCACAGTGCATAATAATAGATCATAAGGTGCATGTTATTGTACCTAACGCTTATTTGACTTCAAAGTGATAAAAAATATACAGGTATAATACCGCTAACGAGCAGAAAGCTCACAAGATTTACCAATTAATCAAACGGCATTAGTAAACATCTGTCTCTAATATTTTTATTAAAAATAAATAAGCACTGTTTCCTAACAATTAGTCATCAATTTATAAGAGCATGTTAGTCAAAATAAAACTTTATCTCTTTGATTTAAACTTCGTATTGGCGTGATTCCTATTTTGGATATTTACACAGGGGTCAGTTTGTATTAAGTTGCCTGTACTTAAAGTTATAAAAAGATTATCATCAAAAAATTATAAATGTATATCTCAATGTGGACACTGTCTAAGTATACGTATGTCTTGTACGTGTATGCCTTTATTCTACTTAAATAAGTGAATTATAATTATACAATACCCACGGGTGATATAAATTACCTAATTCTAATTTAACCTTGTCACATTTGACTAGATGGCGACAACTATTTAATTAAATTGAGCTAGATATATTACATTTTGGTTGGTACTGTACTGCCCTATTAAGACTTATGACCTCATTTAAATTAGTTTTGCCATCAATTTTGATAATTTAGTTTTAGTTAAAGGTAATACGTTCAAAACTAGGTAGAGCCTGTACTATGGTAACCAGACTGCTGTTAACCATGCTTATATATTACTAAATAAATATATTATGTCGAATCCTCAGGCACATGACTAGGCACAATGTGGGCAGGAAGTGGGTACGGGCGATGAGAAAACTCCCTTTTGATATTTAATCACTGATGTATTGTAAACACGCAAAGAAACACTGTACAGTTCCTAGGTTAGTGTTGACTCGGCGGTGACCAAAATCAAAGTGAACTCGTCCGTCCGCAGGCCAACACCCTCCGCCTAGACTCTCCGTAACGCCGATAGATGGCACTCGTGTTCCTTGCCGGTGAAGTTATTATAGAGGACGCTAAGCATCCGTACTAATAACCGAAGATGCGACAGATATGTTGTAGATAAATTACACTTAGCTATATATATTGGATTCACTCCAGGCTTCCTTAACTTTTTCTCTGACTATATGCGGGATCGGAGCCAGTTTGTTAAGCATGGGATATACGTATCGGAACCTTATCACACTAGATCAGGAGTAAGTCAGGGTTCAGTCCTCGGTCTTCTACTGTTCTTAATCATGATACACGATTTACCTAAAGTGCTGAAAACTGCGAGGTGCCTATTATACGCTGACGACCTCAAGCTCTTTCTTGAGATAAATTCACCTTGTGACTGTATTAGTTTACAAAATGACATTGATCTAATTCATGAATGGAGTGTGACAAATAAAATGTTATTTAATATTAGTAAATGTAAAGTTATGACCTTTGACCGTAAAAGAAACCCTCTTCTTTCGAATTACAAATTAGACAACCTACTTATAAATAGGGCACGTAATGTTACTGATTTGGGAGTCATTTTTGACCGCGGCCTGACGTTCCATGATCATATTAGCGAACTAACAAAAACAGCATACAGTCGCTTAGGGTTTGTACTGCGAAATGCTAAAGACTTTGAAAACCCCCAGGTTGTCAGAGTACTGTACAATAGTTTGGTTAGAAGTAAGCTTGAGTCGAGCGCATGTGTTTGGAACCCATATCATGTTACCTACACGCGGATGCTTGAAAAGGTCCAAAAAGCGTTCCTAAGAGCCCTGTATAAAAAATGTTATGGCTACTATCCCTTCCTGTACCCGACCAAGTTCCTTCTGGGACAGCTTGGCTACAACTCCCTAGAAGTGCGAAGGACACTTGATCAACTTGCTATCTGTTGTAAAGTGCTTAATGGAAATGTTGACTGCCTCCGCCTGCATGAGCTACTATGCATGTTGTTTGTGCCTGACGAGCCTGGAGTTCCTGTAAATAGACGTGGTCGGCTACCGGACTTATTCCATGTTGATCTAGGTCGTACCGTGGCCCGTTCTATGTCACCCTTAATCCGTGCGCGTCGCCATTTGAATGCACTCGCGGCAGCCAACACTGATTTTGATATTTTGTGTGACAATTGGGAAACTGTAATAACAAATCTATTGACGTATTGTGAAAATCGAACTGACCAATGGGGTAACTGTAACAATGAAAACTCGCTAAATGACCTTGACATGTATAATTAATTATGATTTTATGACATTTGCTAAATTAACTTAATATTAGTATATGATTCATTATTTAATAAGTATTACTCCATTTTTGAAATTATGTATATTTGAATGACATAAAGTGTTATAGTGAGATAAATGTAACTGGATGTAATTCGTTTTTGTCTCAATAAACAATTATTATTCTCTTTATTAACATTTAAATACATATAAATTACATTTTTAAATACATTATTATATAAAAAAAATATATTTAAAAATATAAAAAATAGTGTCCCACCGGTATCGTAATTATTATTATTATTATTATAGATACATAGCAAATAATCGTGCTTATCATAAAATTATTGGTCCTGGGTGGTATCGAATCCACGACGTCTGGCTCAGCAGTCAGGATTACTAACCACTATATCAACAGGCTTGTAAAGTCAACTGATCTACTTTTGGAAACATTGGGAGCGTTTACAAATGTTTTTATGAATGTTTTTCACGATTACACATTTTCAGCGACTTATACGCTGTAAAATTGGTGTCGATTATGATCACCATTTCAATTAATTTTATGACCCAAAAAGGCTGATTGATCAATAGGAGGTACCCCATGGCGTGCACTCGTAAAGTTATTACGAAATATTTACTCAATTTTACTGTAGTACTTAAGTATCAATGGGCAGCTATTTAATCATATCTTAAGAAACTTCAACACACACACTTTTGAGAATCTCTAATCGGCTTCATCACTACATATTATAAAACGAAGTCCCCCACCGCGTCTGTTTGTCTGTCTGTTCGCGATAAACTGAAAAACTACTGAACGGATTTTCATGCGGTTTTCACTAATAGACAGAGTGATTCATGAGGAAGGTTTTGGTATATAATTTGTACCCGTGCGAAGCCGGGGCGGGTTGCTAGTCGAATATAAAATGGTTACCTAAAACTATTACTACTTAAATGAAGACACTTTTCACATGTCTACAGACTTTTAAGGCTGTATAGGCGTCGGTCTGTCAGTTGACATATTAGGGTGGTCTGGCTGTATAATATTGAAATAGACTACCCCTTTTTTCGTCACGAACTCTCAACTTACTTTGAATCATACAAAAGACACTTAGAAATCAACTAAATGCTATAAATTGATTTAGATATTATATGTTCAGCAAAATTCAGCCCTGACTTTAAACGAATTAAAACCGGCTTTTTTCTGTTCCTTCAAATCAAATATTTAAAAAGGTCTATAATAAGTTAAATGCGCAATACGACATATAATTATAGTTTTATCAGGAATTTTACACTTACAATGTATTTACCAGAGACGAAACGGATATCCAGCAACTATCCACCCTAAGTTTACTATCTCGCCGAATACCAGATAGTACCTTGGCAAATATCCGATCGGACACCGGATTTCAAATTTACGCACTTTACTTAATATAATCGCCATTATTATCATTTAAAATAAAACTAATAGTACTTTTACCGCCCTGCTGGCAAAATATCTTAATATACTATTTTAAATGCGAAAGTTTGGATGGATGGACGTTTGTTACTGAATCACGCCAGAACGGTTGGACGGGTCTTGATGAAATTTGGCACAGATATAGATTATCCTTTTATCCTACTTTTTAGACCGAAAAAATATACAGTTTCCGCGGGATAGATTTGAATTTCCACGAATGAAGTCGCGGGCAACAGCTAGTGGTGAATAAATAACAATTTCTCTGCAAAAAATATTAAGAATTAAAATATTAAGGGGAAACAGGAGGTTTCGCTTGTCTTCCTAAACAAGGCCAGCTTCGAAAAAAAGTTTTCGTAAACACTGATTCAGGGTGCATTTTTGACATACATACTCGTAAATTCTGACAAACTTTGTCAAGTTCCGGGTTTTGTGTAGCCTTATTGGTGGTCAGACGAAATACAGTCGTCACGATCGCAATCAATTCGCAGTGACTTTGAATTAGCGTTTTTTTCTTGATCGTGAAACTGATTACTGTTGTTTCCTTCGGCTTCGCGATATAGCATCAGCATTAAATATAGATTCAATTCAAATAAAATCCTTAAAGGACAAGGCTCTCGCAAAGATCTATCGCCTGGCCTCGCAACGTCTAAGATCGCCCCTGCTCTCCGTACCACACCAAAGGCCTTCCCGTTTTTTAAGGTAACAATGACATGTTTCATCTCTTGTTACGTCACGAAACAGGTTTTCACCTTTTCCTTTACTACTACTCATTTGATTTCAACGGGAATTCGAAACATGTTTGTCTAAAATAATTTACCGATTCTGTCCTTTTTTAAAATAGGTAAATTTAGTTATCCGGGTATAGGATTAGTAGTATTAGTGATAAACATTTAAGTTCTTTTAATGACCTTTAATTCGTTTTATATTATTTCCTTCTTGTAGCTTTGAGCAATCAAAATAATTCACTAGTTAAGCTACTCCCCTTAAATGCGGCCACTCCTTTTCTTTACGCATTACCTACACATATTTGCCTATCTATACATATGCCGTAGGCTTAGTGTGTTAAACTAAAACCACTTTTAAATTACTTTTCACCATTAGATGAATTGTTTGTCTAGTTTTGTAGTATGATATCCTTTTGCGTAATTAATTGGAGCGCTTAAGTACGAACCTGTCTACGTAGGTATATCGAGTACCTAGATCAATTCATTAATAATAATAACTTCACTTCACACATCTCACACACGGCCGTCTGATCCCAAACTATGCAAAGCCTGTACTATCGTAACCAAACTGCTGATAAACATACTTATATATTTCTAAATACATACATATTATATATAAATTACATCCAGACATTATATATATTTAAACATATAAATAAATATAGGTACAGATATACTGACATTTTTTTTATCATATGGTAACCCCCTTTCCTGGGCTAGCGGTGAAGTAGTATGTCGTAATCGAACCGACAAATACCACACGGTGTTCCGACACAAGTGTGTCTCTTGCACGGGACGCCGGTATACCCTAGGAAGGAAGTCCCCGAGAAACGCACATACTGACATGACATGACTTTTCCCTATATGCACTGCATCAAGAGCCCCACTAGGCCACCACTCAACAACTCAAGTAATGCTCCTTTATAAATTTTTTTATTTGGGTAGTGTTACGGGCAGTGGCAATGCATTCCACAGGCGGATGGCTTGTACTGAAAAAGACTTGTGACCCAAACTAGGCAGTGATAAACATACTGATGGTATATTTCTAAATACATATATGTTATAGATAAATTACACCCAGAACAAATGATCATGCTCATCACACAATTATTTGTCCTGGGTGGGAATCGAACCCACGACCTCTGGTTCAGCAGTCAGGGTCACTAACCACTGGACCAACAGATCATTAAATACTTTTGATCGGCTGAAAACATGTCTGTACGCAGATCTGCACACGAACTTAGATATTTATGGTTGTAGTAGCTTCGCTCGCTCGAGTGTAGATTTGGTCAATCAATTCAGGCACCCTCGGGACACAGGACAGTCATGTCATTTTCGGTACCCCGGACAACATGACGTGTGCAAAGTTTCGTGACAATCGGTTAATGCCCAGTTCCTATAATCAAGAAACGATTCGTTTTGCTTACGGACGGTTAAATTTCATTGAATTGTCAACGAAAATTTTACCGTCCGTAAGCAAAACGAATCGTTTCTTGATTATAGGAACGCAGGCGTAAAAGCGTAACAAACAAAATCACTTCCGCATTTATGGCATTAGCTGTTGCCCGCACCTTTTTTTATGGTATAGGGGGCAAACGAGCAGGCGGGTCACCTGATGGTAAGTGACTACCGCCGCCCACGGGCACTTGCAACTCGAGAGTCACAAGTTCACATTTCACAACATTCTGTTTAATCTAAGATCGAGAGATTTTACTTCAGATAATAAAAATGCATTGTTATTGCATTGTTTTAATGGCGTTTGGAATATAAATCAAAACAAAAACAATTCGTGGGAGCCGGCCCATGCTTCGGCACGCATGGGCCGACCCGACCGGAGTGAGAGGCCTCACAGAAAACAGGCAGTGAAGCAATGCTTGCATTGTATTTCGCCGAGCGAGTAAGGTTACCGGAGACCCTTACCCTTCCCTCTCACTTATTTCCCTCCCTCTTTCCTCCTTTCCCCTACTCCCACCTTAAAGACTGGCAACGCACTTGTGACTCTCGAGTTGCAAGTGCCCATAGGCGGCGGTAGTCACTTACCATCAGGTGACCCGTCTGCTCGTTTGCCCTCAATGGCATAAAAAAAAATGACGTGTATAAGGATCCCATTTTTTTTATAGACGGTAATATTTATTTTGGCAAGTCAACATTATACGTGGTGATTACGTTGACGTTCACGGTTACGGTGTTGGTACATCTTTGATACTAGTAGTGCCATCTACTTGCCCTCAGCCGAACTACTATGTAGACGGACGGATTACAATAGAACTACCACGCTTAGCGCTAGAGAGCATCAGTATCTTTTCCAGTTACTTATACTAAAGAAAAGATGGCGAGCAAATATGAAAATGAAACCACATCCAAGAAACTTAAATTGAGATTATATTGCTTTGGTTCTGCCCAGGGGCGCAACAACGCGGGGTGTCCAGGGTGTCCGGTCACCCCTTAAAAACCTGTGGGCACCCCCTTCGAGGCTGTCCAAATATCTCCACATAACCCAGAAGACGAAAATTTAATAAAAATGTAAATTAAAATAAATTGTAATTAAAATGTTGTGGTTTAGTAAAAGTATTTGAAATACGTCAACAAAGTGTTTTCTTCTTCTTCTCCACAGGATCTACGTTTTGGAACAGGCAACTAGCTTCACGACAGACTTATACTGACTGACTCCTCCTGACAATTCAAAAATACCTACAATGGGTTTACTTGAAATAAATCATTTTGATTTTGTGTCCTCATAAAAAATATTTTGGACACCCCTACTTTTTGAGGGTTGATGCGCCCCTGTCTGCCTTCCGACTTAAAATCAAGTATAGCAGCAATCACAAATCTTGACCACATAGTTATTTGCATTTGACTGCAGGAATGGGGCAGTGGTTAAAGTGGTCATCTTGGCAATGTGTTACAACTACTGTTGTGGGTTTGATTCCAATGGAGGACAAAATAATCTCAGTGCGATACGCAGATAGTTTTTATCAGTGTACAGTAGGTGTACTTTAATTATTTCAGTTTTACTTAAACTTACAAAATTTGTGTGCCAGCCTAATACCTACCTATTGGTCTAATGGTTAGTCATCCTGACGGCTGAGCCCGTGGTCGAGGGTTCGATTCCCACCCAGGACAAATAATTGTATGATAAGCATGATCATTTGTTCTGGGTGTAATTTATCTATAACATATATGTATTTAGAAATATACAATCAGTATGTTTATCACTGCCTAGTTTGGGTCACAAGTCTTTTTCAGTACAAGCCATCCGCCTGTGGAATGCATTGCCACTGCCCGTAACACTACCCAAATAAAAAAATTAATAAAGGAGCATTACTTGAGTTGTTGAGTGGTGGCCTAGTGGGGCTCTTGATGCAGTGCATATAGGGAAAAGTCATGTCATGTCAGTATGTGCGTTTCTCGGGGACTTCCTTCCTAGGGTATACCGGCGTCCCGTGCAAGAGACACACTTGTGTCGGAACACCGTGTGGTATTTGTCGGTTCGATTACGACATACTACTTCACCGCTAGCCCAGGAAAGGGGGTTACCATTTGATAAAAAAAATGTCAGTATATCTGTACCTATATTTATTTATATGTTTAAATAAATATTAAAATAAATGTGTGTGTACGAATAATGTAAGTAATAGCTTTAATTAGATAATATTTTCAATAGCAGTGTGTTCAATTAATTATACACTATAACTCCTCTTGCCATCAAATTACTGTCTGGATGAGACCGCAAAACACGATAAGGCCACCAATTGTACAAGGTCTCTACATATTTTGTAAGAATATGTAAATACAGTTTGTTATCGTTTCTTATGTTTTTGTATGATAAAAATCAAACTAACTATTCCTCTGTAGGTATTTATGTAATTGACATATTTACGTTAATAAACTGTATATTTAATTTAAGAAAACTAAAAATCAATTAACATTTAATTATAACATATACCATAGGTACATCATGAAATAATAAAAATAAATATATTACTTGATAAAGAGTAAGAAATGTAACGGAAAAGTAACCGACACTTTGTACAATGTTTGGCATAAATTATAATGATTGATTCTGCCGCGTTAAATAGCCATAGATACAAATAACAGCAATAAGCACCATCAATATATATTTAGCTAATATACAGTGGCGTAGCGTGCCTTGGACGGGCTCTGTATCAAAATTAGTTGGGGGGCCCAAATGAAGGGTAAAGATTTCGCACAAAAGAAACGAAAATGCTTTAAACGGGAGAATCCCGCAATAACCGATGTAGGATGTTGCCAACTTTTGAGCGCACGCTTAACCCGGGAAAAAAGGAGATTGCTTTTTGACTTTCGTCATTTCTGAAGTGAAAACTCCATAGGCACGTATGACAGTTTTTTTATATGTTTTTTTCCCGGGAAGCATGAGATTAAGTGACATTATGGATAATATTTTACTAACTTGCTTACACACGTTAGGGGGGCCTCTGTACCCCGGGGGCCCCGTATCATTGATACGGCTGATACGGCGGTAGCTACGCCCCTGCTAATATATCTACTGCGCAATAAGTCTTTAAAAACATGTGGCAGCAATAATGTATGGTACAATATTCATATCTACATGGACACATCCCATTTTTAAGCAAATTTTTACAGAAAGCTAAAATGATAGTATCGATTTAGTCGTTTAGTAGTTAAGTTTGAACATACGGTCAAACCTATCATTCTCCTTTTGGGCAAGAGGTACTGAACTGTTTTGTCTTAGCCCATTAATTTAATACAAATATAGGTATCATTTGGCTTTATATGTGCTTCGGTTTTATACGTTATAATTGATTAAGTTTTCTCAGCTAAAGTTAATAGTAGTGCAATAGATACAATTCAAGTACAATTTGCAATTATCCGTAACTAGCAACCCGCCCCGGCTTCGCACGGGTATCAGAGCATATTATATTGATTTTTTCCGACATCTTCAACAATCATCGTCATATTTCAGCCATTTTACATAAAACCTTAACAAATTATACACCTAAACCTTCCTCATGAATCACTCTGTCTATTGGTGAAAACCACATGAAAATCCGTTCAGTTTTCAGGTGTTTTTTAGCTTATCGCGAACAGACAGATCGGCTTGACCCTTTGGCGTTGCGTAGAGATGTAGCTTCACTCTGCATTCTCTATCGCATGTATCAAGGGAAGTGCTCCGAGGAATTGTTCGGACTTATACCGGCCGCAACATTTCGCCATCGTTCAACGCCACAAAACTTTCATCCCCATCACCTAGATAATTGGCAATCCACCACTGTGCGGTTCTCCAGAAATTTTTTGCCTTGCACAACCAATCTCTGGAACAAATTGTCGCCTGCGGTATTTCCGGACCGATACGACCTTCAAACCTTCAAGAAAAGAGCGTACTCCTATCTCAAAGGCCGGCAACGCACTGCAGTTGCAGGTGTCCATGGGCGACGGTAGTCACTTACCATCAGGTGACCCGCCTGCTCGTTTGCCCCCTATAATATAAAAAAAAAGACAGACAAACAGATGCGGGGGACTTTGTTTTATAATATGTAGTGATAGAATAGAATAGAATAAACTTTATTGTCCACTAGTAAATATTAATTATTTTTTTTATTTTTTTTTAAGTAAAAGGTTACTAGTAATCTCGTTAACCCCTCCAGCTAAGCTTAACGCTTGTGTTAGGAGTGGGTTCACGACGGTAAGTTAAGTTTACAAAAAATTATATGTACAAATGGCGGCCTTATCGCTAAACGCAATTTCTTCCAGGCAACCTTGGGATGGAAAAATAATGACCAGTAATATTTAATGGGTAGTTTTGGTGTGGGAATCAAAACATGTTAGGCTTAAAATTAGTAAATGATACCTATAAACATATACAATATAATTAAATAGGTAATACAGGATGATAATTAGGTTGTTGAAAAAAAAACGTTGTTTAAAAAAAAATGAAAACGTTATCACAAATTATATTGATATGGTTGTAGGGACAATGCTGACGCAGTAATTTGTAAACGGCGCAGAGCGCTGCAGTCGTCTTTCCGCAAGTAATGAGTTAGGTCGTCTAATAATATACCTACAAGTATGTATGTAAAATATATATTTTATATCAAGAAGTCCGCATATCATTAAACCCAACCCTGCGTAGTCGATGCGAAAACTTAATTCCAATTTTTTTTAATAATTTATAAACAGTTCAAAACTGATTAGATTTAAAATCTATCTCGTGACTACGAACGAGCCACGATTAGTTGCGAGTTGCGACGTCATAATGTTAAAGGAATGTCACGATAGTACAGTGTCATCAACCACTGAGCAAATACAAAGGTCAACACTGTATCAGCTGTGCTGTGTGCTACGAATTACGAATAAAATTAACATTATGTTCGGGAGCTGTCAGCGGAGCTAGCGGGGAGTGTTCTGGGTTCAACCATTTATTTTATAATTAAAAAGTTATATCAAGTTATGATATAACTTTTTAATTATAGCAAAAAGGACTAAAAATAGTTTTTCTATAAAAATTTTTAAATGGACTTTCATAAATAAAAATAAAATCATGGACCTAGTTTCATAAAGTAGCAGAGGTTTGGCAAGTGGAAACAGTGTCCCTCAACAATAATATGCAAATAAAACAACACCAAACCATTTTAGACGCACTTTTAACTGCTTACCGTGAGGCAGAATTGATAGAACGTGTAGGTACTTTTATGGTTAAGTTTAATAAAAATTTGCAGAATGGTGAATCTCATTATTCCTCTTCTTTTTTTCAGATTAGTCACAGATAAGATAATAGTTGACTTCGTTAGTTAACTCGATATCATTCAGTACTATAGAAGTAGAAATATAATATCATAATTAACAAAATAAATATCAATCAGCAGCATAAGTAATGATCAACAAGTACATAGATCACAATAAATTTATTAGGTAATCATTACGTTTGTTCAGTGAGCTCATTGGTTATATCTATTTAAGTAGTATCACCACTACTTATAATGGAGCATCATACATACCATGTCTGCGCCAAAAGTGACTTAAAAAGTGACCTGGATATCGAAATAAATAAGTTAAATAGATTCAGGACTCTTTTCACTTGATTAGATCCAGCGAATCGTGTAGATAAACCGAACTTTACACATTTATTATTTTTAACTATATCTAACTATAAATTATATGAGTAACTATAAAGTTCTATACTTTTTAACCGACTTCAAAAAAGGAGGAGGATCTCAATTCGACTGTATGTTTTATTTTTATTTTTTTTATTTTTGTTACCTCAGAACTTTCGACTGGGTGAACCGATTTTAATGATGCTTTTTTTATTTGAAAGCTGGTGCTTCCCGTGTGGTCCCATTTCATACATCCATAAGAAAATCCTATATAAGTCTTTTATGGAATAGTTTTTTTTTTGTAGAAGTCGGTTTTTTTTTTGAAAGAATTATTTAAAATTAAGTAAATACTGATATATTTATGTAATACTGTCACCCATCCATTATATAGTTTAATATAATTACTAATCGTAGAAAATTGTATTTCAATTTAAGTTAAAACAAATGTTGGTGTCAATTAAAGCACCCCCGAGGATTGTTACTAATTGAAGCAATATATTAACTGAAACGTTCGAATTTCAATACGGTATCAGTATCCAGTATCCATTATACCTACATAATATTGTTACGGTAATAAAGTCGTTAGCAAAATACCGAAATATCTTAACGTTCTTTGCAATGCCAAATTCACATCATAAGACCCAGCTTGATGACTACGTTGGCCATTGTGCAAGATTATAGTTATTAGAGATCAGGCCGGCATTGAGTAATCACAGATACACAAATTTTGGTTCGGAATATTTTGGTTGTAGGTATTTGCTTGGCGTTAGAACAACTGGATGTTTAACTGTTTTCTTTCCAAGTCAAAGTCAAATAATTATATTTAAAAAAAATTGTTTAAAAACGTTTTTTTTTAACTATAAATTATACCTACATCAACACAATACTATCGCAAGTCGCAACAATAGGTTTATTTTGTCGAACCGAGCTTAGGGCACGCCACAATGGTGGCAGTAAGGCCCATCATATAGGATTGGCTGGAGAGGCAACAGGGAGTGCTCAGCGTGGACGCAGCAGCGATACGAGCTCGTGACGGCTAGAGACCATGGTTCAATGTGAGAGTGCGTGGGATTCCGCCATGTCTCGTTTTGCGAGGAGGTAATGTTGGCCAAAGAGGCGAAGAACCGGGAACGGGAGAGGACAAGCACTCTCCCATCCCACAGAAGGCGCACCAGGCGCCGGAGATCTGATGAGCCCTGGCCTGGGGGTAGCGGGTCGGGCTGACCGTTGCCCTTGCAAAAGCAGGTCCGAAATGGTAGTGCGAAGTGTTCCGCGCATTTCTTTGTCGAAAGTAAAACAAATAAAATACGAATATATTTCGAGTGCTGAAATTTCTATAAAAATATAGGCAGTCATGGGACTGCTGACAGAAGAAAAAACTTAAACGAAACGACGAACTTAAAACGTCACATTAACAGGTTGGTGATATTAATTAATAAGGAGCTGACAGAACTCAATGTTTAGATTAGCGCCGTCTAGTAGATTATTAGCGTGACGGTCACGAGTTCAGTCCTTTTTCTCATAGCAAAAGTGCACAAACGTACCTAAAGAAGTTTTCATTTCAAAAATAAAAAAAAAATGTACCTTAGTAGTAGGAGTTGCTGCACTGATAGTAAAAAGTACAATAATAATAATAAGAATAACTATCCTAGGAGATATTACACATCGCTATCTAGACCCGGACTAAGCAGAGTTTGTACTATGGGTTCTAGATTACGCATTAACATATATAGATACATTTGCTTTTACACATATTATACATAGGAACACCCAGACCAAATATATTGGAAATTCAAGCCTTGCGATTAACTATCGATACGTTTGCAATTTCCCAGATAGTAGTAGTAAGGTTATTTCAGTTTCTTGCAAAACAACTCTATCAGCTTTTAAACTTTCGCGTTCCATGATGTGATTATGTATTTAAGGTTCAGAGGTATGTAATACCTTTTCGTGATCGCGTTAATTCCCGTTTAAATGCATAATTACAATTCTATCGGCTTCTTTTACAAATTACTTACTACAATTGAATGAATAAAACAAAATCTTTAATCAGAATCCCTTTTAACTGTCGTGAAGTAGCATACATCACACATACAAACACCCACACCTATACACACACACACACGCACACGCACACGCACACGCACACGCACACGCACACGCACACGCGCACGCACACGCACACGCACACGCACACGCACACGCACACGCACACGCACACGCACACACAATATAAACTTTAATGGCGGGAGAGTGTCCTGGAGGCCTGAAATACAGGGTTTCCCTAGTTTAGGCTCCAGTCCACCCTCACAACCTACTAAATGTTCTGTAGAAACTGTTACACTTAAAATTGGTATAAACTCTGTGGTGGAAAATAAATAAATAAAAATAAACTAAAAATAATGAACAAAAAGAATTGCATCCGCAGCCAATTTTATATTATCTTCATGTAAGTCACTTGTATCCGTATTCGTACAGACTACGACAGATTTTTTACATTTTCTCTAGGCCAGGGTACCAACGGATTTGCGGAAGAATGCAATAGCGGTTCTCGCTCCCCTGATCATAGGCAAGTAGTGGAACACCGGGGTGGTTTTTAGTCGGTAAGAGTCCGACAAACCACTTCGCCTCCCCAAGGCGGAGGACATCCATGTAGGATCTTCCACCACGTCAACAAAAAAAAACGGGTACCACCGGGATGTAACATTTTATAAGAGGTAAGAGATCACCCATTTACTTACCCGGTCCCTACCGTCTTGCGTCTCTCAAGTAAGCAACTGTGTCTAAATACGTAAAATATTAATGTATTTATTTCGTATTTAATTTCTATCGATAACCTAAAAAAAATAAAAGATCAACTCCATAGGCTACGGTAACCGCTTACCAACAGGCGGGTGGTATGCTTAATTGCTACCGATGTAGTATAAATAAAACCTTTTTACCTAATACATATGTTCTAAAATGAGTAAATTAAAAAAAAAACAACTGACTCTCGTCCCGTTTAGGTAGAAGAGGATGCAATATGTACATACATGTGTTACGATAACAAATCCATTAACGTGGTTTTAGTTATCAGACACCTCATTGATAGGTACTGACACCGACCTTTTTTATAACAAGTTCTTGTATTAAATTAATTTAATAAATAAAATGGATGGGTGGATGAGATAAAAGATGACGTAACGATATAATTACATGATGTGGTACATAATACTGACGACAAATAATAATAAAAGTAAGCCACGTTCGTAATAAACACCAGCATTTAAGTCTATTTGCATTTGGCATCATCATTGTGATGATCATATCAATCAAATCAACCAATGAAACGGAATAGGTTCAATCTAGTGTTAAATTTCATAAGATAATACGAATTTAAACAAGGCAAAATAAACGCTTAAGAAAGAAATACTTTGGCAGTTACCTTTTATTTATTTGTATATTGTACAACAAATTGACTTTGTGGATAAAATTAACGTGGGAGAGCCATGCTTCGGCACGTATGGGCCGGCTCAACTCCACTCGATACCACGGCCTCACAGAAAACCGGCAGTGAAGAAATGCTTGCATTGCATTTCACCGCGTGAGTGAGGTTACCGGAGGGAGGGAAGGGTTAGCCCTTCCCTCTCCCTTATTTCCGTCCTTCCCCTCTCACCTCTTCCCCCCTCCCCCTCTTCTCCTACTCCCACCTTAAAGGGCGGCAAAGCACTTGTGACCTTCGAGTTACAGGTGCCCATGGGCGGCGATAGTCATTTACCATCAGGTGACCCGTCTGCTCGTTTGCCCCCTATACCATAAAAAAAACTAGGCTAGCGCTGCGCACCGGTGTAAATCCGCTTTAGTCAAACGGCTCCATTTTATGAGAAATATGCTTATTACTTTTTGAGATTTGAATTATATTTAGCTCTTCTAAATACTGATTAAAATTTCACAACATGCATACAATACCAGCAGCATTGTCTTAAGTACCTTGTCTATCTATACACATATACATGCCTATAAAAACATCTTAGCATATACATTATACATATTGTTGTGTCCGGGGGTGTTCCGGTACTAGGACTTTAGGGTCGCTAGCGAGAGGAGAATAATTAAAACTCAAGCTAGCTCGTAAGGTAACACATTAATATTCCTTGGGCAAACCATGCTGTCATCCACGGTCGCTCCCATCAGACTTCATCCTATTCTGACATTTATACATTTTAAAATATTGTTCTATAGAATTCAGTGCAAATTCTCACACACCAGTATTATTGTATGTCACAGAGGCGTGACAATATTATGTTTACAGGTGTTACAAAAAGATGTGGTCAAATTTTAGGAGCAGTTTGTGTGTTTGATATTGATTTTTAATTTTTTTATGCAGCTATTTTCATAAAAATCTGGTCATTACCACAGAATACATAATTGTCATTACATCAACATCCTTTGTGTTAAATACTCATAGTTTTAGTCATGTCAGCCCTCTCTCATACAAAATAATAGCTTTATCGGTCAATTTTCAAGTTCTATTTGTCGGTTTCAAAATAAGACTTTTGTATTAAATTTCACGGACTAACACGGCCCTAAAAATGACCACACCTTTCTGGAACATATTATCATATTATCCTTATATCATTCATTAAAAGACTACTAATATTCTACTATAATAAATTTGGTATTATAACTCTGACACATCAATTAAAAAAGTGGAGAAGTGAGTCAATATAAAAACCATAGTGTTTCATCTACTGTTTTCTAAAAATAAATTATAAACACACTGTAGGACAACCGGTGCGACCGGTGAATCAGGACTTTAGTGTTAAATTATTTCATGCTCTACAAAAATCAATTTTGACACATTGATGTCATATGTTTAACTAATTCGCTGACCCTGAATTCCCCAAGCTAAATCAAACAAAGCACAATAAACACGAATCTGATGACATAATCAATATGTTTATAGTCAAGTAACATTGTACTTTTATTAATATTCTTGCCTGTACTAGTTATTCGTATGCAAAGCACGAGATAAGTGCCCATAAAACCTATTTATATTATCCGTTAATTGTTTGATGTTGATTATAGTTTGCCATGTATCTTCTATATTTGGCTGCACAATATTCAGTCTTATTTAGCTACTGCCTGATTATACTTTTAGCTATAAACGTAGTGCACTTTTGGGATAATGGGTCCCGAACGGCAGGGAGCACTGCCAAATGGGCGGATTAAATAAAGAAGATAAAATAAAGTTTATTTGTTTATTACTTTTAGATATTAACAATTAGTCTGACACAAAATCACTTATACGCCTAATACTATAATAATAAGTTCATACATAGTATGAAATACAATAGAGTCACATGGTAATTTTTGTCCCTCGAACAGATCGTCGGAAAAGCAATAATGGCGCGTCAATGTTGCTCGCCTCAACCGACTAATGTTGCCACACACTTATCTATTCTAATATTATAAAGCTGAAGAGTTTGTTCATTTGGTTGAACGCACTAATCTCAGGAACTACTGTTCGAATTGAAAAAAATAGTTTAGTGTAGGATAACCCATTTATCGACGAAGGCTATAGACTGTATAACATCACGCTACAACCAATAGGAGCGGAGCATCAATGAAAAATTTTGCAAAACCGTCGAAAATTTACAAATGCGGACGAAGTTGCGCGGGTTAGCTAGGTACCTACATAATAACTTCATGCGTTTAGCTTGGGGAGGCCTGAGGCAGTATGAGCGGGAATGGATGATCTCTTTTTAGGCATTTTTCAACGTCTGAATTTTTTTCATTAATGTTTAACTTTAAGGTCCTAAGCATATTTAATAAAATGCTTAACAATGTTATTGCAAATAACTAAAATAAAAAAAAAATAGCTTTGTTGCATGTTTAACACCATATCTGTTTAGAACCGGTGTCAACTGTCAACAATCGTATTAAAATAGCTGATTAAAACAGCAGTGTTATCCAGAGTTATTGTTTACCAGCCGCTCCACCCGGTTACAACCGCGTTTTATCGTCACTGCCTCGGCTCCTGAGTGTCGCAGGGTCTACGAATTGAGCTAGCAAATGGAAAAAGATTTGTTAAAATCCGATTGGTACTTTTGAAGATTATCACGTTCAAACTAACAAAAAACAAACTTTAGTTTTATTAAATTATTAATAATATATTAAAGTATAAATTGCGTTATTAGAGACATAAAGAGGGGTAGGAGGGCAAGTCCAAGTCATTAATCACCCATTTTAAATAAGTTGTGTTCTATTGACCCCGGTTGTCTTACAGTTTAGTAATTGGACAAAAAGCGGCCAAGTGCGAGTCGGACTCGCGCACCGAGGGTTCCGTAAAATGTTTTTATTATATGATGTAACTAAAAATTTACGGTTTTCGTATTTTTTCCTTTATCTGTGCTATAAGACGTTGCTTCGTACTAAATTTCAAGATTCTGAGTTCACGGGAAGTACCTGTAGTAGGTTTTGATTCTTTTGCGAGTGTCGAAAATTTGCGGAAATTTGCGGCATAAACGGCTGTATCTTTTAATTGCGTTTGCTTAGAAGTTTGTTTTTTTTCACAGCTCCAAGGGGCAGTAGACCTGAGTATTTGATATAAATTCCAGCTTGATACCTTTACGCGTTCCTGGGAAAAAGGATCTTGACAGACAGACGTTCGGACGGACGGACAACAAAGTGATCCTATAAGGGTTCCGTTTTTTCCTTTCGAGGTACAGAACCCTAAAAATTGTGGCGAAGAAGTCGTTCACTAATTTGATCGTGAGCGGAATATTCATCATAAAATAATTTAAATGTTTTATTGTTTCTATATTATCATAAGTTAGGTGACTTTTGAATATCTTTAACCTTGAATTTGCCTTCAAAACAAAATTTTATGTTCCTGTCCCAGAAATTTATCGTCCCACATGTTCAAATCAAAACAAAGTTCCTGAATGTGGGCTTTATACATATCGTTGGAATTCCTAGAATACACTTTAATATTACACAAGAAACAAATCCTTAACAATGAATACCCATTACAAGGTCCGCCTCATTACGTTATTTTTATGAAGCTATGAATAAATCAACTTCACACGACGGTAAAGTGCAAACATTTCTAATGGAATTATGTATGAAGCAACTAAGATTCATAGTTAGAATGTATGTATAATATACATAGGTATATTATGAAGCTATAGTACTTTGTGAATGTCCTGTTATATTTTACTAGCTACGCCTCGCGGTTTCACCCGCGTAAGTTCCGATGCCGCCCGTGGGAATATCGGGATAAAAAGCCTATGCCTAGCCTGTGTTAATCCCGGTATCCAGCTATCTACGACCAAGTTTCATCGCAATCGGTTCAGTAGTTTTTGCGTGAAATAGCAACAAAACATTCATACATCCTCACAAAATTTATAATATTTAACCTTAGTTATAATTGCATGAATGATTGGAAAAAATGTAAGTTGTACGAAGTAGAAATACTTCGTAAGCGTACGTAAACGTAGCGTAAAAATGTCAACTTTGGATGTTTCTTATCATTGGCTCATCACATTTTCAAACTACGTAACTCAAATCCGAATACAATTAAATTTATACTATATTATATGGGTACATATTAAAAATAACTTACCTGCTGTAAGTAAAACGGATGATTCACAAGATGCTTTTTTTTGCACGGCACTCCGTAAAGAATATCATTTGTCTCTTTCAAGTACACACTATCTACGAGAAAAGAGTCTTGATAAACTATCTGTTTATGTTTCAAAATATTGTCATCACCAGTCACACATACACTGTTTTTTATCGGAATTCTTTTAAATATCATCCCTCGGGGACAACATTTGCTTACACATTTATCACTTACACACAAATTCGTTTCTCTATTTGGCGGTTTTATCACACTATTATTGAAGGAGTACTTTACTTGACACATAACGATGCTTTGATAACACAATATAAGAATGATCTTAAGAAACATGACAGATATTTTTTTATTATCTCGCACAGTTTGCGTCCGACGACTGGCTCAGTCTGCGTGGACGTCCTCAGTGGACGTTTATAACTTATCAAAAAGTATTGACTACAGCACATTACGTAGGACATTGTTTAGAGTAGGAATCCAGGTAATCATTTTAGATGAAAAGCTTTATCAATGGAGCTTTTTTAATACAACCTGTACTTAAATAAACTTTGCCGTCATATAGTTTTAAGATTTTATTTATTAATTTAAGGTTCACCAACAATTACTTACACATAGAAATACTTACAATATAATATATGCAGTAATAAGAATACAGTGTAGCAATTACTTAAAGGTAAACACCACTTGTTTATATTATATTGTGTCAATAAAGGAAAGACTAAATTTGTTTTAGTATAATAAGTTAACAAAGTATTATCAAGTTTCTGATATACTGCTATTAAGTTTTAACAGCTGTGTAAAAAAGTAGTTGAAATGTAGGTCAATTCTGTCACTAAAACCTTATATATTCTTACATAGGGTGAGCTGGCACCCAAAATAGTTCTTCTTATTGGTGAATAGAGTGCTGTGACTGGGACACGAGGAAGCTTAGAAGGAACCCGAAGCTTAAACATAGTCACCATTTGCGGACAGTCAATCATGTTGCCAAAAATTTAGTTTATAATGTTAAAAGGTGATTTGCTTAAGGTTTTGTAAATTGTTGGATATATCTAACATATAATTCAAATTCTTTTATCAAAAAAAATACTATAGTTACTAGTAGGTAAAGTTAGGTACACTAAAGTCGTGCAGAAATAAAATTAGTATATAATTATATAATGTTTAGGTTGATTTTAAGACACAATTTCTTTACATGCCAAAAATATTCTAATTCCATCTTAAAATCAACTATTGTTTGAAAGTGGTCACTATAGTCTAAGAACTTTTGCATTACAAGGGGGGCCAATTATGTGTTCCTAAATCTGTGGAAAAAATATTTCGATGAGTGCTTGAAGTCAATATAATATATAATATGTGAGTGTACTGTGACTATGACGATAACGAGTGAATGCAACTATCTACAAGCTACATCAGCATATAGACAGAGCGTTACCGACCATGTTTAAATCTTTTTTTTGCTCTAGCACTGAGAGTTAAACACACTTTCACGTAGTTTATGGACACTTTCAATCCATTTTACTTCAAGCGGATACTTTATTGTAATTGTACATACCACCTAAATGAGGTACTATAATTAACTCCATAAAAGTTAGAAACCTTTACCAGACTGGAAAATAGTTAAAAGATCAATAAAAGCCTGGGTAAATGGTAATTATCATTTTAATACTGTTAAAATTCAACAATATAAAATATAAGTAATAAAAGTCTATACACACAAGGAAATAATAATTAACAAACTATAATACCCATATGGATACGGAAGAGAAAGAAAAAGTTGGAAATCAACTTTTAAAAATTTCTGACTATTTACAAATAGTAAATGCACAATAAAACACCATAAGTACAAAGGTCATTGGTAAAAAGAAATTGAACTACAATGTGACAAATAAATCTGTTCTATCTTTTCATTATCTAAACTTAAGTAATTCATAAATTTAATGCAGGAAGGAGACTACAGGTTTCTTTCTTCTATTAGCCGGAGCACCCGGCGTGCATTTTGCCTATCATGTGCAGCTATCTAATAGCGGTACAACATACAACTATACGCTGAAGTAGTATCCAAAAAACATGACTCCCAAACACGAGCCCCATTGTAACATTTAGAAGAATTATGGCAAAACTACATTAATAAATAAGTATAGTGAGAAATATTGTCCTTATTAAGTACACACTAACTAAACAGAGATCTAACTTGTCATGTCCAAACACATCACATCACTTCAAATTTCCACAGCATCAGGAAACACGTGGTCAAGGTACGCTTGGTCACCGTAACTCTGAAGCGGTTTAGGTCTTTGATTCTTGGAGAACGATTGAACATTGCCACCACTGCACATGTTGAACCTTGAAGCTATTTCCCTAACTTTACCAGGTCTTGGCTTAAAATCTACCTCCTTATCGCGCTTAATGATATCTTCTTCAGTAGAATCTTCGAAAGATCTTTCCATGTCCTTCGTACCTTTCCTACTGCGATTCGAAGATCTTTTCGTGTTTTGATAATCCCTCTCAAAGCCATCCTGATGTTTTTTGTCATTTTGTTTCCTTCCAGAATTATTTCTGTCATACATTCGGGAATATTTTTTGGAATCTCTATGTTCGTTGTATCTTTGTGCGTATTGATTGGAGTCGGTATATCTAGCTTTACCAAAAAATGGATCTTTGGAATATTCTATATCGTTATTGGTTTTGGAGACAAAGTTTTGTTCCCGCCCATGTTGCCTGTTACTTGATCTTCTAGCTTTTGGAGGACCACCTTTGAAAGTGGAGAATTTATCATAATCATTATTGTTAATTTCTTTATCGGGGACGTTTTGCGGATTGAACGCATGAGCTCTTTGGTGAGTGAGGGGCTTTGATAAGGATAAGTACTTAGGCGGTTCTCCGTGCTTATTAATCGTAATTTCGTATTGAATGTGCGGGTCCAAAACCGCGTATACATTCTCTTTGGCTTCTCTCTCCAGTGACGACAAAGCTGCCTGCAGACAAAAAATAAAACATTTAAATTATAAATAGAACCACAGTTGTTTTTAAGGGAGTTGTATAAAGTACCGTGCACACGCTCACCATTAAGCCCATGTGGATTCGTGTTTGTGCACTTAATGTAATTAATGGTAACGAAACATAGTGACATATTGACAAGAACTGATAGTTACAATTTGTTAGTTTAGTTAATTGCCACACCTTTTTACTGAATTAATTAACATATTCTGGGTCTCACTTGTTAGTAATTACCATATTCTTCAGAAGTATTTTCTATTTTGACAATGATACTGCTATGGGATAAATATGTACGTACCTAGGAATTAAAACAAAGTCAAAACCTAACCTAACATAATTCGAGATCAATATTAAAGACCTACCTACTTGTCACCTCATACCTATCCATATGTTCGCCTTCATGGCTGCGTACTTAGGTACATTCTAAATTGAATTCCCATGTACAGATAATATAATTGACCAGACTAGTATCATACATAACTCAACATGCTACGTCTTACAACGATTGTTTTGTCATGTGTGCGCGTGTATTCGAAAACGGCTGACGTCTCTGTTACTTTTAATTAATTGACTGTTTTGACAGATTATTTGATAGATTATTATATTCATACTAAACTATGTTTGTTTTGTCTGAACGTATTTAAGTTTATAACATTTTAACTACCTTTAAAAAGGTGGAGGATTTCAATTCAATATTTTTTACATATGTCACAGAAGTTTATACAACAAGAATGCTAGGGTTCCGTTCCTCAAAAGGAAAAAAAAGGAACCCTTATAAGATCACTTCGTTGACCATCTGTCTGTCTACTAATACTTATGGCTGCGGTCCCTTGTAAAAATCAGGCTTCTAGGTTAACGCAATCAAAAGATACGGAAATTTAAACATTATCTAAAGGGTCTTCCCATTGGCCTAGAATCATGAAATTTGTCGAGAAACAAGGTCTCACAGTACAAGTAAAGGAAAAAAAAAACGAATCTAACAAAAATCGTTAATTTGTTGTTATATAACATAAAAAAACTCCGATTATAAAATTTATTATGCATTTGGAAAATTTACTGTGATGTATATCGATATATGGGAGAGTATTATTTTTAGAACGGCAAAGTTAAGATTGGCACTCTGAAAATGAAGGCAAAAACCTTCGAGAATCGAATTCCGTGTTGGACGAACTAGCTTTGTACGGAACCCTCGGTGTGCCAGTTAGACTCGCACTTGTCTGGATTTTTTGAAAGGGATACTCAAGGTAACTCAAGCATGGCTCTATAAACTGCTTACAATCAAGTGGGCTCTACTCCCTATTCCTGTCTTTAAGCTGGTAAACAACACAGCAACTATCATATCATCGTTAGAAAATATCCATAAGAGTAATGAAGAGTCAGTACTTCTACGGCCAGACCCAATAAGTCTTGTCTCAATGTAAAAAAATGGTGATTTGTTTGTTGATTGGTTGTACAGTATAAGTATCTACTGTGTGGAGTTTAATCCGCAGTCTGTCAGTATTACCTAACTAACAACTAAAGCCTTACAGCGAGTATCGGGTAAGTGAGTTTCTTTGTTTTTTACGCTTTCGCCCCATCTTCCCCCTTCCCTTATTCCCACCTTAAAGGCCAGCACCGCACTTGTGACTCTTGAGTTGCAGGTGCCAATGGGCGGCGGTAGTAATTTACCATCAGGTAACCCATCTGCTCGTTTGCACCCTATACCATAAAAAAAACGTAATCACTTCACCAATTATCATGAAATTTTGCATACATATCCAGGATAAAGTTAAGTAAGTAGCTACCCAAGGGATAGATTGGTTCATAGATTAAAACTAAACTATATTAAAACATGCGTAACCATGAGCTAAAGCTAGTTAATGATATTTTAAAATATTTTTTTTATGAACATAATTTCTCAAAGATATTGATATAATGCATATCGCCACCCGGCAAAAAAAGTGAACAGCTATTTCGAGAAAACACAACTTTTATGCCGGTGAATTGAACAAAACAGCTCAGTGAAAAAGGAAACAAAATTCCCTTTTTCACTGAGCTGTTTAATGACGATGTTTTTACAGCTGACCAAATACAACATTTGTTATTCAATGCTATAAAAATGGCAAAATGTACCTGACATGTGATATGACACTTTTTTTGCCGGGTGGCGATATGTCGCAGCCAACTAGCTTAATTAGCCGTTCAATTAACAGCCTAGCCTCTTTACTATACGGCGCCGTTCAACTAGCGGCCTAAATGATATTCAGCCATTTAATCAAACAGCTAGTCAAATGACTTGGATCGATAACGTTTACCAACTTGCCTAGCCTATTCATACCAAGTACTTCGTTTGTCATAGGTATACAAACATCAAAATTGTAATCTTTAGTTGTCAGATTATGTGTTTTAACATTTACAATCTATTAATATCAATATTACAGGATATACATATAGAATTTTTTGCCTGTTCTTCTCCACAGGATCTACTTATTGGAGCAGGCAACTAGCTTCACAACTGACTTAGTCTAACTGACTACTACTCCTGACAATTCAAAAATACCTATAATGGGTTTAATTAAATTGAATGATTTTGATTTGATTTGGTTGCCATCATCGCTTTTATTGAATAAGTAGTAGATTTCTTTTACGATAAAATATATCATCAATTACTGAACTTGGACAATTTATTTTAGGACGATTCATACCATTGTGAGAAGGAAAATTGTAAGATTTGTTCATAACACAAGTAAAGTATGCGAATCTGTGCTAACAGATCCAGGGATATTACCCTTTTTATTAATATGTTCCGTTTTTCAATAAAAATATTTAACAAAAATACTCAGTAAGTAAACATATTAAAACTAATCCTCTTTCTATAACAGATTGGCACCCTACAATGAAAAATTTATGAGTAATCCGATCTTAGATAAAGCTAACAGAGCTACAAATCTTTTATAGCTGTTACATCACCAGTGCGGTATAGTTTTCTATACATTTAGTGGATAGGCTCTTAATAATGTCGATGTCGTTAATACACTTAGTGAGAAGTGGTAGATTGTTATTACTTGGAATTTTCCGTCAATGGTTTTTCGGTCATTCTTTATGGAACAATATTTACTAACCGGGGTTGGCACTCCTGGCCCGATACATACATATATACATACATATAATATATACAAAGTTCGATTTGTGTACGACAATTAGAAGTGGGTTAAAATTGACTCCTGAGATTTGTTTACATTGTTAGTTCATTAAAAGTGAAGTTAATAAAAGCGTATTAAAAACAGAAAGCACACGGCCAAAACTTAATCAAAACCAGTCTGTTTCCGAGCTACGATCCCACAGACACACACAGATACATACGTTAAACTTATAACACCCCTCCTTTTTGCGTCGGGGGTTAAAAAGTATAATTATCTACTACACTATAATTATCAAGTAACCCATAGTGTTATTTATTGGTATTTATATGAAGTTAATAAGACTATTGTGTATAGGATACAACTGCGATTTTAATTAAACTTTTTTGGACGTATTTTTAATAAAGTCTAAATAATATATTGAAATGGCAGCTGTCGACTGTCTCGATTTACACCCATTCATTTAAGTTAAGTAATAAGATCTCGTGATAAAATTTGGGACGCGCCTCTACAATTCCACCGTCACGGTTTTTACTGATTGCTGTTGGATTTGCGATCAAACACATGCTCGTGAAAAAGCTTTTGGAAAAAGGAATCTCAATCTCAAATCCCAAAGGAATCCATGACAGGCTTATGACGTTACAAGCCCGAGTTACGCCCAAGGCATATACTTGAATCTGAACGTAATGATTTTTTCTGAGTGCATATGAATTTAGAAACTCAAATAAACTCAAATGCACCAATCTGAAGGCATATTGATCGACGAACAGTAGTCTAATTAATACTCTTCAAAATGTTTCTCAATGAGTTGTTGGCAGATCACAAAGGAAAAACCAAGATTGGTTTGATTCGACAAAGAATTGCGCATACTTTTTGAGAACGCAAGACAGTCCTTAAGAAAAACTTCAGATGTTGAGAACCGCAGAATCATTAACCAAGAACTGAAAGCAAAATTCGTGAACTCATAAATCGTTGGTGGACTGAAATAGCCGTCAAACTGCAGCACCTGGCAGATACACAATAAATTAGAAGATTCTTCGAAAATTTGGGTACTGTATTTGAAGCAAAACCAACGCTCGAAACTCCAGTCTACACACGTGATGGCACCCAAAAACTATCAGACCCAAGAGAGATTCTCAAGAGATGGGCGAAACACTTTTTTGAGGTTTGGAATCCGCAATCTCAAGTTGCTGATCTTACTTACATAAGTTTTTTGCCAAGTCTGCCAATAGTACCTGAACTTGGTGAGTGGTGAGGGTCCGTGTTACGATGAATTTCGTCGCGCAGTACAGAACTTAAAAGTTTAGAATTCCGGCACAAAACTGGAGCGGCTTTGTTTGCAACGGACTGAGTGGCGGCACCTCACACAAAAAGAAGATGATACCTTTGAAAGCTAACATCTGGAAAACCTTTATGCAAATTGCTATTTACAAAGAACTCGACCTAAAGACACTTACAACTACAACCGTAATGAAAATGGCCAGCTCTACTGCGCCTCCTGTTATCGCATATTTGTTACAAAGCTTGGATTTGCCAGCCACATCCGGGCACTTGCCAGGAATAGTTTTCAGATGCTCCGTCGACGGATACGTCGAAGTAGACATCATCATGTATTGATAAATACATAATAATATGTATAAAGTATATAGAGTTGAGAGATGTCAAATTAGACTATTGTCATCAACAATAGTATAATTTGACATCTTGGAGCTAATTTGATGCCAGGAGGTGGATAGTGGAACTTTATTCTCTACTCTCTATTTATTGACTACTGGCAACATGTCCTACAAGGATTTTCATTCATTAGGAAGGATATTGAGCCCTGTCTGGTCAAGCCCTGATTTCGGATTCTATTTCAGTGTTTCTTGTGCCAAGGATACAACCACGCAATGGTGTCCGTATCTATGGCACTAAGAATGCCAGAGGCCGAAGCTCATTGTTTGGGTTGGAAATTCTAGACAAAGATCTCTAGGAGAATAACCGATGCCGTGTACCATGTTATACTATTATAACGGAAAAGACCAATCGAAAAAAAAAAAAAAAATTGACGTCTGTGTAGTGTGTTTTAAATTATTATTATCTAAGCACAACTTCATTGCTGGTACTCCCGTTTTATTGTACCCCTAGCTAACTAACTCAGGTGTGAATCAAGAATCTTATTTTAAATACAAATTTAGAAGCAAAATTAATTTCAGGAATTAAGAATATCAGGGAATCGTATTTATTTCACAAGTTTTTAAAAGGTCGGTAACGCGCATGCGAGTCCTCTGGAGTTGAGGATGAAATGTGGATTTATTTCTCCAATCGAAAATAAATGCAGCAATTGTGTAAAATGGGTGTTCAAATGCGTCAACTGACCAACAAATTGAGACTGTTGACTAAGGGCAAGATTGTTTCTTTCTTTCCACAACTGGTCTAGTCTACATAATCCCATTGTAAAACTTGGATC
>OY982570.1:19012647-19222794 GCA_963859945.1 Euplagia quadripunctaria
CATCAAATCGACAACAAAAAAGATCCTACAGTCGGGCAGAACAACCTCTGGCAAATCCGCTAATAAGTAGTACAGTAGACTTACTTATGATACCATGTATAGGAGGGCGAAGGATTACCCTCAGCCTTGCACTCTAGAGTCACTTGGGAGAACAAATTCGCTTCAACCACAGTATCAGGGCCTACCCATGTCACTCGTGGCGGATCTGCAAATACAATAATATATTCTGTTTATATTTGAAATTCTGAACCAGTGAGGTTCAACCTTAACTATCACTATCAGCTCAGTCGGTATAACAGCAGATGCTGATGAACATACGATGTGATAATAAATATACATTCATTGTTTCCTAACTATCCTTCCTATCAGGGGCGTAGCTACCGCCGTATCAGCCGTATCAATGATACGGGGCCCCCGGGCTACTTTTTGATTACACACGTTAGGGGTAACGTGTGTAAGCAAAAATTAGTAAAATGTTATCCACAATGTCACTTAATCTCGTGCTTCCCGGGAAAAAAACATATAAAAAACTGTCATACGTGCCTATAGAGTTTTCACTTTAGAAATGACAAAAGTCAAAAAAGCAATCTCTTTTATTCCCGGGTTAAGCGTGCGCCCAAAAGTTGGCAACATCCTACATCGGTTAATGCGGAATTCCCCCGTTTAAACCATTTTTGTTTCTTTTGTGAGAAATCTTTACCCTTCATTTGGGCCCCCCAAAACTAATTTTGATACAGGGCCCCTCCAAGATACGCTACGCCACTGCTTCCTATATCAGATTTGGTTAAGGTATCGTCCCTATCCTGTTATAGGAGAATAGAAGATAAAAACTTACATTTCACATCAATTTCAATCTTGACCGAGTCTGAAGTACCCAAGGAATTCCTTGCTTGACAGCCGTAGATGCCTGAGTAAAGAAACAATAACGGTATTACAGCTAAAATACATATATTATTAATAAATTATTTAAAATATCTAGCTTGATTTTCTTCGTGTAAAAAAAAAGTATACAAAATTCCGTCTCCACCTATTACTTAATAGATTCTTACCAGAATGATTTCTCGCCACGGGGGCCAGGATGAGTTTAGGGCCATTAGTAGCGATGACCTGTCCGTTCTTGGTCCACCACACATACGGACTGGGATTTCCGTCAGCTTTGCACTCGAGGGTCAAAGCGCTGGAGCCCTCCTCTAGATTGGCCAGAGTACTGGCGTCACCACCGACTATGGACACTACTGGAACAACTGATACGAGATACTCATTAGATTTAGTTTTTTTTAAAATGATATATTTTTTGTTGCATGTTTAAAATTCTTACTAATATTATAAACGCGAAATGTTGAGGATGGATGGATTGATGGGTGTTTATTACTCTGTCAAGCATGACGGGTAAACGGATTTCGATGACATTGAATACACAGCAGGTATGGTAAACGAGGCCCACGCGAGCGAAACCGCTGGCGAAAGCTATATATACGACTAAAAATGCAGGTAAATTAGAAATACTTTTTCTCCCAATTTAGATACTAGAATTCTTTCTTTACTTTTTGTAATAAACCTCCTAGTCAGGAAATTAACGAAACACAAATAGTTAAATTATGTCTGAACAGGTGCAAAAGACGACAAATAATCCATTATATTATATCTTACGAAATAGGCTGTGGATTTATAAACTGCCTTTTGACGCTGTATAAACCTATAAACCCATTATTAAAAATACATTGGAAGAAAACAAGGATGGTATTTTGCCCTTGGACCGATTTAAAATTTTATTGTGTTAAATCTCCGAAATAGTATGAACCTATTTGTGTCCTATTCTTACACATTTTAAGAGAACAACTTCATAATCACCGCACATTGCACACTATCACTGTGTCAGTGTCGTTGAGCAGTGTGTCTTCGTAACATGTCATACTTATTCTATTATGCTTAATACTTTTTCATCTGTGTGACCGTGTCTATGTCACTGCGTAACTGATGCCAAAACCCCGTTGCTCTAAAGTCTAGGTTACTTTTCCATACTCAAAACTAGGAATATTATGGAGCTCTGTAACAGTAATCAAAACTATCAAAAATAAAAATCTATCCGAAATCGTAACCAGATCTGATTTATAAAAGTTTCGAATAATTTCGGATAGGGGTGGCGTCTAAATAGGACACATTATGTCAGGTTTAAATTATTGCTATATGGCTGAAATGGTTGTATAATATTGTTTTTGTTTAGCATAATTTAGTTTTTGCATTCGTCATTTTAAGTAGATAATACTTAAAAATTAGTAGCTATAATAATCACCAATAAGGCAAATTGTTTTTTTTTTAGAGTTTTACTAATAAATGAAGAAATGTTGAAGCTGTAGTCTCTGTATTTTCCTATTACAATTGCTTAAGAATATAATATACGTAACTGAAAATATCCGAAACTATCGGATAACCCGATAGTATTTCATTTCCGTAACCGGTATAATATTAATATACATATGATCCGTATCCACATCCAGATCCGAAATTTCATATCCTTAACATCCCTGCTCAAAACTATACTGTCTTACTCCTAGAGTTCCACCTGTCGCGACACACGGAATATGGGAATATTATAATCTATATGTATACTAGCTGTCCCGTGCAACTTCGTCTGCATTAGTAAATTTTCCTATCTATCCCTATCGCAGCGCCATCTACCGGGTCCAATTGTAAATCTAAACCATTCTTAAATCCACGTGAAGACACAAAAAATTTCATTAAAATCAGTCATTATTCCTGTAACCCTATCGCAGCGCCATCTACCGGGTCCAATTATAAATCTAAATCATTCTCGAATTCACTTGAAGATACACAAAAAAATTCATTAAAATCGGTCATTATTCCTGTAACCCTATCGCAGCGCCATCTACCGGGTCCAATTGTAAATCTAAACCAATCTCGAATCCTCCTGAAGACACAAAAAATTTCATTAAAATCTGTCCAGCCGTTTAGGAGGAGTTCAGTCACATACACACGTACAGAAGAAATATATATATATACTGCATTTACACTTCAGTCTAAGTAACACGTGGCCGGTTATGCTAACACCAAAAATTTGAAAAGTAGAAACAATTTAATTTCACGGTATTTCGTTTACTACAAAATAAATGTAACTTATACTTTAGCCTCAACAACACGTGGTGGTTAGCATAACCACATTAAATTGTAGCTTATATGAAACATTTGTAGATTTAACATAGCAGCGCCATCTATTGATTACTTACTCAATCCAGTCAACAGATATCGCCATCTGTTAAAATCGTTTGGAGTTAACAGATAATTGTGACTGTCAAATAATAACAGACAAATAATTAGCAATAAATTAAAATTGCGACTATAATTTGAGATTTAAACTATCCTATCTCTCAAGTTGGATCAAACTGCACATGGTGTGCGAATTTTATTATAATCGGTTAAGTGGTTTAGGAGTCCATTGAGGACAAACATTGTGACACGAGATTTATATATATTAAGAAGATAATGTGTGCGTTTTTTTATTGTAACTCGAGAATTGTTACGTAAACATAAATGAAAGTCTTGCAGCTATTCGAAAAGGTACAATAACTCAATTGCAAAGTAAAACTTATTATCTTGTGTATGTGTATGAGATAAAACGAACATCAATAAATGCATACAATAAATAATGCTGGTTTAATTTCTTCCTGGGCTACAGAAGCAACGCCAGCTAATTGTTCATTGATTATTTTCTAGTTTGCAGTCAAATGCAACGTGCGGGATGAAAATAAAAGCTGATCGTTTCTCTTCTACCCCGTAGACTATTGTTATATTATAATGTTATATTATGGTATATATGAATGTTGTTACAGCTACTGAATATATTCAGGATTGTAATGTATTATAATATTGGAATATAATATAGATGCTTTAATAAAGAGTACATATTCCTACCTACTTTGTACATTGTGAAACTTATCCACATTTTATTACTGTGTACCTAGCTATAGTTTAAGATTTAATACACATGTCTGTTAATACTATACTCAATTCATCGGAAGAAACTAACGTATAAGACACAGGCTCGGCCTAGTTTAGACGTAAGGGATCATAGATTATTGTAATCATCCAGTTACTGTACTATAGGTTAAGACAATGTATGTATATTTTTATGTTATCAATAAACTTATTATTATTATATCATGTTTAAAACCAATCAAAATTTGCCCATTTGTATCATGTTTTGAAACTTACATGTAACATCTAGCATAGTGTATGAGTCCCGGTAGTAAGGTGATGGGTACGAAGGATGATGAGCGCGGCAAGCCAGCTGTCTTCCATGGGCAGACCTCGTGGCGCCGAGCTCTAGGACTGATCGCGCTGCCCATACTCTCGGCCGTTCTACCTCCGAAGCATTGGTTTGACTCCAAGCTGTCAAACGTTCTTTTTCTGAAATAATGAAGTGATATTTCGTTAGATTACAAATCACGTGCTTCAGTTCCAGACTGGACTGACAAAATATTAAACAATATAATTAGTAGGCGATGAACAAAAATAAAGGGGATTAGTAGATGGTTGTCAGTCATAATGAAAAATTCTTGTATTTATAGCTCTTGTACCCACTAATTACACAATTTTAATAAACAATACCCCGACTCAAAAACCCTTTAACGACTAGAAAATAGCTGATGATATTCGAACGGCTAAAGAGATCTTCTTGAATTATAGCTCAGAACACTCTCCTCAAGTCACCTTTCAAACAAAAGCCTTTTATGGCAATATATAATATCGTGTGTTGTCTTTTTGTATATTTTTTTTAAAAGCATGCTGTGATTTTCATTATTTGAGGGAGTATATGTAATTTTGTATGGATTAATTATCATACTGTGACATTGCTGTGTATGTCCTTTGTTGGAGATCCAAAATAAATAAATAGAAGCAAACAAAATCAAAATCAGTCCATTTGCTTACCAGCTATAATCTAACAGACAGACACATAGATGCATACCCGTTAAACCCGTTAACCCGTTAAACTTATGCCACCGGAGGTGTGGTTAGCGGTATAAAGTATAAATTAAAAAAAAAATGGTTGAACAATAAAATTTATAGAGATACATTTTGGTGCTGTAAAAAGAAAAGGATAGTGTAAGGTAATGTTAAAAATTAATTAAATAAATACATAATGTGGTTTAATGCTTCTACAGAAGATCCAAATACATATAAACTGTCCTAATACATACCTATATATACGTATTAAAGTTTTTATCTCAATCATTAGTATTTTAAGTGTCTGATACACGGTTTAAGTGTTCAGATTATTTATAAATAATATATTATAGGGATATTTTGTTTGTATAATGCTATAGATGTGGTGAGTACCATGAAAACCTTTAACCATGAGTCTTAAAGTCTTCCTACAATCTCATAACTGTTTATTTCATTAAAAACACTGTCTACCCTATTTATCTCTGTACAACACTAAGACTATCTACTAGAAAACGCCTAAGGTATTGTCAATTTTCGTACTGTTTTGTAATAAATTTGCCGATTGTTATACTTAACATTTGTAACTTGTTTTGCAATATTTACTATTTGAAGGTGTACAATAAAGAGAAATAAATAAATTAAAAAAAATATATAAAAATAAAATTTAAATGAAACATAAAATTCTTAATCACAATTCATTGGAATGCAAATGTTATTTCAAAACAAACCGGAACCAGCAAACAAAATTTTAACATCGGAGTAACCAGCTTGATTCGACAAATTAAATAACACCTCATTTGTAAAATCATTTTGGGTTGGTAAATTACTCCAGACCCCAGATTCGTACGACGTACATACATGGGGCAAAATTTGTAATAAACCCTTGGTAATTATTCGGGTCGAGTTATACATATTTACACTGTATAACAGACATTAACTAACAAAATGTGATGCGTTATTTGAAACTTGATTATTTAGGATCGCACATCTCTCTATGGATGTTATCTATACAAGTTAGATATAGCTTTGCAAGAATAAAATAAAATATAGGTACGGTCAGACAATAATATCATAATTCCAAAGTCTTCTTTGAATATAGCATATAATGGTACAGCTGAATGTGTTTCGATATAAATAGGTCTTTAGGCAAGAACTTCTATCGTGAGCGGTTTAATTTATTAAAATCTGTGGTACAGTCAAGTCATCCTACTAATATAATGAACGTGAAAGTTTGTGAGGATGTTTGAATGTATGAATGTTTGTTACTCTTTAACGCAAAAACTACTGAACCGATTGCGATGAAACTTGGTATGTAAATAGCTGGGGACCTGGATTAACACATAAGCTACTTTTTATACCGATATTCCCACGGTATCGGGACTTACGCGAGTGAAACCACTAGTTTTAAATAAAACTACACCAAACAGGTTTATAAAACAAAAACAAAAACAAAATGTTTTTCAGTGGATTGTGTTCAGGTTGCTAGAGTTTTCTAGCTCATAAACTGGGACTGGTGGTACATTATGTCCCCAGGTTGAATATAATGAATTATGCGATTGAATTGACAGACTGATTTCCTAGAAAGAAATGAAGTCTTCATTCATGTGGTAAACTGTCGTCAGTCAGCAATCAATGCTATGCTATGAGGGCCAAGTACTCTCTAATTTTGCTGAAAATGGAATCCCTTTACTTACCTAAATACCACTCGATGTAAGCAGGTGGGTTTCCATATCTAGCTTCGCAGACGACAGTAGCTCTGTTTCCAGCTGGTACGGTAATGTTTTGTCCAGGCATTACGTGGGATCCATTAAACAATATCCGAGGAGATTGTGGTGGTACTCGTACTGCTAATGCCGCGGGGGGACTTGACAGGGCATCCTGCAAGTAATTTAGTGTTTTTATTACCTTAAGTTAAATAATATTGTGTTTGGACACTATTTTTTTAGGATTAACATGATTCTAACTTTCGATAGGTACAGCATTTAATATTGTGAATCCAGTTAATTTGATTATAATAAAAAGAAAAGGTTTAGCTCTCTATACTTTGTCAAATGAATTACCTGCACATCGTAGTTGCTGGCAGTGACTTGACACTGCCACTGACCGTCGTCAAGTTGTAGCGTGGCAGCTCGTACCCATAGCGAGCAGTCACCTCCGACTGGACTGTTCTCGTTGGCCCACTCGTACTTGCCCCGGTATATACCCACTGGCTGTAAACCAAATAAAGTAAATATTAATACTTAAATTCCACACAAATGAACACTTAATGAATGAAAGAAATAGAACGAGGGTACATAGGACACCTAGGCCTACATCTATTTTAATAAATTCGTCGTAATCGCATTTATTTTTGATTTAGCTATAATCTTAGCTGTATTGCTTAAATCTAAAAATCTAACGAGGAACTGTGCATAAACCTGTCAAGACAACAGAAAAAGTCAGACTGCAGATAGGAGGAGGATTATTTCGCTTTTTAAATCTATGCATAGGTTTTCACGGCAAACAAAAACTAACTGCAAACTATAAACTATAACACGATAATGCTTTTTGGAACTGCAAATTAAACTAAAATTCATTTATTCATATCGATTGTAAAGCTAAAAAAATATATTTAGTAACGGTAATAGAGTTAGGCGGGTAAAGACAGGTATTCTAGATTAATCTTAAGCACAATCCAATTATAACAAATTTATTTTATACAATTACATACTTCCGCACATTAATCTACTTAGAGCATAACATAGTTGATTACTGATAGTTTATGTATACAAATACTAACCCAACGTCTTTATAATATAATGATATACAATCAATACGTACTCATTAACATCGTGAGAAAATAATATACATTTCATCTTAGTCCATAAAAAGTAAAACCAATCAAGACAAATTCCTAACAATACCAATTATGGAAGTAACTAAATGGGCACTTACATAGATGGAATATCCCGAACAAATTTGACTCACAATATTTAACTTAATTTAGTTCCGCATGTAATAGTATAATTATTTAAATCTATACCCTGTTTAAAGATCGAATAACATATAAACTCATTGCCGTTAAAAAGTATTAATGCAAGCCCGTATACACGATGGAAATTAATGGATCTTCTATAAGAACGATAAAAGCCAGGAAGTACAGGAATGAAATGTATATGGGGGCTGTTTTATTCAGCTGTTGAAGATGCTATACAAATGCTACTCTTGTAATGCTTATGAGTAATCTTAAATTGTATTACATTAAAAAATCAAAGAACCATTCTCTGATACACATGACTTCATGTCATAGTGAATCGAACTAAGCTCCAATTGCAGTAGTTTGCTCTACGATATTTAGAATAGATATGAATATTTCATAGGTATTATGATGTTACTAGAGTAGCAGGAAACAGAACTTAACTAGAAATATCTAGATATAGAAATCTATACTCTGTACTCAAAGCAACCGCGAGGCAGTTTAGGCGAATATTAAATCGGTTTTTACGCTATAATAGACAACTTACACGCTCTGTATTGCAATGTACATATTGTAAAGGTACAGAAACACACATAGTACATTTATGATTACAGGCACCAAGAGACTACTTATTTTTCGGAAATGTACATTTATAAATGTTAGGAAAAATTGTACTGTAAGATGCCAAGCCGAATGACGAACAACTCGCATTAATGATAGAATTACCAGCAACAACCATTTTATATTAATAACAATTTGATATTTAGAAACAAATATTTTCTAATTCAAACATATTTTAAGGAACGTTCAAAGGCTAAGATAATGAAAACTGCCGTCACGATTCTTGGAAACAATTTCATTTCATTATATTATTTTCCAGAATTGCTTATTTCAGAGAAAATACTATTTTATCATCATATTATATGTCCTTTGCAAGTTTTAATTAAGTAATGTTTTTTTATACAAGTAGATAAGTTAGCAAATAAGCTCTGAACTCTCTCAATGGTTAGCAATAAACTGGGTGAGTGCAGGTTTATATACCTGTCTTAGTAGTACTTGTTAATAACACCTACTTATGTAAATTAAACAAATGATGTCAAATGAAACTGAAACAAATGATAATGTAATCAATTCGCTAAGAATAAAGTGATGTTTGTAAGAAACAGGAGCATGCTCGTAAGTTTAAACTATTAGCAAATTTAACTAAACCTTTTTGTTTGTGTATATATACAATCACGTTTGTTACTTGCTAGTCCATCAACGGCATACATTTCAACTTTATCCCCGGTACAGCTTAATAAAATGTAAATAAGTTAGGTGAACAATTAAAAAGCTACGAGAACTGTACGGACCAGATAAACATTTTATCTGAAATAAACTAATCTCAGCTTTTCGCAGAATCGTAATGAATCTAAAGCTACACGAATTAAATCTAACTTTTGTTATGCGGCACAAATATTTTAATTAACTAAAAGGTCCAGGGTAATTCTCGGCATTTCTGTTTATTACGAATAACCTCACTCAGCTTCAATGGGAGCTGCAGTATGGCTGAAGTATAAAAAACGAGATTTCTACACTTTGCATAAGCGGAGTACGGTTGAGCAGTTTCTCCTTTTATCTGTGCCAACAAGTACGTGAAAAAAACATAAGGCCGACGATTTACAAAATTGCAGCGCGTACAACCGTGCACAAAGAAAACCTACCTATTGTGTATGACTAACATATGCACGCAATCTCATAGTAAATACTTATCTAGATGCGTGTTCAATAGGTGGAAGAGATTGCCTTGCTAGTTACACTTATCGTTCATCGCCGAGTCTAGCAGAAATCAATTTTCTTCGTTTCGAATGTAAGCCGTTGGGACTAGAATTATATTCGATAGGTTCAGTACAACTATTTTATTAATTGAACTGAACTAAACTAGAATTTAACACCGATATGGTAAGTATACTACAATCAATGGATGTGCTGTTTTAAGACTACAGTTTAGTTTACTCTACCACTTAATCTAGCAATTAATTCGCCTTCAGAATTAAAGGAAGACACCAGAGAAGACGGTAAATTTATTCCAGGAGCAATAATTTCTAATCCAGAATATTCTGTTGGAGTTTTCATTGATATTTTAGAACCACTCGAAGCTGAGATAACGAGGGACTGATACTTGATACACGAAACATTAATCAAAAAGGAATAAAACAAAAGCGCGCAAATAGCGCTATGGGCAGGAATATTTGTATTGAAGTTCCTACCGATTTTACATTTATTAGAATAATATTTACACGTGTCAAACTCTCAATCTTTGTTATATAATTTGTCGTAGATCAGAATTGATACGGGGTAATAAATTCGTTGATAAAAGCAATCCACTCTAATTATTTTCCTACTTTTAGCGACTGTGGAAACTAGGGTACAACAAATTAATATAGACAGAATTATGTCAATTAATTACATATTAACCCATTCAGTTTAAAATGCTTTTATACATATAATAAATAGATAAAAAGTTTTAAGAAATTTGTTGAGTGATATTTTTTTACTTAAGTATCTGAAAAAACGTATATTTCATGTGTTTAGTTTTCGACCCGACGGGGGCCCTCGGTCCGTGGGAGGTCGCTTCAACCCTTTATTAAGGGCCCCGTCGGTTCCGAAACTAGTCGGTCCGAATCCCAAAATACACACGAGAGTAAATCCTTATACCTATTTATAATAAATATGAATACCACTCACGAAAATCTCGTGTAAGAATGTATTTGATTACTTAACAACAACTACACAAATTACATTAAAAATCTTTTATTACGTATGTTTCTCTACGTGTTGGTACGTAGTATAACGCTACAAGACGTAGTAGGTATGAGGAAATTTCAAGACACCAAAATTGTTCTTAAAGAAATTGAAAACAGTCAGGATCTTTTTCAAAAAGTACATTTATTGTTTCCAAAAAGGTTATAATATAATCTTTAATATTAGCTAGGACAAAATTATATTTTTCTAGTTCATTATAATACACATTTGTTTTAAAAAAACTTAGATATCAGTATATTTCTCATAATAATTTTCTCATTAGAGCCACCTAAAACTTTAATACCTATCCTGCTTATTAATTCCATCCATTAGAAACTTAAGTAACAAATGGCTAACGTACATTTTCCAATAATGTAGAGAACCATTAAAAAGGGGTATGTCTCAGGCTGGCAAAGGAAATTGTCGATTTCAATGGACATTACTGGCGGTTAGCTCAAATAAACGACCTCAGAAGGTACGATTTGAATCTATCCTCGTTTGGACTTATATATACTGATCTTTTGTGAAAAAGGTTTAAGTTTTCTGGGTGGTTTATTAGTTAAATGGGTGAATATGGAAACTTTGCCGATCATTTTGAAATTTTTACTGAACGTTGCTTTCATAAAACTTTTTAATTTCTTTTTTTAAATTTAAAAGTCAAAATATGTTTGTTCGTAATTTGTGTGCCGCCTTATCGTTCATCCGATTATGCTGAAACTTTGCATATACTTTGCCAGGGAATCAGAAGGACACGGGGTACCTTTCATCCAAAAAAAATACTTTTCTGAGGGTTTGAAAAATCACTTTTACTCGAGCGAAGCCGTGGGTAAAAGCTAGTCAAACTATAAAAAATTTCTAAAACATAATTTGATAGAAAAAAAAATGTTTTTTTGAAGACTTTGAAACTAAATAACAATAGGAAAAAAACAAAGTTTGAATAAAATACAAACTTTAGTATACATACATTAATCGTACCAGTGCTTTATGTAAATCTAAAGAATTCTAGCAAAAGTATCCTACTTTTATATAATCTATCTATATTTAATTAAATGTACTAGACATCGCCTGACGATTTGAATTTCGACCATGGTTTTTTCATTGGCAGTATAATTCGAGTTGTCGTTGTAGACTTACTTACCATGACAGGTAATCACATATACTGGACGCGTGTAAGTTCATTAAGCCGTTTTCACGTATTTTTTAAAGTTGTAAGACAAATTGTTTAAAAATTTTAAATTCCTGCACTTCTGTATATAAACTGTAAATATTCCAAAATTCACGTTACTATTTTCGCGAAATTTTCTTAAAAAGGGGTACAAATAATTCTCTTCACGTATTAATATTTTTTTTTTTTTTTAAAAGACAACTCCCGCATTCGCTGACGCATTTAAAAGACACTCCTGTGTCGCGGGGGACTTTACAAACATAGCAACAACGGACACAAAGAACACCCAGACTTAGGTGGGAATCGAACCCACGACCTATAAGCATAGCGGTCAGGGTCACTAACCACTACACCAACAGGCCAGTCATTTTTGTCATTATAATGATTAGTAAAAAGACGTTGTTTAAACCCGTAATAGAAATAAATAAATAAAGTAATGAAAGATTAAATAGACCTTGTCAGTTTCATTTTGGTATGAAACTGCAAGTTCTGAAAATAAGAGGTAATGAATTTTCTCTAAATGTGAAAGCAAATGTCGGGGCAACAAGGTCACAGTTATGAATAAAACAATATTCAATGTGAAAAGATTAAATATTATAATTTGGTTTCTGTTCCATTAAATTACATTTTGTTTCGTAAAAATGCTTATTACCCTCCCGGTCTTGTTGCTTGTATGACAGGTAAACTTTATTCAGCAATGTATTAACATATTATCTGCTTTGTGCTTGGTGTTACGTATAAGAACGTTTTTGGTATGTTTCTTCGTATCTTCAGACATTTTTGTATTAAAATATACATTGGTGGCTTCTTCTTTGTATATGCATTTGGAATTCCTTGTCCTGTAAATCCACCCTTAATACATTTCATAGAATATTTAGGAAAAAATATAGACTTTTGTAACTTAAACACAAATCATGAATTAATTGAAAATGGCAGAGGACGAAGAATGCCACCTTGAGAGACGTTAGAGTTTAGATTACATGAAATCGATAAAGAAATGCTGGTATGATGCAGAATGTCATAATTATTATAATTGACGTGGGAGAGCCATGCTTCGGCACGTATGGGCCGGCTCAGCTCCGCTCGATACCACCGCCTCACAGAAAACCGGCAGTGAAGCAATGCATTTCGCCGCGTGAGTGAGGTTACCGGAGGCCCTAACCCTTCCCTCTCCCTTATTCCCGTCCTTCCCTTCTCCCCTCTTCCCACTCCTACCCCCCTCCCCCTCTTCGCCTACTCCCACCTTAAAGGGCGGCAACGCACTTGTGACTCTCGAGTTACAGGTGCCCATGGGCGGTGGTAGTCATGTACCATCAGGTGTCCCGTCTGCTCGTTTGCCCCCTATACCATAAAAAAATTAAAAATAAAATTATATGTATGGAATGTCATGAGTGTCACCTGTCATGTCACATTAAAAGATTTTAGTTAGTTAGTTCCAGTTAGCTGAAGTGAGTGATTTCGATACTTTGTCTTTTTATTCATTCTCATATAACTATTACTTCTTTATAGGGGTTTGCAGTACCACTGTAAGGCGATAAATAGATTAAACAGATACAGCGAATGGTGGTGTATTTTTTACGCCTGCTAAAAAAGAACAGAGGTGTAAGAAGAAAATCAACTTAGATAGTTTCAATTTAGAGTTGATCAAGAATAAAGTTTAATAATTATATGTTGTTCGAAAAGAAATTCCATTAGTAATGAAACTATTACAAACCCTACGACAACATACATTTTAACTTCAAAGATTCTCCATCTTCGAGGTACTTACTGAAAATTACTTGAGTGTTGAATAACCTATTTTTTACAGAATTATACTTAAAGAGATAGGTTTTGAATACCTATGTTAAATTGCGAATCAAAAAGAATAATTTAATGGAGCGGCAAAACATTAAACTACAGAGATATAAATATTTGGAGCGTATATTATTATATACAGAGTTATTATAGCATTTATAATATAAATAAATGGGTACATATAATAAAATCGTTACCCCAGCATGTGTAGGGAAAGTGTGGGACCGTGGGCATAAGGCGGGCATAGCTATTACAAAGCTTCAAACCTAAAACTTTGTTAATATTTATACGTGTTAGAAGAAAGAAAAAGAAGAAAGAAAACACATTTATTCTGGTACAACTAAACGAGACGCCAACAGAGTGAAAGACTTAATTACCAAATTCTAAACATAGAGCTGAGTTTTAGGAGATGTACCTAACTTAAGTTTACAAGACGAGAAGTGGTCATCTCGCGGTCGCACCAAAATTGGAGCCCAGTTCAGCTTTGTGCCGGGCACTGGTGGGTGCCTGACGCTGGTTTTCTACTGGGCCCTTTTAATTTGTTTTTTTTTAATGTGTGTATTTGCGTGTGTGAGGGTGTGTGTGTGTGTGAGGATGTTGTGAGTGTGGTGATATTATGTTTGAATGTACAGAGTACAGCTAAATAGATAAATATTATGTACATGCTAAAATATCTAAATTAAAGTAAATATATAGTTAAACGCTACTTGTTATTACATACAAGATACACGATTCTGTAACATGTTACGCCAGCAGAAAATTCAATGTCTCGAAATCCTGAAGACGCACAAATTAAATTTTCGGCACATATTTTTGCACAAATATAATCTCTCTGCCCATGCACAATATTTCTGTCTCCAATAATTCGTTTGGAATTTTCCTGCTGGAACAACGTTACTCCAGCAGAAATTGTTTTTTCCATTTTTTTTTCTGAAACGACAACATGCATAATTTTTGTTTGCTGTGCATATTTACAGCAGATTACGCACTAATTATACGTTCCACTCATACAAGCAGTCATGCCAGGCCTATATCTTAAGGTCGCGTTTTATATACCCACCGGTTAGCGTTCCACCGTATTCACAAGTGGCCGGTAGGGCCGTCACACGCTTACGTTGCGAATGTTTAATTTTTTTTAAATGAGTCACACAAATGATTTTAGTTATTACTTATTTTATTTATATAATTAAAAAATCCTTTAGGTATTTATTATTTACTCTTCTTTTATCTTTACAATAAATAAATATTTTTATATCCTAATAATAATAGATTGGGCTTAATAGATGTCGGGTAACAGGTTTCAGACATTTTATTTCCTGGGCGGCACTTTTTTGTTGGTCACGCTATGAATGTTCGCTTTTTATAACGTTATTTCATCTTTCACAGACGCACCCGTATCCGTATCAATGGTGTCAATTTGTGATAAGGAACACGCCATAGTTAAATTTTAATACTGTAGGTACACATCACTTTCGAAAGGCTTCCAAATATTTTCATTAAGTACTTATTAAAATTAAATATATACATTTCAGAGAGGGAAATAAAGTTATTTAACATTTAATACACTTAGTACTCGTATTTAACTATCAAATAGATACATTATTTCATTATTTCTAGTCTTTTCTTTATAACCGTCATTTTATAGTCGCGCGGTGGGCCAAGCGTTCTCAACTTTCGCAACTGTGCACAAGATATATTTTTGGTTACAGCTAACGCCAGGTATTGTTATTTAAATCTTGTAGACTATTATAGCGTAGGTATTTTCGCTTTTGTATACGAGTGATGTATCTGTTAGGAAGTAACTATTATCTTATCTGTGGTAATGATTCCGACATCGTCTTCCAAGTTGATTAGAAGTCATTCTACGGAATAGAGTTTTGCAAGTCCATTACGCTATTTACATTAAGATGGTTGTTATGAACTCTATCGTGTCCACTTAGCTGATGAGTTCAGAATAAACGCTTAATTAGGACATTTATATGAACAACGGTAACATTAACAAAGAGAAGCCAACATCCTGCATAAAATAAACGTAACATTTTCTTTAAGGCAATATTTAAATTCCTTAAAAATTCTACACTTTGTCGTTTAATGTATTAAGTTTTGTCATGTATTGTCTAAGTCATCTATATAATATATCTATATCTATATAAACATCGGAATTAGCAGCCTTCTACGTAAGACCTAAAACGATACGTAAAAATGAAAAGATAAAAAATGTCGGAAAGGTACCGTATGCACTTATTGAACAACAACAACAAAATCGCTTCGTAGCTTGCCTTAACTTGTTGCGTTCTGAATCGAATTGTAACTTGTGATGAAAAGTGGATCCTGTATGATAATAAAAGAGTCCGTTGCACTGGTTGGATACAGGAAAAGCAGCCAAACTGTGTCCATTACGCAAATTATGACTAAGAATGCAACATTTATAATTACGGCTTCCTTAGACCAGGCTCAACACTTAACAAACAACTGATATTCGTCAATTTCTTTTGTTCACTCCTTCACGAAATCGCTCTTGTAGACAACGCAAAACCCACTGTCTGTATCTTGGAAAAAAAATTAAGATAAAAAGCTTGTCATGAGTACTCGAGAGTCACTGCAACAGTCTTTAAAATGAGAAAGAAATGAAAATAATGTGTTTATTTGGCTGAGGCTACATATTTCAGTTAAATATAAAAGCTCCGTAATAAAAACTTATTAGTTAGATGTAAGGGTCATGTTCAAGTTTCAGCGTTAAGCGGAAGTAATAAAGCGAAAAGAAATAAGAAGCAAAGAGAAAATTGTGATCAAATAACATGAGATGAAAAAAATCTCCGCTTCGTTTCAATGGAGCCCTAACTACGTAAGTCGGTGGATAGACCTCCGTCATCTAAAGCCGTACCCTTTTCTTGAAAGCAATTTATCATACAATACTTTCAGCAAATTACCACATGAATAATTCCGTATTCCGAAGCGGGATTTGACTAGAATTTGTTCACCCATGAAAATTGTCGCATTTATCGAAGTAACTAGTTCTCGGTAGGCCCATTAGTTATTGGCTGTACATCACTACAGACTAGATAATGGTACAAGACTAATACTACATTTTTTCGTTAGTGATGTACCTAATAGATTGTGTAAGGGTTACTTCAGGATAAATAAAAAGACAGCTTGCTCCGAAGCTGGTCGGCGCTGCGTCCGCCCTTGGGCGACTCTTACCCAATTTGGGCGGACCCAGCGTTGCCACAAGACGGCTATACACGGGGGTTGTCCGGTCAATGGCACTGTACGGTGCACCGGTGTGGGCGGGTGCTCTGACCGCCCAGAATAGGGCGCGCCTCTGGCGCCCTCAGAGGGTTATGGCGGTTAGAGCCATACGCGGCTACCGCACCGTGTCGACGGAGGCGGCGTGCGCGTTGGCCGGGACTCCCCCGTGGGATTTGGAGGCGGAAGTGCTCGCCGAAGTATATCGGCGAACGGCTGAGTTCCGGGCGGGAAGCGGCAGTCGGCCCCCGCCCGAAGAGGTGCGCGAATGGCGTGAGGCCGCTCGCCGAGCCACCATGGCTCGTTGGTCGTCCCGGCTGGAGGCTCCACGTGCTGGCTTTGCCGCCGTGGAGGCGCTCCAGCCGGTCATCGTCGAGTGGGCAGGGCGGCAGCACGGGACCCTTTCCTTCCGACTGACGCAGGTCCTTTCCGGGCACGGCTGCTTCGGGAAGTACCTGCATTCGGTCGCTAGGAGGGAACTGAGTCCCGCCTGTCACCACTGCGACTGCAGTGAGGACTCGGCTCAGCACACGCTGGCGGTTTGCTCCGCCTGGGCGACGCAGCGTCGGGCCCTCACTGCAGTCATCGGAGGGGATCTCTCGCTACCGGCCGTCATACGCTCCATGGCCGGTAGCGACAGGAATTTTACCGCGGTCGCGACCTTCTGTGAGGACGTCATCTCGCAGAAGGAGGCGGCGGAAAGGGTCCGGGAGGACGATCTCCACTCGGACCTAATTCGCCGCCGGCGAACCGGGTGGCGGAGGCGCGCTTACCAGCGCCTCATGCCGCCCTGAGTGTGGCCGCGGGTGGACGGGACGGGTTTTCCCCTCCACCCGCTGTAGTGGCCCCCCGCGAGGAGGCGGCGTCCGCGTGTGCCTGGACGTCGCCTAATTTAGAGAATTTTACCCGAAGGTGGTGCCCGCGCTTTTGCGGGCAGGCGCTAGGAGGGTTCCGGATGTCTTAATAAAGCTGTTCCCGGATCCCTCCTACTTAAGGCGCAGTACGGCACACCGTGTGGTTTTAGTCGGTTCGATTCCGACACACCGCCCCGCCGAAAACCCCGGCGGGGTGACGGCCCGAGGGGGTTTCCACACGCACAAAAAAAAAAAAAAAAAAAAAAAAGGATAAATAAAAAGGAAGTGATTCTTTTAACTAAGCATTAATAAAACCTACTATCATGTATTCCCCAATAATTATATTTACCTACTACTACCACTTATGTTCCTATTTTCAAGTAGTAAAATTCGGCTGTCAAATGCAAATATAGTTTTTCAATTCCGACTGATAGTTACGCGTTTAACCAAAAAACAGATTCTTCAGCTCTATATTATAGTAGTATGGGTAGGTTGTCCTAAAAATTCATACGTAAATTCAGACTAGTGTCATACTTTCGTTTGACACCTTAATCACATTAAGAAAAGGGGAAGGTAGACCGTGTAATTAAACGTGAACCTAGTGAAATGAAAAATAAAAAAAATGTGTGTGCAATTCACACATGGCAGAAGTGAAACTTCAGAAAAACACATCAAGATATACAAAGAATGGCCTTAATAATAAACAATAAGCGAACCTGAAGTCCAGTTACAACTGTACACAACTTTCAAAACAAACAATAGGTACTTCGTTTTCAATATAGGTTAAGGTTGGATTTAAATGTAAATTTGTAAAGATCAATTACGTATAAGTGAAATATGGAGAAAAAATGCACAAAAATTACACCACGTTGACATTGACATATAGTATGCAGGCGCAAAGACAAAGATTATAGGAACTTTATCGTTGGAACTTTATCATAATGCTTCCGTTTCATCGAATTTCAAATCACAACGATTCTAAAGAAGTTTCACTTCAAAAATCAATTTCAAAAATAATTACTAATACCTTTGAACATTTTGCAAAACGTATGTAAACACAGTGATTGTAAGATTCACCTCAACACCACCGAAACGTGACGGAGTTAGGGCGGGGAAACAAAACAGAGACAGTTGTCTGATTATTCTGATTAATCACCACCGCCGAGAACAATGCAAGACGCAATATCCGCTAGTGCGGACCGCGCCTTACGTTTACAGCGGTTTATGAGGCATGGACGGAGCTTTAACATCTGTGCGGATAGTTTTCTATAAAAGTAAAACTATCCGCACAGATGTTGTGACTTCAATCAAATATCACTTCACTTCGGTAGGTTATGAACAGATACTGTTATTATTGGTATCATATAAACGGAAATGTGTCATGTGTTAGCAGTTTTCTTGCGAGATGGTAACTCTTGTCCTGTTTACTAATGTTATGAATATTTTAGGATAAAAATGATTAGTCATGAAACTACGGCCTGACAAATATTATTTTGACTTTTAGAATAGCGTAGATGTGCATCAATATAACAACTGAATACCAGGCGAACCATGTTTCTTTAACACTGTTTGATATAAAATAATATCATTCGTGTATTTTACGGAAAATAACAAGTCTTATTTTAAGTGTAGAGAGTATACGAAAATATTTATTATCAGTAGCAAGCAGCAAGATTACACTTAAAAGCACTCACCCATGTTTCATCTTAGTGACTTCCCATGTTACGCGAACAGAACAATATCGAGAGTATTATAATAAAAAAATGTGCTACACTGGAAAGGTGGAAGTGAATGGAGCTGTGGTTACAGTACAGGAAGCGCATGGACTTCACCAAGAAGATCACATAGTAATTGCCACCTTTGATTACACTAATACACAAAGAGTTAAACTTAAATAGATATAACATTACGTTATGAATCATAAGCAGATCTGTAATGACATATGCGGGTGAAATATAAAAGAGCATATCTTCTCCTTCCCCTCTCTACCACTTCACTTTCTCATTCCCTAATACTCTGCCGCCTCTCTCTTTCCGGGACTTTTTTCTATCAGCCTTAGGAAGTTCTGCAAATATAAGCTGCCGCCGGCCAGCTAACCTCCTACTACTTAGGACATGCAGAACATAATCATAATATCGTACCGTTGATATTGATGTAAATGATGTTGTTACAAAGCTCCCTAAACTATACGAAAACTAAACTAAATCGGACTAAACTTATTTTAGTTTGACAGAACAAAAATTGGATAATTTATTAAATATAGTCCATATTTGCTCATTTGTTATTCTGTTGCACGTTCTGAAAGTCTAAAATTGTCTAAAGTTTGGTTTTCTAAATCTAAAGTCAATCAATTATATTTTTTTACATGATGAATAACGAATAATTATGTGCTTTTAACTCCGATCAGTTCAGCGGAAAAGTACCTATGTTTTAATTTAATTTTTTAAATTAAATCATCATGACAGTCTTAACTGATATATAAAATACATTATTTTCAGAAACGATCAAGATAGAATGCGCTTGGAAAATATACGGGACCATTCCAATACCTTTTTCTCATCCGTCGTTTCTAAAACGATTATTTATTTTGGCACTTATTTTGTAAATCAAACACTACCTAAACTTATTTTCAATGTGGCAGCATGACTTGCACATACATATTATAGGCAGGTAATCTCTTAACTAAAATAAGATAATTTTAGTTAAATGACGTGGACAACAGAATCGGCACCAGTGTCGCCTACAGTTAGGTATCTTCCAGTTAAACCTTTCGTGAGTCATCCAGCTTGGAACCTTTCAGTACGAAATATCTTTTAACTAGGAAAGACAAATCTAATAACAAAATATCCAATTTATTCTTATTGCCTCTAGCACGAAACTTACCGGTCGATAAGCTTTAAAAACGACGAAGCTAAACTATCGACACAAGTACGAGTAAGTAGTCAAATCAGATGTTCATGACCTGTTAATCAATAAATGTTATTATACGGTAAAGGATTACTTATCTGATAAATCTCTGCTCCATTACTCTGTACCCAAATAATGATGTGTTCTCTATTTTTACATTGTTATTGCCTGTTAACAATTTCTGTGGCATATTGACATAACTTATTATTCCTTAATGTATTCAATTCATATTCAAATTACTGTAACTGTTGTATGTTCAATGGGCGGGACATAGCTGTTCTAGACAAAGTAAACTATAACATCTGTATTATGTACTTGGCTATGATCCACAATAAAGAATGCTATTACTACTACTATTGCCACGTTCTTCTAATTCTGTAACTATTTTAGTGCGTATCAAAGACGTTAACGTTATCATCAACATTATTTGTTGATGACAGTTATTTGGGATCTACACATATCTCTTTCAGCTTTCATTACTGTACACACTCGTTCCGGCTATCATCATTGTCATCTTTCACACGGAAAAATAAATCTATGTATCTAATATCCCGCACAACACTATCTATCACTGAATACAATATCATTGATAATATTTTAGGGTGTACGGCAATAGTAAATAGTACTGCTAATAATAATTAATAAGGATACAGAATTATTTTGAGGAAGATAAGTCAAATAATATTCATAAATCAAAATATATACATAAATGTAGACTAGCTACCCGGCCACGCGTGACTGTGGCTAAATCATCATCATCATCATCATTTCAGTCATAGGACGTCCACTGTTGGACATAAGCCTCCCTTAATGACTTCCAAGAAGACCGGCTAAATAATTTGCAATAAAAAAATATTGTGACTATACATTGAGATAAAAAAAGTGTGTGTGTACTTATGTACGCACGTAAGAAGTTATACTTCTTAGGCGTAACAAGATAAAAATCTTTCTAAAAATTTTATCCTTTGCGTTATCCTACGTTTATAGAAAAAATGACACTAATGTGTAATAGAAAAAAAGGTATTTAATATATTGAAAGTTTTATATATGTATAAGTCAACTAACCTCCAATTCTAGAAACGTACTCAAAGTAATATGTAAAAACCATTTTTATCACTTATAATTACAGTAAATTATCTTGAAATCAATAAATTGTTAATAAAACGTGAAGTTGGTAACTTTTTTGAAAAACTAAAATGTTGACTAGCTAACTTCAGGGTGTCGGTGTTTTGTGACGGTGTGCGCGCGCATCGTAAATGACTAGCTAAGTTCAGGTTGTCGGTTTTTTGTGACGATGTGAACGCGCATCGTAAAAATTTACTCTCATAATTTTTCCCTAACGCGCCAAAAGAAGTATAACTTCAAAAACTATGTCATAAAAAATGTCTCCGAAGCTGGACCAAACTGCACACAGTATTCAAAATTTCATTAAAATCGGTTCATTAGTAATTTACAGTCGACATACGTAAAAGACACACAGAAATTCACATTTATTTCAAGTTATATTTAAGTACTGCACCGAAGCGACATCGCAAGTATCGCTGAGTTGGTAATTAACCGATGTTAATTATATATAAGGAACTCCATTCCTGTCCGTTCTATTATTTACTGATTATTGAAAATAACTGATGCATTAATGACACGTTGTGCTGTGTGACCTGTGTGTTATGCGATGCTACGAATGTTTATAGACACGCCTACCGTGTGTAGTGGGAGTTCCGTGCGTTTCAGTACTATCAGGATCTTTTTTTAATTTCTCTTTAAATGCGTTCTACCATTCTTACTGCGTTGTAAGTTTGACGTCTCGAAATTAAATAGAACTACAAATTAACCCATTAATAATGCCACTTACTTCTTCTGCTTAAGCACTAGCTAGTGGTTTATTTTTACATATTTTATAATTTACTAATATTTACAATTCGCTATATCACATGTCATGCCCTTTCAATTAAATGATTTAATTCAGTGTTTCATTGTCAGATACACCCGTCTGCAACCAAAATCACAACATTAATTATTTTATATATAAAGAACGCTTTATACATGAACACACACACAAACATGAACTATCATTATTCAGGTTAAACTCAAATAAATAATAAATAATTTATTGCTCGAAACACGGTGTAGTACAATGATGTTAATGACATAAATAAAAATATACCAGAAACGAAATCCGATCAATGCTTTAAGAGTGTTTCATTGCGGGTGTTTTATATTAATATATTCATGTAACTAACATATTTGCAACAAAATTACAACAAGTAACGAGGAAGTGAAAAACATCATGTAATATAATTAAGGACTCCTAGTTATTATGAACCGCAGGAAATGAAGCAGCAAGCTCTTATCTACTCGGACAAGCTGTTTAACTACCGGATGATGTTTAACAGTCTGGAACAGCTTAGTAGCTGTGGTTGAGAGATAGCCAAAACGCTTTCTTTTTCTTCAAATGACCAACTAATAATATTAGAAACGGTGGCATTTATATATTATTTAATTGGCTGCTATGTGCAAAATTATTTATTCCAATCGAGTCAGGCGACGTAACATCTTTAAATATGAAGAGAATTGTCCTCCATCCTTATTTTAACGATTCTAATTTTTTTATGATTTTCGAGTTAACATTAGAAGTAGATTATCTTATTACTTTAAACCAGCAATTCTTGTATGTATGTATTTATTTATGTATGTATTTATATTTCATGTATCTCGGCAACGGCTCTAACGATTTTGATGTAATTTGGTATACAGAGACAGTTTTGCATTTTAAGTTCAACTTTATAGTTGCATTTCCTGTAAAAATTTTACAACAAAAATAATTACGACTGTACAAAAAGCTATGGAGCGAAGCTCGGTCTTCCAGGTACTTACCAACCAACTTACCAGGCGTGACGCCGCCGCGCCGTGCAAAAATTACCGACCTTCCGAGCGACGTTTGTAAAAGGAATTGATTTGACTTCATAATCACCTACACTATTATTGGTTACTAATATACCTATGTAGAGCTCGTATCATGATAGTTCTGTTGTGACTGGTGGTTCGTATGCTTATAAGAAAGAAAACGACCTTTATACATACCAAACTTCTATAAGGTCGATACACCTTTGAGCCATGTAATAGAAAGTATAGTAAACGTGTGCAAACAGAAAGAAACACATAATACACGTAAAGTACCAGTTGCGCCGGCAACATCAATCGTCAACGCTCCCAATTTGTTAAAGAGTCCTCTTAGAAAAAGTCTCTACCTCCCATTTGTACGCGTCCCACCTGTCATTGGAGGAATGAAGAAAATGTTCCATATCAAACGAAGTGAAAATACTTATAGCATCGAATCTATCTAGTCTACGGCAATATTTAACTTTATTTACATGTAACATTTAGATTGGAAATGGTTAGGTGCATACTTACAAAATAGTATACCATCACATTTTGCTTGCATGAAGTTTTACAACAAATTTTCAAAGTATTTTTCAAGTGTTCATACGAGTTTGTTGCGAGATTTTAAAATATTATCATATAAATGCAGTTTCTGCACAATTCTCAGTAAAAAGATCATCATGTCTCATAATAATCATAACATAGGTATATTACCTATGTTTCTGATAATACCTACAACATATTTTCATTAATAACCCTTTTATATCTAGTTTAAAAAAATACTAATTTCTGTTCCATATCATAATTGGTAACAAATAACAAAATTTTATTTTATAGACATTTTAAAATTTCATAAAACTACCAAAATATTGAAACACTTTAAATAATTTTTACCATCAGCGCCTTGCATAATTTGACTAGCAATTAGTGGTAAAGTCAAATTTTGCAATAAGAAAGAATATCGCGGTTAGGTACGCTAAGGGCCATACGCTATATTTGAATAATAATATCTTAGTTTAAAACATACATTATGCACCTACATATAATAATTATTAAACATGGAACAAAATATTTTTTTCGAGGAATATCTAATTCTACCCAGTCTCTCACTACCGTGACCTTTTGCATCAGGATTACATGTAACCAAGAGATAGGAGATATTCTCACATATAACACATATATATTTGGCAAAATAAACAAATTGAAATCTGTCCCAGTTGATATGAAATGCACAAAGGACACCACCATCACCGCTATATAAACTAGCTTCTGTATTATCTGTCTTATATTAAAGTAGAAGGCTTACGCGTCTTTGAACCTCGAGATCGTCCGGAAATACACGCGCCACTACCGGCAAATCTTTGGTAGATTTCTATTCCTATCTATCCTATATTCAAAGTGAATAAGAATAAAAAGAAAACTTAGATTTTTTTATATTTTCTTTTTAACTTTTACCATCTGTTTATCATCAATTAATATTTCAACAAACGGAAAATGCATTTTCAACATCAATCCTTAATAACATGCTGAACTTTTATTTTGTAATAGATATTTGGCGACTTTCTCATACACACTGGTGGGACACGACAACTGTTCCTCCACAGTTATGTTCTTGCATTAATACGAGAGGTGATTATAGGGTAGAAACAACTAGGTAAGAAGCAAAACTGAAACTAGAAGCCCACAGAATGAATATGCTATACTTAAGTAACTAAGCGCAGCAACAACTAAAATATTCCCAAGACAAGAAGTAGAAACAATGTCACTACAGTATGAAATAACGCATAACAAAAGAATAATTAAATAGTTTAGCGCTATTTAATTGCACAATATCGAACGGTTAACATAACTGTACATAAATATGCATGAACAAAACAATGTGTTTGTCACGTCTATTATGTAGTGTAGGCATATCTTGAAAGAAGAAAGAAAGAAAATAAGTTTATTTCGTAAGACAAGGCATACAAGTTTATACATAAAAAATACTTATACTAATATTAGGCTAAAAGACTGGTTTTCATATGACACTCGAACTTGATCAAAGCTGAGGGTGACATAGTCTGTAGAATGTCTTATCTCACCTGTTATTTTCAAGGAAAAGCGAATGTTAAGATTTAGTGACTAAGACTATTTTATTGTTTACTAGCTTTTGCCAGCGGACTCGGAAACAGTAGATACTTTTTTGAAGTGAAAACTTCTTTAGCGGCGTTGTGCACTTTTTGGGATGGGTAAAAAATGTTAAACTCGCGTCAGGACACGTGAGCTGATCGAAAATTCGTAGGACGAAGCCGAGTTTCTTATATTTATAAAAGTACAACATTCGAAATTAAAAAAATTATGAGCGGCAATGAGCGCAGAACTTCCAGTATACCCTATGTATACATTTAGATATGTTGTTACCTACTTTTTATTTTTAACCTAATCACTACATAGTATAAAACAAAGTCGCTTCCCGCTGTCCGTCTCTCCCTATGTATGCTTAGATTTTTAAAACTACGTAACGGATTTTGATGCGGTTTTTTTTAATAGATAGAGTGATTCAAGGGGAAGGTTTATATGTATAATACATGCGTAATATAGTAGAGAAACACTGATAATTTTAGAGGTTTCTAATGTGATGTCGTAAATAAACCAATTTTTTTGCGCTTATATTGCAAACGCTGGCTGAACCCTACGAGATTTTCGAAGATATTACAGATTTAATCTAGCGAGGCAAATAACAATTATCACTACATATTATAAAACAAAGTCCCCCGTCGTGTCTGTCTGTCTGTTCGCGATAAACTGAAAAACTACTGAACGGATTTTCATGCGGTTTTCACTAATAGACAGAGTGATTCATGAGGAAGGTTTAGGTATATAATTTGTACCCGTGCGAAGCCGGGGCGGGTTGCTAGTTATATATATAATACAGATGTATGTGTGTACATGTATGCAAATACATTGTAAAGTTATGCTTTCACTTCTGACGTGCAGTCCTACGACTGACTGTTTTTTTCTAAATGAAAGGTACCTTTTCTGTACCCCTGACAACGTGTTTGCAAGAAAACGTAACAAACAAACAAAGTTACGTTCGCGTTTATAATATTATTAGGTTGAATAGTTGCCGCTCACGGTCTGGCTGGTTCGTACCTTTCTACCTCGTCACTAACTTTGTTCCTAAGATATGTTTGAAGTTTGAATAGTTTGAAAGTTCAAAGGCGTAAATTGAAGCAACGAATTCATTAAAGGTTTACTAATGTTACCACATCATCAAACATTTTTTAGTTATTTAGATTGGATTGATCTGTCATCTTCATAACAATATAAACAATTAGTTACTGTACTACATAGATACTGTTTATACAACTAAGATTGCAAACAAGCAAATAATCCGCGCAACGATATACGGTTATCGGTGGCGATCAACGCTCACAATTCCAGTGGTGTTACTGGCACTCTACCAAACCTCCTGAAGTTGTGTCGAACCTGCTCGTCTATACACTTACAAGATTACGCTATGAATGCTCTTTTCTCACATCAGGAAATCAAACTAAACAAAATAGAGCGACAAGAAATGAATGTTATTTTCTGAAGTAATAAAATTTACCAGAACAAATAAAAAACTGGAGAAGTGCGAGTCTAACTCGGGCGCCGTGGGTTCCGTTAGCAAACAAGCTTGTATGTAGATAGTACGTCCATCTCGGAAATCAATTCTCGAACATGTTTGCCCGTTGTTTCCGGAAAAACAAAATTAACTTTGCAGTTCTAAAAATACTCTCCCTCACATCGACTATTTTTTTTGACATATCAACAAATGAACGACTTTCGGATTTTTTCCGTAACTTGTGCTGCACATAGTAGTTACAAAAAGAATTTTTGAAAAAGTACTATCCGTTTACAAGTAATGACCGTTTGAAGTTCCAGGTTTTTTACCTCCGTTAGAATGCAGGAAGAATGTGTCTCGTAAGTTAAAGATTTTAAATCGGGCATATTTTTGGATTTTTTTATTCCGTTACTAAGAAAATCTATAAAAACTAACTTCAAAAACTTTTAAAGTTAGTTTTTTATGGACTTTTTCAAAGTTTTATTTCAAAAATTCTTTTTGTAACTGCATGCTAGAATCATGTCCTTTCAGCGATTAAAGCAAGTGTTCCATTGTCTGATACATCCTGTATAAGTGAGTAAATTCTTAATAATAATAGTTATCGAATATAGTTTCTCGAATCTCTCTTTATCGAATATGATACGAAGATATCCCTGCTAGACTTCGCATGATTCATATATGGCTGTTATATAATTCAAATCTAAAGCTTAGCTTGAGCAGCTCGGTTTACAAGATCTTACTACGTGTATTGTTGCTACATCTGTATTTAGAAGCACATAGTCACATACATATGTAATCATATCATACATTAATGATAACTTTGTAGTGTGTTTTCTTGCTCCGGTACAAGAAATTTCAGACAAGCTTTTGTTATTTGAGGGATCAGTGATATACTTTTTCTATGCTTCAATCGATCCTGAATGCAGAGATGCTGTACCTCATCTGTTAAGATCTTCAATTATACTTTTATTACGTTTTCGCTGACGCGATGATATAAACCTAAACACCTTTCCTACACTACAATTTTACTAATTTTGTATTATTTTCTCCTGACCAGAAGCGTCATCAAAGCTGTGTGGAAAGAGAAGTTACAACGCAGAGGTTACACTCGCATATTCTTATGTTATGTAAACAAAACATCATACATATTATCCATTTTCAAATGACAAACTACTACAAAATACATCAAAGCGAAAGCTTACTATTGCGATCGATTGATCAATTGCAACAAGTAAGGATAAGAAGGGAGGAAGGAAGGAGGAAACCATTCAATATTTTTCTGTTTACCTACTCCCCTATTTTCAACATTTTACGGCTTATTGTTATTTTAACACAGATCTGCCAGATAATGCAGTATTGGATACTGGGAAATATTGAATAGAGTGCCTGTGCATCTAACTAAGCTAGTGATAAAAGGATCGATACACCAGTGAATATTCCTCTCCCAGAATGTTGAGCGTACGCTATCTCCGCTTCCTTACTTAGTCTCCGGGCTACGAATAGATCATCCTTTCAATTAAGAGCCGACTAAGGTACTACGTTATGCAATCTTGTACCAATATGTAACGTATGACGCTTCGAATGCAGTTAAGCTCAAGATACCTATTGCTATCTTTGCAAATAGTCACTTCCTGATAGTTCTTTTTTTGTAATTCTTAACCGTTTTAAAGAATCACTGAGTGTCTTACGTTTTTCGTTGCAATATTTTTTAGAGGGACACATATTTTACTAAGGATGTTATTATGATTGTATTATATTTTATTTGGTGGTAATATGCGAGTTTTCTAAAAACCTACTGTTCACCTGCAAGCGACTTAATTGAGTTTAAACAATGATGTAATAATTTCAATTGAAAATAATTAAGTAAAAATAATGGCATGTCTTAAATAGGACTGTAAATATAATAACTTGACTAATTTGCTACGGGTATTTGCTGCTTTGACTCCGCCTAATTTGAGATCAGACGGCCGTGTGTGAGATGTGTGAAGTTATTATTTATTTCACACACGACTTGTACTATGATAACCAGAGTGCTGATAAACATACTTATAGGTATATTTCTAAATATATACACAAAATGGTCATGCTTATCAAAAAATTATTTGTCCTGTGTGGGAATCGAACCCACGACCACTGGCTCAGTATCCAGGATAACTAACCACTAGATCAACAGGCCAGTCAATATTCTTCGTAACTTATTTGTACTACAAATAAGTAAGTTACTAAATACCTTAGTGTTATGCCAAAAGAAGGTTTTTGGAAAATCCAAGTAGTAGGTACTGCCGACCTTCACTCTATACGGACTAGACGTGGTACTGTTAGTCTATGTAATATTTTATTTAAATGAATTTTTAAAATGTTATTACTAGATAGCAAGCTCGGCGGTTCTGAAGATTAGGCCTAACATACAGAAATACAGACTGGATGTCACAGAATCTTGCCAAAGACAGTAAGGTGCACAAAGCATCTCACTTCCAGCATCACATTAATTGAGTGTTCTAACTTATTGAGGTGTTTTCTCCACTATTACAATAACCGCAAGAAACTTTCTGTTCATTAGGAGTTGACCACAAATCGTTTAGCTGGCATTTTTTACGTCGCCATCTTTGAGAATAACTGGCACATTGTAACGTTTAAGATAAACGTTTTAATGGCTTCATAGAACAATTATATTTTAAAGAACTACTTCGCAGAACCTTGTGCATCATTGCCACGCGTAAATTAAGTTGTATTGTTTACAAACAATTGTTTTGTTTCCCTCGGCATGTTAATAATCTAGAATACGATTAAAACAACCCTGATAACAAACTTTTAATAAAATCTAAATTACTATTTTTCATTATGTAATACATTTATGTTATATAGCGGCCTCATGTTAAAATTAAGGCTGCGAGTTTAAAATTCTTTTCATAGAACTATTAATAAGCATCCACTTCTCACGCAAAAGTTTGGCTCGAAACCATACATATCCCACCTATAGTTAGTTCGGACTGTGGGCGGCTGGTATGCTATTTGTTTTCTAGCAACGTGACGTTCTTATCTAACAAATAATAATTATAATTTAAACAACTAAAAAACACGCTTTTATGGAAAATTCAACTAAAAAATAAAAAAATTAATCGAATTATTGCATTGTCATCGGTCTTTGACAGGTGTGCAAAATTTGAATGAAATCTGGCCGTTTAAAGTGGGTCAAAATCGCGCCCAAAGGAGTCGGTTACAAACAAACAAACATACAAGTGAAGCTAATATAAAGCGTGTAAAAATAAAAAACCGACTACCTCAATTTCACCCATTTTTGAACGATTTTCGGTTAATTTTACCCGATTAATTTTTTAAAATTCGTTCTTAGCGGATGCCTACGTCATAATAACTATTTGTTGCTAAATTTAAACCCAATCCGGTTTATAGATCAGTCAGTCATTTACGATTTCCTCTCATATATAGATTGTAATTTACAATTTAAAAAAAAATCCTATCTCTCAAGTTGGACCAAGCTGTACACATTGTGCAAAATTTTATTAAAATCATTTCATTACTTTAGGAGTTCATCGTGAACAAATAACGTGACACGTGTTTCAGGATAACGAGGGACATACATACATATATTTTGGCTGTTAAGTAGTCTTCTTAGTCTATGGAATACATATCTACATATACATATAGGCCGCGAAAGTCATATACATATAAATGCTATTCCATTAATATTAGCAAATCACACGTAGATAATTTAATCCTAATCGACTACTTAACTGGTATAACGCTTGCAATTTCCGTTGTATAATACCATAGTAACTGTGCTTCATATATTTATATGACACTATATCTACATAATGTTGTCGTGGATCAAGTTAATTAGGCACAAAATCCTTTATACTCTTAAATGTAAGCAAAAATATTGGGTAAAAAATAATGTTATATTCATTGATATCCTATGATCATATGTAACAACAAATCAAATAACAATGTTCTTTTGGCTGATTTTTATGATTTTTTTTTATGGTGTAGGTAGCAAACGAGCAGATGGGTCACCTGATGGTAAATTACTACCGCTGCCCATGGGCACCTGCAACTCAAGAGTCACAAGTCACCGGCAAGGTGGGAGTAGGGGAAGAGTGGAAGGGGAGGGTTGGCGGGAAGGATGGATGAGGGGGAGGGGGTGGAAGAGGGGGAGGGAAGAGTTAGGGCCTCCGGTAACCTCACTCACTCTGCGAAAAGCAATGCAAGCATTGCTGCACTGCCGGTGTTCTGTGAGGCCGTGGTATCACTCCAGTCGAGCCGGCCCATGCGTGCTGAAGCATGGCTCTCCCACGATAGAAAATTAAGAGTTGCCGAACAGCGGTCAAATAGCTCATTCAATGGGTCTCTATCAGTAAGAGTATTTAAGATTAAAACAGGTATTCCACTCCACTAATACACACTCTCTAGATACCTTTAATTACTAACGAAGCAAAGCCAGTACTAATATGAGAGATGTATTAACGACAGAACGTACGAGATAACACGTTTATGCTTTAGCAAATTATTATCCTTTACAGTGTGCTTCAATGCGGTTATCGTGTACGCTATGACCATCTAATAATGTTCAGATGGCCAAGACATTTAAATACCGTACGAGAAGCTCATCATTCATTTCGCCATAGATGTGATATTTTGCACTCAAACTGTTATTATCTAAAGTCATAGGTTAAATAGGTACATATGTTAGAGACATAAAAGGTGAAGGCTGCGAGTGTAACTGTTATTTTGATGAACTAACTTACTTAATTATTTAAGTCCAAGGAAAACATGTTTGGTATTTGAGACCGAATAACAACTGTGAATTTTTATTTCTAGCTTTCTACTACACACATAATTTATAGAATACGCTCCTACAAATACTGCCACGCCAATGGACCAAACTCAGTCAGACTTTTCACCCACGTTTTTCTTATTGCAACAAGAATACTGACCAAATCACAGTTTGTGCTGTGTAAGTAACAGGGCGATGTTTCAGCGCCAACTGTCAGAGAAAAATAAGCTTTCGTAGTGTCTCGATACGTAGAGCCAGGTTAGCTCTACGAGTTGCTACTGGTAGGTACTTCGATTATATATACCAGGATAGGTACCTAAATATATTTGGTTCACATTGCCGTGCGAGCTACATCGTACATTTTGTTGCTCGGTAGCGTAAGGTAGGTAAATAATATTTACACATTTAAACTGCATGGAGTGCACTTTTTGTATTTGTCCGATTATTATTATTTTAGTGCATAGTATTAACAATGCAACAATAATATGATTATATTATATCTAAAATCTTTAGATAAAATACATAGTGGTGGTTATTTCGAAAGATATTACTATTAAGCGCAATACACACCAAACCCGCCGACCCGCCGACCTATGTCGGCAACTTTTTGTCGGCGGGCTGGTTGGCGGCTTCACTCAAGTCGGAAAACTTTGTCGGCGGCATGTCGGTGGCTCGAGATGAGTAACTTTTTTGGCAGTTAGTGATTGCCGCGTGCCGAAAGATAGTCTCGAAAGACTTCTATATTGTATAACTTGTTATCTCTAGGATAATTCAGTAAATAAAAATAATCATTGAACATGGACGAGTTTTTCCGTCGTCCCACTCCATGTCCCAAAAAAATACAAGCACTACAGCTTTATTGTCGGCTTTGGTGTGTATTACGCTTAATAAGCACAAAAAGCAGTATACAAAAATTCAAATCCAGCCTTAAGGTCATCACACACTGTACCGTCATGGTAACGGCACGGCTCCAACCCAGTAATTAAGTTGTCATTCAAATCTGAGCATTAAAACGTGGTTGCATAATATATGTCATAATGTCAATATGAAAAAGCCGACGGCAGGCAGTAAGGGCGCTTGCTGCAATCATACAACTCGTCTCGCAGTCGGCGCGCTGTAAGCTCACGGTCAGCTCGCGTACAGTGTGGGGTCTGCGTGCTTACAGCACCCCGATTGCGAGCCGCCAGCGAAAAAACTTGGCGTCGTGTCGAACATGAAGACGATGAAATTAGCTTGCACCTCGCGGGTTACGAATTTGCACCTCGCAGGTGACGCGTGGTAAAGCACGCTGGCGGCCCAGCGGTAGCCTCAATTTCAGGCAGCGCCGTGCTGCAGCTGTGCTATTGCAGTACCGTTATAGTGTGTGATTACCTTTAGTCATGCAAAGGTGTAAACAGTGTCACGATTATTTTATATCTATATCAATTAGCAACGATAGCTACGACTGCTATAACCCTTTCAAAGTTATGTTTGTATTTTCAATTTGATTGAATTGTAAGTTGTTAGCACTTGGTTATGTTGGTTTAAAATTAATAATCTGATTTCAACATTTAACAGATACAGCCGGTAGCTGGGTTAGTGGTGAATTAATATTTGCGCTAAATGTTTATTAAATAAAGTTGCGTTTGTCATTCTTATTTTCTTGGAATAAATTTAGTATTTGGGTGGCATCCGATGGTGCAGAAAAAAATCCACAAACTACAAACCATTGCTAATTGACCATAAAAATCATTAGAATATGTTGTAGCCTGTCTGTCTGTCTCAAACTCTTAGATATGAATATGATTAATGTTTTGGTATGTGAGTAAATACTGTATTTGTTTTGAGTTATATGAGTTGGTGCGTCAACCCAGGAGGATGATTGGCAGCTCGTTTGAAGATATAAAGTTAATTCTAGTATTGTATGATCAAGGGTTTGCTCCAATATAATATTTATTTCCAGCTACAATTGATTAATTTGTAATCATGCCACTTTCGTGAGGGAAATCCTCTTGTAAAGCCCGGCTTCGCACGGGTAGCAGAGGCATCTTCAACAATCATCAACATATTTCCATCAATTTACACAAAATCTTAACAAATTATGCACCTAAACCTACCTCATGAATCACTCTGTCTATTAGTGAAAACCGCATGAAAATCCGTTCAGTAGTTTTTCAGTTTATCGCGAACAGATAGACAGATGCGGCGGGGGACTTTGTTTTATAATATGTAGTGATAATCTCTTGTATACCAAATTAGAAACCTGAAAAATAACTTACAACTTAGTGTTTAGCTAATACTAGTTACTAACACAGATGATAATTTTGAAGCTAATAATTGTCAATATTATTCATAAACAGGAACATAAAATCTGTCTGCAAATCACTAGGTACGCAAATTAGAATTTCATACTTGGTCACATCACAACACATTTAATATTTGGTACGATAGTAGCTCAAATCACATACCTAGATGGTTCCCACGTTGACAACACAGAAACTAATTAGCACGTGAAACACAAAACAACTGTGTTTCAGCTAGGTACTTATGTATGGTCGTGTGTTGAATTTAAATATGTCCAATCAATCCGGTACTTAACTTTATTTACTTAAAATAAATCACACGCAATGTTCAACGGGGCCTGTCGTTCTGACGGTTGATTAAAATAAACTTATTTTTGAGTTGACTTTTTTTTAAGGTTTGCGAATCGAGATGTTTACGAATACGAATGTGTGAAGAGAAGAAAATTATGCATACACATTAACGTGCAAATTTGGAATGCTCACAGTTTATATATAGTAGAAGCCACAATTGTTTAAGAATATGACTTAAAAATTTGAAAAACTCGTGAAAACGCCTACATCATGTTACACGCTTCCAGTATTTGTGTAGACCTGTCATGATACTTAAGTATACATGACAGTTTGAGTTATACTGGCTAATGAAATATCCAATCCCTAGTATAGTATACATATGTAAAAGTTATCAAATCTGTAAAGGGCCGATTTTTCAATGCTCAGATAAACGGGGTAATAACTATACCACGAATAAATTAATTAGACTGTTTAACGGTCTGATATTTAGGTATCTATTTTTCAATCTTCATTTATTCCATGGATAGCTATCTGGCCGAATAATCCAAATCACGCGTTACTAACTTCAGACACGTGAAACAAATATATTGAAAACATGAGTGTTAGAAAAGGGCATTATTTTTTCTTTCAAGCAGATGTCATTTTTTTACTTAAGAGTTTATGTTCGATTGGTTTGGTGATATTTTACGAATTTTGCATGTTGTGTTAGTGATTTACCTACTATTAGTTCTAAATGCAATAGCATAAAAAAAAAGATCGTTCATCGAATTTTAATACCACAGAGGGTCATTTTCTAGTAACTTTGGTCGAAAAGTTCAAACATTATAGAAAGTAAAAAGTCTGATGCAGTTATAGATAAAGATAAGAAATGTGCATGGAGAAACTTTGAAAGGGTATTTAATTCTTGTGGAGTAATCGTTCCTGGAAATTACAAAGGTCTAAAAAAACTATACATACGCATCTCTACAAAGGACCTCTAAAAATCCCATGCGTGAAAGTGATCGCTTCTTGGTTTAACAATTCTTTGTTTTCTTTCGGATGGATTTGAATATTTTATAACGTCTTCTTTTAAATCTTCCATTAAATGTATCAATATTTTAATAAACAACACGCAATATTTAAACTAAACTACGTCTATACGTAATCGTCTCAACGTCAAATAAACGGTCGAATAAGCGGTTATCTGGCCGAGGAACGGGCTGATAACTTTATACTTCAGTTAAGTGTGCTATTGGTAGAATAAACCCTATCTGACTATTGAAAAATTAAGTTTTATATTATTCTTCGAATAAACGCCATCTGAGTGCTTATCTGAACATTGAAAAATCGGCCCTAAAGCAAATAAATAAATATCGCATACCAAACTGTTAATAATTCATTCACCATGACTAATAATAATTACAGATAGCGATATGTGGGCGGAATGACAATGTATTATTAAGGTCGAAGATATTTTTTAAAATACCTGTAAAATGAATAATACGGCCCCTTTTGGGAGAACGCCATTCTGATGGTGGTATCGATGTTGGCACACAATATTTTATACTTTGAGTTGTATATTAATAGGTACTTACTTCATAAACGTACTTATTTCAAACCATACCAATGCTAAACTATTTTTTTTTTACGTTTGATCTGTTGTCTATTACCGTGCCTATTAAATAAATCCTACTAATATTATAAACGTGAAAGTTTGTGAGGATGTATAGATGTGTGGATGTATGGATGTATGGATGAACCGATTGCGATGAAACTTGGTACGTAGATAGCTGGAGACCTGGATTAACACATAGGCTTTTTATCCCGATATTACCACGTCATCGGGACTTACGAGGGTGAAACCGCGGGGTGCAGCTAGTAATAAATAAATGTATTTACAAATAACTTTGTTAAAAAGAAAACTTTTGAAAACGACGAATAATAGTTAGGTATGTATAGTATTTTTCTGAATCCTTCACATCACGTGCATGCCTAATGCTTCACACCCTTGAGTCGAGCGTGTAACGTTCCAAAAAAAGCGGATTCTATCTGAGGAAAAAATTTAAGTTTCAACGGAGTGGTAATATCTGGGATAGGTGACTTAAGTTTTATATTATAATTTAAATCACGATGACAAAGAACGATGGCACTAAGTCGTCATCAGCATCATTATCATTTTCATCTCAAACACTACCCGTTCCCCGTAGTTTCATCTTCGTTAGCCTATAACTTTCCTCAATGGAAAACAATGCAAAATACTCTATCCAATACAACAAGATTTATTCAAATCTCACGGATAGTTCCAAAGGTTAGCGTGTTTAAACAAACAATCACACAAAAAAAAAACATTATTTTATTAGTATAGATTGGACGTCAACTGCTTCGGTCGTCCGTTGCCTTCATTCTTAATAGTTTGCGTTTTACTATTCGTAGTCACCAATCGAGAACGTTTTTAGCCACGTCTGCTCATTACTTCACTATCTTCGCTTCGGTTCTCCTAAGGTTTTCGTTTTAATTCACATCTCGTCATTCAGAAACATTCAACATGGCAAGAACGGAAGCACGCCCTAACCACCACGGATTTCATCTTAATCCTGACGGAAATCCGACAGACTCATAGGTTATTTCCTGGATTAATTCATACATACGTATATTGGTTACATAGCAGTACCTTCATAATATTAATGTTTCGGATTTTACATGACTCTTACAGGCGCCACTAGCCTCATAAAGTAGCATTATTGGCAGTTCAGTGTATAAAGCTTAGTAATAAGTAACATTGTAACGGAATTTATCCTAAATAAAGACATTTTGAAATGAAATGAATATTTTGGATTTAATCTTACTATCTTACAAATATTAAAAAGGCATAAGTTTGTGAGGATGGATGGATGGATATTGTTACTCTTTCGCCCAAAACGGCTGATCGGATCAGGATGAACTTTGGCATAGAAATAGATTATAGTCTGAAATTGTATATAGGCTTTTTATCCTGAAAAACAGTGCGGTTCCCGTGGAATCGATTCCACCAAAATTCAACAGCTAATTATTTATAAATCAACAGGATACATATTAATTTTCTGTGGATTTATTTTTAAATTTCTTACATAGTTTCTATAAGTTTCAATGCCATTCGTATAAACTTTTGAAAGCACGGAAAGCATGAAAGTTTATTCAAGAAGTAATTATTCTAGCATATCCCAAAAACTTTACAAAATTAACAGAAGGATGTCGGCATTCATTGAAATTTAATAGACCTATCTAATAAATGCGGATCCATCCTTAGGAAAGATAAAGCTTGGTAGATGAATTACCATAAAAGGTTACCACAAAAGTTACTAATACTAATTTATGTGAATAATGTGTATGTGTGTATGTGAAAAACTATGAGTCCGATACATAAACTTGGTAGGTTAAATATTACATAAATAATTTCAGTACCTAACAATACATGAGAATAAATTTTAATTGAACAAGTAAGTACACGTGTTACAGCAGGCTTACCCTAATTAAAATTATAGAGGGTAAGGTAACACATAATAATTTGGTCGAATTCAACCCGCAAATATCGAAGGCTCATCTACACGAGGATGTTCGTGGAAGTTCGAATTGTTCTGGCGTTAATGAAAATGTTAAATACTTGTATTGGGAGAGTTTTCACTTACTGTATCTAGCGGCTAATATATGTTCTAAGGAATAATAAAAAATACATAAAAAAACAGAAACGCTCTGTACAACGTATTCGTTTATTCGGTATATTCGGTATTGAAATTGTGTCCGATATGTAGTAAGTAAGCTTATTAGCTATTATATATCCTAACATACCTAAGTGAGCGAAAGATAAATATTATACATGTCTTTAACCCAAATGAGTACCCACTTGGGAATAACAGACTTAATACTGACGTATACTCAATTAATATTTTTACTTTTAATAAAGTACCTACCTACATTAGTAATTTTTGCTAAGAAAGAAATCTTCGAGAACCTGGGCAGCCTTTTCTATCGAATAGTAAGAGACGATAAAGTTCAGCTTCATATCTCTTTAGCTTTCACCATATTGTCGCACAATCTAAACTACCGTCAGTTCTAACCAAGTATGTAAATTAACCATATTGCGTGATACTTGTGATTACTCTGTGTTTGTATGCTATTATTATGATTTTTTTTGGTCACTCTTATGGCTTGGAGAGTGGTGTCTCCATGACAGCCACGGCAGTGGTAGCAAGTGGGTGCTAGCCCTCATCCGTATACGATACCTGAAGCAACCGTGCGATTAAAGATGCCGCCATTTCAGTTCTCCAAATCGATCCTCAATTACGGTTATCCATCTTTCAGCATTTCGTCATTACCTTTCTGCAATATTAGATCTTAATTAACGACTCAGTTTTATCCGCAAAGAATGACGTTAATTACCACTTAATTTAACTAATTAGCAGAGATATATGAATCTTAATGCTTAATATACGTCTTAATAACCCCAGCTATACGTTTAAAGTCCTCGTGATGTGGTAACTGCTTTAAGAGCATCTGTAGACTGTAACATCGTCTCCCTTACCCTATATAGGGTTACACAAAAGGCAGTTTAAAGCCAAATATCAGATTAATAGATGTTGTCCAGGATAGCGGATGTACTCATCAAGCCGCGTGTAGTAAATCGTTCACTACGGTCTTATTCCGTCCAATCAAGCGTAGCTTTTAAGACATTCAATTGAATGTAAATCCTTTGTTTCAATACGCCCTGCTTTTAGTGAACGATACCGTTTAACACAGTGGACGATTTGCCTGCTGTGCGATTTAAATTATGATGACAAAATCTCATGTTAAGTTCAATTTTCGAGTACAGGGGGTGAAAAGGGGTTACATGGCACATAGAAATAAATAATAAATATCATTAACAGTAATAAATAACTCCCGCAAATGGTAATCATAGTTACGAGTCAACCCGTGCTGCTTTGTAGCATTGTGTTGATAAATATAATTAAAAAATACGCTCTTATATGTATGATGAGTAATTGTAACCTTTTTTTTTATACTGGGGAAATCCATCATGGACTATCCTCCACCTGGGGTGCGGCAGAGGGGTGTGCCGGACTCTTACCGGCTAAAACCACCAGTGGGTTCCATCTCGCATCTTCTGCCGGAAATACGGGAGTCACATTCGTCCGCGTCCCCGGCGGTGCTGGCCCACCTGTGCAGGCCCCGTCTCTGAGGAGGTTAAATATTATCCCCCCTCTCTTCCTCCATCCTTCATAGAGGGGCGCGGATGGAACAATTCACGCTGCCACCTCGGACCCATTTACAGAGAGACGGATTTCCCCAAATCCGCCCCTCACGGGTCAATTTAGGGGGGCCGAAAGAGAGCATTATCAACGGTCCAGCCAGTCCAGTCAGTGTTCTTAGTTTAAAACCAATCGCCTACCTCATTTAGAACAGGAGACATAGAGAAAGAGAGTTATGAAAACATAAGAAATGTACAGGAAGAAATCGCGTTTGAGTATAACTTGAGGAGTGTTCTAGTAAGTTCCTTGTATTTAAAAAAATTGGTTGGATATAACGGCTGGACGGACTCGTACAAGATATCATATTTTTTTACATATATATATAGAAAAATATACTTTGTACTTATGTACATGTCACAAGTTCACACGAATACACCCAGACCGAGTCCGGAGTCGAGAGGTCCGAGTCTGGATGTGTCTCATATTTGTGTGACTATTGGAAAGCGTGATCTTACTCCTTCTTAGTGTAATTTTTTTAAATGTTAATCATGTTACAGTTATATTTCAAGAAGCAGTAAGTGCAGCAGACTGATCACAAATTAAAATTATTGTGCTTGCTATTAAGGTTCTTCGAGCAGAAAACCGAAGCCTAGAAAAGCGACATCCATTAACTGCTTTTACGATTACGGCATACTGGCTTAACTTTATCATATCAACATTCTTATGAACACTAGTCACATTATGCGCTACCATTACAACCTGCGTCGGTGGAGCATATGTGACCACTATCTACTGATTTTTAATTGGCCACGACCATTAGGCACATAACAAATATTGTATCTAAAACAGATAAGTATCGTAACACAGACACACTACAGCCATTAAATGTACATGAAATACTTTTTACTCCGGCAGTCAATGCCTCCTCTGGGACAACCTATTACAGAGATGTTGCTAGTTACGATGGATAGATGGCGGTACGAACAATTTATAAATATAGTGTGTACGAACATTAACCGGGTTGAGCGATGGTTTAATGGATCGTGTGCAGAGGGTTAAGTGCCAATTCAGTAGCTCTCTGTGTTGAAAGGATAGTTGAAGATTTTTGTAAACGATTTTATTTACATTTTTCTGAGTTCAAAAATACAATTTTGCCTATTCATTTTTATAAATACCTTACCATCATCAATAAAAATAAATAAAATTGAAACGTCTGTTTGTAATGTCAAAATAATTGTTTTTTTTTATCATACAGTTATCTACACGATACCTATGCCAAAAACTTAGTTTTAAAGTTTTTTGTCTGTCTGTCTGTCTATCGGTTTGTTCCGGCTAATCTCCGGAACGGGTGACCGATTTCCACGGGCCTTTCACTGGCAGATAGTTGTTGTTATAAGGAGTAACTAAGGCTGCTATTTTTTTTGGGAAAATAATTAGGGTTCCCCGCAAAATATATAAATATGTACATGCGAGCGAAGTGGCGCGCGAATTGCTAGTGTTTGATAAAAAAAAAATTCTAGAGAACGGTTTCTAAACGTGGATGAAGAACATTAAGATTTGGGAAACGTCATGTGAACACGCTACCCTAGATACATTCTAAAAGGTGTCAATGCATGGAATGGTAAGATGGGTGCCATAAACAATAATATTTATTTGGCATTAGTCTTACTATAGTACTAATAACAATAATTTTTTTATACAACTTCGGTGGCAAACAAGCATATGGCCCGCTTGACAGTAGCCTATGGACGCCTAGAGTTCCGGAACATAACATTAGGCTATGTCAATAGGCATTAAAAAACAGTTTTATTATTTTTTATGGATAACTTATACTAGACCAAAAAATTAATAATGTCAAAATCGTTTTCAGAAAAAAAAAAAAAATATGGTTTCTTCCTTTATTTCGTATGGATGGATTCGGACTGCCCCAATAAAAAAACAATGAGAAGTGTTCTAAAAAAAATATTTAGTTGGTAATAATTTCCATATGTCAAAAATCAGATCAGCAGTTCTATCACAGACCCTTAGAAATATATAAAAATATATCTTAATTGCGAGGTCGTATAAAATGTCACAACGATAACTCGCAATCAAGCACTTTCTATTCAACTTGTACAATTTCCTCCAACACTACTTAAACTGCGATAAATCAAATAACTTTATTATTTGACATTCATCGACACATTAACGCGAAAAAGAAATGTGGCTACGCACAAAAAGAAAATGATTAAAGGCACCAAAAGGTTTGTATCGCAACAATAAATCTTACTATTCGTGTTTCGGCTTCATTTTTCAACCCGGGCATAGCTGGTAGGTACTCAATACGACCTACGCACGCCCACGTACTCGTCAACAATGATGGGTTCGGTATCCTGTTGATATACTGTGCACCATAACACCCATTGAACTGACAGAGTCAAGGACAACCTTTGTATGCCTTGAAGATATCGTTCGGATGAAGTTATTTAGGTTAGGTCAATTTTATGGGACTAACTTCCGCTTGCGGCTTTGCCCTCATTCACCAAAGGAGCATAATGTACAGGATAGAGACGCGCCTATTATTTTCTTACTAGTGTATTTAACATTTTTACAAACACCAGAGTTGACATTTGATGGTAGAATTTTGGTACATCCAGGTAGTAAGTTGGAACTCAAAACAAGACCAACAAAACTTTTGGAGGTTCAAAATCTGTCACCAGCTATTCGTGAATGTTTTCTTGTAATCTTGTCTCAATATCCTACCTAAGAAACAATAAGTTAGGAACCTCGGTGATTATAAAAAGGTTCACGTCCGTACGTGTAATTTGAACAGACCGGCAATCGGTACTTGGTCAATCGAATATCTTAAGAATTATCGTAGCCCACTGCGCCGTATATTCCAGGGATGTTACGGATATGAAATTTCGGATCTGGATACGGATATATGAATAATGTTATACCGGTTTCGGATACGGTTACGAATTTCAGATTATTTCGGGTTATCCGATAGTTACGGATAGTTTTGGTTACAGATAGGTAATGACTTAGCATTATTTCTAGGTTATTATTTGGTAGTAGAATCACAATAAAAAATAAGCAATGGTCGGAATATGTACAATTATTATAAAATATGTACTTGCATCTTGATGATTATGATAAAATAAATTATTAAGACTCCACCTCTATCCGAAACTTTTATACCGGTTACGGTTACGGTTTCGGATAGATTTTTATTTCAAATATCCGATAGTTTCGGTTACGGTTACGGAGTTCCATAACATCCCTGGATATTCGACAAATCCTGGTTAATTAATTTAGCTGTTGTGTTCTGTATAGTGTCTATACATATTATTATACTCTAAAAAGAAACAATCAGAATATGCCTTTATATTTGCAATCTAAGTTATGATCACAGTTAGGAGTGGTTTATTGTTTCAAGCTGAGTAGATTTTTCGATTAACAACGATAGGTATGCAACATTGAATGAATACTTATTGGCTTAGAATTCAATTCCGGAGTCTTCAAATAGATACAATCGCAGTGTTCGAAGCATTGTTTGAATCATAATTCATGCGCCTTTTGAATTGCGTTAAGTACTCACTATATTTACTTACAAAATGTGTCATTTCTTCTGTTATTACAAGAGAATAAATAAATCAGTCTGCGCATGAGAAAACATATGTAAAAAATAACCCAGCAGAGATCACACAGCCGGCAGGTCAAACCGCATCCTTGACCAGCGATTAATACGAATGGTCGCTCTTCGGTCTGCAATATCGAAACCACTTTTTACAAATTAATTTAAAGGCGTCGGATTCTATCTGATACTCCACCGCCCGGATAACACCTGGAAAATAAGCGGCCTGATGACATTCACATTTTAAGACGTTTAAAAACTACGTCAACAACGAACACGACCACAGTGGAAGAGGCAACTTGCAAACATCGATCAATAATTAAATAGCAGTTTCTTTATAATTAATTGCATCCTTAATAATCTAATAGGAAGATAATTTCAGTTTAGAGTGAAAATTGGTCGTTTTCTGTACAGATTCTAATAATTGACGGTTCTAGGAACAATTACTGACGTTTTACGGCAAGCGGCTTGTTATGCAAGAACAAAATTAGCAATTCTCTACTTTACTTTTATAGTGAGAAACAGCAGTTGTTTCACTTAGTTTATGGATAAGCTTATCTTCGTTCATTATAATTGCCAGCCTTTTGTTGAAAATAAAACCTTAGACATAGTCAATCAAACAAATTTAAACCAAAAAGAGAATGAAAGAAAATAGGGGCGAATTAGCAAACGGCCCGCATGAGATTATTTCACGTGCTTAAAAACCAATCCTTTGAAATGAATCTATAGAATCGTCCTGCTAGATTTGGAGCTTTGAAGTGGCCCCTTCTTCCATACAACGAGACATTCAATATGAGGATCGATTATGAACACGATTATCGTGTATTAACATCGCTAATGTACTCGAGAGCCGACGAACAGAAAGCTTTTTATTCATAAGCAGTCGGGGGAGAACTAAAAGCAAGAGGTTAAAATAAAGGTTGTTCACACAATACCCTCTGCTGTGTGCGTCACCGGACGATTTGCTGTGAATAATGAACTGTCAACGTATGTTTTTTGCTTGGTATTCATTCAAGTGAATTTAAGATTTTATTGTGCTCTAACAATTATTAAAAGATTATAGTCAGAGGGAGTTCCTTTGCGCGTTACGTAATAACGCATCTGACAATGGAACTGTATAACGCATAAGATGTTCTTAAAATATATTTTATATAAAATATGTAGTAGTCGGAATCATTATTTTAAAAAACTTTCCTAGTAGGTAGAATGTAGATTGTGTCTTTGAGTAACTTAATTTTTTTGTGAACCAAGCTTCAACAGAAAAGCAAAAACTACTGAATGTGTTCAGTTTAAATCGGCTTTTCTACATCACGAACATGCTCCAACTTACGTAAATCTACAACAAAACAAAAATGTTTTGTGAACGGTATAAAAAGGCTTTCAATTGCCAGTGGTAGTCACAAGTATCGATGTATCAAAGCATAGCAACGCATCTCAGACGTTGATATTAAAATGTACAGTCACGAACACCGAATTACCATGACGGCGTGAGACAGGCCGTGCAATTAAAGACGAACATGTGTGGCCTGCCCTACAATTTGAGGATAAGAACAATTTCGTTCACTCAGAAACATCGATGGTTTTGCAACGTCACAGATTTAATAAATTAAAAGGAATAATCTCGGCAAATATTGTTTTTTTTTTGGGTGATTTGGCCTTCGGAATTGGAGTTTGATAGGTATTGGCAATGTGAAGATAATAATAATGTTTTTATTGTAAATTAGTTTTTTTATGGTACCTATAGGGGGCAAACGAGCAGATGGGTCACCTGATGGTAAATGACTACCGCCGCGCAACTCAAGAGTCGCATCGTAAACCCGGCCGCACATATATTACCTCCAAACCAATAAACCAACTGGGTGGTCCATAGCAACACAGAAATTTTGTCAAATGGTCCCCCTCATGACTTAAAGGTTAAGAACCACTGGTTTATACAGAGAAGAAGTGACGAATGCTAAAATTTTTGAACAATATTTGCTACAAAGTTTAAAAAAAATGCAAAAACGGGTACATAAAGCTATGAGTGTCCAGTATATATTTTGACCTGTCATGGTACAAAAGTCTATACAATGACAGGTCAAGTAATATTGGCCAATTAAATAAACCATGGTCGAAATTCGACCACCACGCGATCTCTAGTACATAGGCTGCACTAAGAGTATCGGGAATGGAATATTTCCACTATTCCTATCATATTAAAATCTTTTTAATTGAAAACTCCTTGGTTTTAAAAATCGAATACCATTTATTTAAAAAAAGATTCTCGATCTTCTCACAAGGTCTTCTCAAACTTGTTTAGTCGTTGAGAAAATGGAATTGACTCGAGAAAATTCAAGGGCGATGATTTATTATGACTTTCGAAGCGGTTTAACACAAAACCAGTGTGTTGACCGGATGCTTTCTGCATTTGGTGATGAAGCCCCATCTAAAACCACAATTTATTGCTGGTTTGCTGAATTTCAACGTGGACGTGTCAAGCTCAGTGATGATCCCCGTCAAGGTCGTCCAAAAACTGCATTCACCCAAGAAAACGTCGATGCTGTGCGTAAGCTGATTGAGGAAGATCGACATGTGACATACCGCGAAATTCAGGCAAATTTAGACATTGGCATGAGTCAAATACAAATAATGTTGCATGAACAATTAGGTGTAAAAAAGTTGTTTTCCCGATGGATACCGTATTTGCTCTGTGAAGAGCAAAAAGCGGCTCGCGTTACTTGGTGCGTCAGAACTCTCGAAAGATTCCATGCAGGATCCTCAAATGCTGTATACAACATTGTATCAGTTGACGAATCCTGGATATACGCGTACGAACCCGAAACAAAAAACCAGTCACGAGTTTGGGTGTTCGAAAATGAGTTGAAGCCAACTAAAATTGTTCGTTCACGGAGTGTTAAAAAAAAAATGGTGGCCACGTTTGTCTCCAAAACCGGCCATGTTGCTACTATTCCTCTTGAGGGACAAAGAACGGTTAATGCAGAATGGTATGCTAGCATTTGTTTGCCACAGGTCGTTTCCGAACTCCGTAAAAAGAACTGCAACCGCCGCATCATCCTCCATCACGACAATGCGAGTTCTCACACCGCGCACAGAACAAAAGAGTTTTTAGAGCAAGAAAACATAGAATTATTAGACCATCCGCCGTACAGTCCCGACCTAAGCCCTAATGATTTCTATACTTTCCCTAAAATAAAGAATAAATTGCGTGGTCAGAGATTTTCGTCACCTGAAGAAGCTGTGGACGCCTACAAAACGGCCATTTTGGAGACCCCAACTTCCGAATGGAATGGTTGCTTCAATGATTGATTCCATCGTATGGAAAATGTGTCAAATTTCGCGGAGAATACTTCGAAAAGCAATAAATACATTTTTAAATAGTAATGTTGTGTCACTTCCTTGATTCCCGAAATTTTCAGTGTAGCCCTCGTATGTATTAATACGTAAAGATAATTTCTCATCTTTACGCATTTTTAAGAAATTGAATTTGGAATACTTATTGTTTATCTGTAGAAGAAGTGCAGGAATCTAAAAATGTTTAAACAATATGTTACAAAATTGACAAAAATACTTGAATACAGCTACTTCAGGCTACACGTGTCCGGTATATATGTTGACCCGTATACGGAAAGTCTAACAATAACAGTTTATTTATTTATATGGATATCCAGTAGTTGTTACATTAGAAATCAGAAATCACAACATTTGATTTAATATATTAGTTCAACTTATACTGCAAATGGATGGATAAAGATGTATGAATATGGTTGAATTTCGAACACTGGACGATCTCTAGTACTGATTAATGGATTTGCGTTTGGTAAAAAAATGGCCTCGAGGTGCTATCCTGAGCCATCGAAGGAGCTCGTACCTATTTTACCTGTAACAAGTGGTTACTTCATCGTATATGTGGCAATGCAGTTTTTACGCCGGAAAAAAGAAAAGGATTATTCCTTTATTTTTTCTTTATGGAGAAGGTCTTAAGGAGAGGCCTAATGAAATATTTGAATATTATGTTAATTTATTAAAGACCAACCGATAAACTTACTAGTACTTACACGTACGTACGTATCAAGTACCTATTTAGCTTTCTTTTCAATCAAGTCTTTTCAATTAAGTTTGAAATTGATTTATTTTTCACTTTCTAGTCCCCCTTAGTGCTTTTTGAAGTCGGTTTAACTTTTTTTTAAAGTGTTTATTTTCCATTTTTAGTGTAAGGTACGCACGTACTAAGTAGATACGGTATTTAAAACATTACTTACTGTTTACATTACAGTAACATAACCTTATATTGTAAGCAATTTCGGTATGTATATTTACCGCTTACATATAAACCGTGACACCAGGATTAATACTAAGTATTGTGTTGTTGTATGCAACCATTAAAGAAAAGCGATGACTGTAATACTTATCTTTCTACTCACGTTATCGTACGAGTCAATTCGAGGAACCAGGTCAATTTAGTAGCGTACTTAAAATTCGCAACTTGATGCCTTGGTTGGTATTAGGAATTTTTATGGGTCATATATGGTTACCGCAGTTAAAAGTTAAAACGTTAAAAAGATAACGAATAAAGAGAGTAGACAATATACCTTCGGCCATGCCTCTTTCTCTTTTTTCCTCTTTTTAGAAAGGACGAGGGATAGCAGTATCTAGCTTCTTTAAGAGTGGTAAGCAGACCTTCTTTCTGCCCAAAACATAGCATAGACCAACAACGAATAAAAAAGATGACCTTTCGGGGTTGTGATTAAGAAAACTTCTGTAAAAATTATCCAAATGACATTTTATATTTACATCAAGTACTTATATACCTTTTCCTTCAACGTAAAGAATAAGATGACACAAGGAAGGCATTCAAAGAAAATGCAAGTAGCTTTCGTTTTGCATAGATACACTCATTGTTAACCTTTCACGATATCAGCGGACTTACGAGCACTAACCAAAAAAGGAAAATATATTTTATCATTTACACATTCACCACACCGTCCTGAGGAAATACCATATACAGGTAATGTTTCAAATATTACTATGGATAGGTATATTTTTAGGGTTCCGTTTCTCAAAAGGAAAAAAAGGATCCCTTATAGGATCACTTTGTTGTCCGTCTGTCTGTCTGTCTGTCTGTCAAGACCTTTTTCTCAGGAACCCGTGCATCAAGTTGATATTAATACCAAAGACATAAGTCTGCGGTCCCTTGAAGCTGTAAAAATCAAGCTTCTAAGTCAATGCAGTCATAAGATATGGCCACTTAAGCTTTATATTTAACCAAATTTAGACATTTTGCAGGTAAATCAAAACCTATAGGGAACTTTCCATTGACCTAGAGTTATGAAATTTGGTAAGAACCAAGGTAGGCACAACTAAACGAAAAAATCCGAAAGTCGTTAATTTGTTGTTATATCTGTCCGTCTGTCTGTGTCTGTCAAGACCCTTTTCCTCAGAAACCCGTAAAGGCATCAAGTTGAAATTGACATCAAATACTTATGTCAGGGTTCCTTAAAGCTGTAAAAAAAAATAAGCTTCTTCAACGCAATCAAAAGATACGGAGAAAAAAACCCAAAATTAATTTGTTGTTATGTCACATGCATTTTTTTTTTGTGATTACAACCTTATATTTTGCAAAGTTAAGTTTGTCTTTCGAAAAAACGGGCAAAACTCTTCGAGAATTGATTCCCAAGATGGACGTACTATTTACATATAAGTTTGCTTGCTTACGGAACCCTCGGTGCGCGAGTCGACTCGCACTAGTCCGTTTTTTTTGGAGATTAACGTCGGATACATTTCACTATACTTATCTTATAATAACTCTACATTTCTGAATGAAATATTTGTAACTTTTGATGAAAATAACCTGAGACTTTTTTGATAATGAAGTAATTTCTTTTATCTATACTTACTAAAAATATATCGCTGTAAATCAATATTTTATAATGATTTTTGACTGTATTTAGTTTAGTTAGTTTAGTTTGATATTAGAGTGTTTTTATTTTTTTTGCTTATACTTAATTTGTTTTTAATGTTATAAAATGGCATTATAAATAGTGATCAGGATCAGGTCTCTATTTGTAATACCTCTCTAGTTTAATGTGTACAACTGGTATTTTACTTATCCTCATAACCTGGTCAGGACGTTAGGACAAAGTTATTTAAATTATCGTCATCAGTCCTTATTGCGTCTCTAAAGTTTTGAAACAACCAAACGCCTTAAAGTCATTAGAAATTACTTACCTATGAAAATTCCATGCAGGTCATGCTAATAAGAGTGTCAATTAAAAAGTTTCATCGTTTCATAAAAACGTTAATGAACGATAATTTTTGCAATTAAGAACAAACAAATAAACAACAGACAAATGTACAGTTTATTCTTTTATGTTTTGTTCGTTGTTTCGCGAACGATTGTTTACAGGCATTATCTGAAGAGAAAATGTGTGTCTTTTACACATAAGCTCAACGTTACAATCTCTTACACAGGTGAGCACGACAAGCGCTTCAAACTGTATAATGTAAGTAATATAGTAAATGTGCCACCTGCACGATGGATAGAAGGATAAAGAAAAATAAGTGCTGCAATTAGGTTACCTCGTGCTATATGTCTGAAGAATGTGTTGATTAAACATTCGTGAAACACATATCAAATTCAATTTTTTCTGTGGTAAGGATAAAATTGATTAATAAACTATATGATCTTATAGAACAATAGATTAAAAATAACTATAAATTTACAATTTAAAATACCCCCGACTCACGATTAGAAAAGAGCTGATGATCTTCGAACGGCTGAACAGATTTTCTTGAATTTTATCTAAGTACACTCCCAACTAATTCACCTTTCAAACAAAAAAAAGCAAAATCAAAATCGGATCATCCGTTCAGGAGCTACGATGCCACAGACAGACACAAACACACAGACACGTCAAACTTATAACACCCCGTCGTTTTTGCGTCGGGGGTAAAAAGAACAAGGCCCGCCCCTGGTACCTACAATATAAGATACTCATAGCGCTGCGGTGCAAGCCTAAACCTACTTTTCTGTATAGAACCCTCGGTCGCTCCTAACCTAATCACCAAGAAAAACACACAACACTGGTCACCTTTGTGATGTGCATCAGAAATAGCATATATCTATTCTAATAAACTTTGATCAACATGGTAAAAGTCTTAAAAAATGTAGTTATCTGTCGATTATTATCATTGTCTATGATACTTGATAATGATAACGCAAGACTTCACACTGCTGGATAGACCATTTAAAATATATTTTTCTGTAACTTAGGCAATTTTCCACAATTTACAGAATATTCTCTTCTAAGACGATTTGCTTTGCACCGCTTAACGGTGCAAACTGTCTTCATAAACTTTGTAGAGTTAAGATCCCTTGACGTTTTAGGCAAAGCTCTAAATGATCTTCTCTGGAGATAGCAGAATTGTTCTATACATTAGGGTTAAATACTTCCGTTAATTAGATATATACCTGGTTTTAGAGAGAAAGGTCAGTCGTAGGACCGCACGTCAGAAGTGAAACCATAACTTCATAATGTATTTGCATATACATGCACACACATATTTGTATATATATAATTAGGTTAAAAATAAAGAGTAGGTAATAATAACATATCAAAAAAAAAAGAAAAAAAAGGTAATAACATATCTCATGATAGATCATATCTAAATGTATACATAGGGTACACTGGAAGTTCTGTGCTAATGACCGCTCATAAATTTTTGAATTTCGAATGCTATATTCTTTTAATAGAAGAAACTCGGCTCTTTACGAATTTTCGATCAGGTCATGTGTCCTGACGCGAGTTGTCCTGGCGCGAGTTTAACATTTTTTACCCATCCAAAAAAGTGCACAGCGCCGCTAAAGAAGTTTTCACTTCAAAATCTAAACTGACAATATAATACTTTAACCTCTAATACAATAATCAGAAAGTTGAACTAAACGCTTTGACGGCTTCTTTTCGGTTCGAGTTACCAAAGCCTGGAATGAAATACTTGCGCCTATTTGTCCAGATAATTCTGGAAAGTTCAAGAGTACAGAGAAAAGGTTTCTCTTGGATAAGCGTGTACCATCCTCCTTTTCATCGTTACTTTCCATCAGGTTAACTATGGGAGAGCCATACTTCGGCACGTATGAGCCGGCTCGACCGGAGTGATACCACGGCCTCACAGAAAACAGGCAGTTAAGCAATGCTTGCATTGTATTTCGACAAATCAGTGAGGTTACCGGAGGCCCTAACCCTTCCCTCTCCCCCTCTTCCCGTCTTGCCTCCCTTCCCCTACTCCCACCTTAAAGGCCGGCAACGCACTTGTGACTCTTGAGTTGCAGGTGCCCATGGGCGAAGGTAGTCACTTACCATCAGGTGAACCGTCTGCTCGTTTGCCCCCGATTTCATAAAAATAAAGGTGAGATGGAAGACAAGCGCCTATTCTATTCATCAATAAAAGAACTGCTATATTTCAACGTATCCCCAACAGTTGCACGACAGAACTCCCAAAGTGATATTTAAATGCTAAATACAATTTTAATACATATTTTAGAAATGAAAACAAAATTAACCTTTACGAGTTATTAACTTTGCATGCTACTGCCGAGCCCCTTGTTTATATGGCGTGACGGTTATCCAAAGGAACGAGGTGTCTAGATATAAAAATACACACAAGCTATTAATGGCACTGTAAGAAACAATGTTTAGATATTAAGTATATAATATCCTAACAGTAATAATAGACAACAGTTTCGTTGAGTTGGTGCATAAGTCACCAGTAACTGCAAATTGCTTCCTGAGTGTATTTTAAAGTGGACTCATTGAAATTTATTAAAAGTTGAAATTAGTTTTAAAAATTTTAAAGCTTCTGTGCGCAGCTTTGAGATTCAGAACACCCAGATCGTAGTGGGCTAGTATAGGGTCATAGTTTTAGTAGTTCAATAAGTTCGTTGTCTTGTTTCTGATAATCATTTTTATGAGTATTCATATAATCTCAAAAAATCGCTTTAATATGCTCCACGATAATATGAGGTTTCTTTTAATTTTTTAATCACTTTTTGGTATATCCACCACTTAATTGTAGGGAAATTGTTGTATGCAAATTCAGGACACTGAGTCAATTGGTATTGGTATAGGGCTCTGTTTCTGCCGTCCGACCGTCTATGAGTCTAAATAGACTCATAGACGGTCCATTATGCGTTCAGATAGGCTAACTAGTTGAGCCAGCCTAGCTCCTTCTAGAAGCACAGAAGCCTCCTGGGGCGTTCGCAGGCTTCTAAGAGCGATCTCGCACCCGCGAGGATACTTGCGCATTGCGTGGCCACTCCCTCGCAGTCCAGGATAACGTGGGCAGCCGTTTCCTCCGCGTTAAGACATCCTCTGCATAGAGGACTGTCTGTCGCACTGATGGTGAAAAAGTGCCGGTTTAGGGCTAAGTGACCCATAACACTGAGTCAAACTAGTATTAAAAATATTAACACATATTTATAATATATTATAATGAATTTGCAAAAAAAAACAATGAAAAAAAAAAGTTTAGTTGCGTGACAATCCTCATTCATCTGCTAAATATGGACATTGGATATTGGATTGGACATACATTATCTTTACTAATATTATAAATGCGAAAGTAACTGTCTGTGTGCCCGTTTGTCAAGTTTTCACGCCTCAAATACTCAATTATCATCAAGAAATGTTACATCCAGACACAAGTACTGCTACCAAGAGATAGAAAAAATAATTTTAACGCGAACGAAGCCACAGGCAAAAGCTAGTGAACAAAATTAAAAAAAAATTGATTGTACATTTAATTATAAAAACTACTCGTACGATTATATTTTTTACTTCTACTTGCGTATTAATGCCCTGCGAAAGATGTCAAATGTTTTAAACCAAGTCTAGAGGGATCTGTAGGCAAGAAGAATTATATTTTTTGATATTCCTTCAATATACCAGTCGTATCCAATATAAATTTACTTCTGGTTATTTTTATAAGTACCTACACATACGTTATAAAAACATGTGTTTTATAAGCCCTGTGTTAGAGTACTCGCATAGTAATTACACTGATTACCCATTCGAACGTGATTGGCACCACTTTGGGTTAAAAGGTTCGTGACAAGGCATTCAACCTTTCCTTTATTCTGTAATTCTTTATTTTTTTATTTTAATCATCATTAGGGAAAATTTCATTTTAGTTTTCTCGTTTTTAACTTTTCATTTCTTTTTTGTATTTAATGTTTAAAACCAATGATTTTACATTAATTTATAACATTAAAAAGCCTTAAAGGAATGTTAAGAAATTACTTGAAGACACGTTTGTAGAAATAATATTATAATAGGAAAGCTTTGAATACAAAGTCAATAACAGACGAAGACCTTACGTGACTAACTAGTGCTATGCTAATATTATTAAGCGGAAGAGCTTCTTTGTAGATTCTTGTATAAGTCGACAAAGGATATTCTCTACCAACAAAACTCAACAAGCAAAGTAAATAGGCAAGCGAATTTCAACGTTAGCGAATAAGGAAGGTAGTATGTTGGGATTTGCTTTACAAGATTACAACCTGGCCTTCTACTAGCTAGACATGGCTTAAGGTACTGCTATTACAACTCTCGGAAAATATTTTGCATGGTGTCAGTTTAATTTTGACAAACACTGAGATTTCTTAAATCATCAAACGATGACTAGATATCGAATTGACGATTGCAACTTGCTTTCAAAGTTGCATGACTGACCTGTTGGTCTAGTGGTTAGTGACCCTGACCGCTATGCTTATAGGTCGTGGGTTCGATTCCCACCTGAGTCTGGGTGTTCTTTGTGTCCGTTGTTTCTATGTTTGTAAAGTCCCCCGCGACACAGGAGTAATTCCTAATGCGGGAGTTGTCATTTAAATAAATCAAATCAAATCAAAAAGTTAACATGGCTGGTAAGAAATTGCTATCCAACAGTCTCAAACAACTGGGACCCTTTAATTGGCAAGTCTCTTCTTTTATTACGAGTATATACATCATTCGTCTGGTTAAACAACCTCTTGATTCTACAAGTTCATTCAGTAATTTTGTGGAGTCCAATATACTGATATAGCAGTACACAGTAAACAATCGCACAACCAATACATCACTCATCTTCAATTTGCCAATGATAATTTATGTATGAGAGGTAATAATAGATCTACTGAGGCTAGTTTCTGTATCTACCAATCTAGATATATCGGTCAACTTCACAACCAAATTCCAAATCCTCAATAATATTTCAAGTTTAATCTCATGCAGTAGACATTTGACATGTCTACAGAAATAAATTCCAGGCGAGGAGCATTGTTAAATTCCCAGCTTGGTAACCTTTACCTTTGAAAGCTCTGGCTAAATCTGCGGAGTGCTTTGGCACGTATTGATCCTAATCTTTCTATAAAAGTAAGGAGCAAGTTTGATAATGTTTGCAGTTTGTGTTCCCGAACGGTTCAGTAACTTGATCTGGTAACAAAGTTAACAGACTGTTGGAAAGCTATTAAATAATTACCTTACTATACTTATTAAGTTTATAGTCTATCCGCAAAAACTTATCACAGAAGTAAAGCATGTAACCACACCTGATAGGAAGTGATTACCAGAGCCAATAATATGTACTTAAAATACCAGGAAGGATATAACACGTTACTGGTACTATATTCCTTTATAAAAAGCTCTAACCAACTTACTTATTGCTAAACCAAAACACTACGGAATTCTATTTGTAAGGTGTCAAAAAGTTTAACAGGAAACTATGTTATACCACCCAAAAAAATATAAAACTACAATAAAACAGAAAAACTGTAAATAGTAATTATTTTCTATTATAACAAGGTGGTCCAAACCGGGTGCTAAAAGTGTTGAACTAATTCAGAACTTGGTAAATATATCAATAAGTTGCGACAACAAGTTAAATGGGAAAACTTGGCCAAACTAGAAGTTGCCACCACCCTACGTGACAAGTGAAAGTAAATAGGAAATTTGTTCTAACCACCCGTATGTTAATAGCTGAGAATATATTGGTTTGAAATTTTATCACCTTATACTATTTTTCAACCTCGGTGAAAATGAAATGAAAAATGTTTTTTTTTTAATCAACATAATAAAAGTGTTACAGAAATATCATACTTCTGCCAAACTGCATGACAGTTTGTTGGCAGCCATGCAATTCCCTTTAAATATACATTGTACACCTAGTATACATAATAAAGGTAATATTAATAACAACAACACAAACAGTTCGCAATACATTAACCTTTTATCTACCGAAGTACGCTTATCGATGATCGAAACTGCATGAGTATCACATAATAAGACTTACCACAAGTGGAAATCTAAAGCCCGGCAAGCAGCGCACAGGCAGCAAAGAGGTGATGACTTTAACACAGTCAAGAGTACTCGTTATTCATACAAATTCCATATTTTATCACCGCACGGGTATTTTATCTCTCACTTTGCAACCAGAATTGTCACGTACATTCGCATGGGACCTTCGCAAAATGCACACATTCTGAAATGCTCGTTCTGACACTCTTTTTAAAAGAGAATAACTTATGGGTTATTTTTAGAAGGTCTTAAAAAATGTTTTTACATTGTACCGTTTGCCATGAGACGGGCAGGTTGCCGCCCATAATATGATATATAGTATAGTACTATATTTGATTCAATTGTACTGTATTTATAGAACAATCATATAATACGAAAAATACATTACATTTTCATCGCTAATTTACCGGTCGCGCTTTTTATATTAACTGTAATTTCAGTAACGATATCGTAGTAGTAAACATATCTTAATATTGATTAATGTAATTTTTTTATTAAGTACTATTTCTTAAAAAATGTCCTATTTTTATTAAAAAAAAAAGGTAGCGATCGGTCCCGGCGCTATCCGTGTTTGTTACAAAAATAACTGTAATTATTATAAACTTGACTTTACCGATTGTAAATAATGTTTTGACTTGTATTTCTCTAATAAATCTTGAATATTTAACCCATTAATGGTAATTTATTTTACTTTTAATAATTATATTTCTTATTACAAACTACGCTTTAATCTTACAAATCTACAGTCAACAAAATAGAAATACATATCTGCATAATACATATATTCAACGCCTACTGGTCACTGCACACGTGTAACAACGTCACAATGTTTCTGGCAAGCAACGTCACTCAATGTCGCTAGCAACACGTGCCACAACATCTGTCGTCTACAGAAATCTAAATGTTGTTTAAACCGTAAGCTTTAAAGCGTTTTGGCAAGGGTTTGCGAAAGTGCGATAGTATCACAACGAATTTCCCCAAAGGAAAAGACTACTATTACCTACATACCTATTACAATTCGGGGTGCTTTTACTGATCGGTAAAGTTTAGTGGGGTTAGTCACCGGCAGTACGGTTCGCTTTTATGGATTTGTTTGATAACGCAAAGTGCAAAACGTAACCGCACTCACGTGTTTGATACTACAATAGTATGTTGGATAAGTTTTTGTCTAAGCCAGTCGTAAAAAAAAGCGATCCTTGTAAAATACTATTTAATTAATTACTATTTATCATGTAAAAGAAGCATAAGGCATTTTTTCTTTAATCTGAGTCATAAAGGCATTTATTGGAAACCTTTTACACGTAAAAGGTAATTTTCATTAAAAAAATCATCGTAACAAATTCAGAATAATAGACGTGCTACAATTTGTAAAATTCATTTTAACTTTCATTTCTTATTTATTAACAAAAAGTTTTCAGGAGTAAATAATAAAAAAAAAAATTAGTTGTCTGTAAAATCGATTTACGGACGATAATTTTACGTGATAACGTCATAAGAAAACACAATACTATTAAAACTCTGTTTTAAAACATTGATTTTTAATTTTCAAATATTGTTTATAGTTTTTGCAAATTTAATTTTAATAATTTGTTTAAATATAAACACGAACAATTAGTTATAGAAATAAACTGAAATCAAATCAATGTCATCGTGCCTCTTTATCGCTAGTTCCGCGCTCTCGCTTGCACGCTCGGCTCGGCGGAACGTGATAATTTTTGTGCGTGCAGCCGGCGTTATCACGTCAAAAATATTTAAACAAACAATTGAACTTAATTACACCGGTATACCTCGTCCCTAAATTAGCATAAATTGACAACCGAAACACATCTCATCTCCAATCAAGTCAAATGATCGATATCTAAAACTCGCTTTATCATTGATCGCTTTGTGTTCATCGTCCATTTTCTCAAGGGTATGCAAAAGAACATGACTCAGAGCGCAATGGACGACATCTTATCTGATAGAGTTGACTAATGGCCCTGTAATATATTATGAATAAGAACCCGGTGACTACGCAATAATGTGCCATTGTGTCTTCTAATTGGCTGAGCCGCCCTTAAAAGATCGAGATAAAGAAAAAGGATTGCCATTGATTCATACAAAACTACTGGACAAAATATGTTAGCCATATGCTCGAGAGTAATAAAGCATTTTATGTGGGAAACTTTTTGTAGGTTGAACAATAGGTGTTGAATCTTAAGTTGCATAGATTTCTGTGTAAAGATTTATTTATAAATTCCTTACCCATTCATGTTTAATAAATAACTATTTTGTTATATTATTCCTTTCTGTAATTATTTGTCTTCGTTCTTACCCTGCTTTGTATTATAATGGCGGTATTTTAATAGTGTACAAATAAGTTGATTTGTTGGTTTACGGCTTTGAATTTGTGTTTTTTAATTGTTGACTTGATATTTTTGTCTAGTTGCCAATCAACAAATGGTTGCAGTTTTTTTTGTTTATATGTTGCGGAAGGAGAGAGGTAGGTACCTACTAACTATCTGTAAGATAAATATAAATCTTAGATTCATAAACATCTTTAAGAAAAAGCATCTTTTATGATAAATAAATATTAATGATTCTACAAAAAAGTAATACAATGTACAATAGTTTTGACGGTTTATAAATACATCCAGGTTACTCATTCATGAGCTCGGGGTTCGGATGTAAGGCCGCCTTCAAATGACAAGTATAAATATTTATTATTTACTTTGGAGTGGCATTGTTTAGAATTGTTTGTGTGATGTTTATCTGAAAAATATTAGAATACAGTTTAAACAACGTTAATCTAAGAATCGGTTAACATACATGCACATAAACTACATACGCGACGGACAAATCCATACCTATAACCTAACTCCTAAATAAACAGAACTCCTTGTTCACCTTGTTAGGAGACCATATGAAGAAGGCTACGGTGTCAGAACAGATGACGTGTTGTCAAATCACTTTTTTCTGACAGCCGGGGTCCGTCTAGGTTACATCAAAGAGTATACAAACACTATGTTAGGGCTCCATGTTATCACCTCTGCTGTTTAAACTGTATACGAATTTCGTTTTCAGAATAGCACTCGAGAATTGGTCAGACAGAATCAATATAGGAGGCTATAAAATGTCCAATCCGGGTTATGCAGATGATAGATGCATCCAAGTGGGGTGGATTTACAAATAGCTTCATCAATATGGAATCCCTGCTGAACATAATGGAACAAGTTAGCCTTGATTTCGGTCTGACGATAAACCACAGCAAGACGAAGATAATGATTGTCGATCGAGCTAACAATAACTCGCCCGAAGTCACTAAAATTGAGAATTGCTACGTCATTCAATCATACATCTACCTTAGAGCACTGATGTCAAAGAGTGACGACGAGTGAGATCATACGATGCATGGCTATCACCATGGATCGCCTCAGGTAAATATTGAGAAACAAAAACATCACGAAGGCTCCTAAAATGCGACTTGTCAGGGCATTCGATTTTAGGATTTTAAGAGAAAGCTAGAAAAAGAAGGTAAACACTTTAGAAATGTGGTACTGGAGAAGAATGCTTGGCATAACCTGGACACAGTTCCAAACCAACGTCTCAATTCTCTAAAACATTGGTATCCAACAACGTCTTTCTTCCAGCGTCTAATGTCGTATTCTCCCTTTTTTTGGACATATTACACGTCGAGAAAAGGCATCCATCGAACGACTTGTAGTGAAGGGAAAAGTCGAAGGCACAAGAGCGCGCGGCAGGCCACCAATGAGTTGGACCGATCAAGTCAAAACTGCACTCAATGGGATTGACGATATGACGACCACGACCACTCTGCCAAGAGTGTGACGACGAAGAAAAAGAAGCTACCTCTTGTCTTGAAGTCAGAAGTTTTAAAATCAAGCTTGGGAAAAGAAAAAATAACCTTGAAAGAGTTGCGGTAGAAAAGGATATCGAACCGTAATCAGTAAAATAACTAAACTGTGTCAGTGCATCAGGTGAAATTATAAGATCCTATCTTAGGAGGATAGTGGCATTTAATTTTATATGATATGATATAAAATTAAATGCATTGGAGAAATCAACCAAAGCCAACACTGTAACTTGGAATCCTCTTTTCCTGTCCGGGTAATATAATTATGTTGACGGGAATTAACGATCACGTATTTAAAAGACCAGGTTGCACTGGTCGTGGTAACAGGCTGACTGACTCAATGGTGCACGCCTTCCATCATCCTCCATCATCTAAATTAAAGGTCCTACATTTTTCAGATTTTCTGATACCCAGGTTGCCAAGGAATCACCAGAAATTCGAGGACATGCTTTCATCACACCGGTTTTTCCAAAATTTTCGAATTACCTTGTCTCTGCACGTCATCGCCTCTCGGATAGCCTGCAGATATCTAGAGGGCTAGAGGAAGCTTTATTTTAACTTTCGTAATTGGGGCGGGTTGGCCGTAGAAGTTAATCACTAAAGTATTAAATAAGTGAACTTTATCATATACTGTATAGGGCTTCTAGCACAGATGTTAATTTAGAGGCATCACTTAAAAGTTTCTCAACAGCGAATATGGTGAATTTGAGGACGGAGCTCGGGATGTCTTAAGGCACAGGATAGGTAGACGAGGACATGTTGAGAAAACTGGGGCAGGGTTTTGGCCATGACTACGGAATTTTTTTGTATTTGGGTTTTACTAAAAATATAAAATTTAATAAAACAATTAATATTGTCAATATGCCCTGAACACGTTATGGTGCAAAAATATAATGGTGAACAAAAAAGAATGATAATAAAACACGCTCCGTGTCAAAAGGTAAAAAGTAGTAAAAACAAAAAAGTTATGTTTTTAGCCGCGTCACAGGCGGATACGGACGTGTGGGCCCGAAATGTCAGCCGTACTGTTGTGTTGTGAAAACGCTTTTTGGTTTGGTGTAATATAAAATTACAAGCGATAGTACTTATTAAATAAATAAATTTTAAATAAACCTTTTTATTCCAATGATGAAGTAACACTTAATGACGTTGAAACTTTTCTTCTACATTTATATTTATGGATTAATATTATTCTTCTTCGTCGTCACACTCCTGGCAGAGTGGTCGTGGTTGCCACATCATCACACATTAATACGTGAAGATAACTTTTTTTACACATTTAAAAGAAAATAAAAAAAATTACGTGAAAACGACTATATCAAGCTACACATATATCCAGTATAATATATGTTGAACTGTCATGGTATAGAAATTCTTTAGAATGACAGTTTAAGTTATAGTTGCCAATTAAATAAACCAAAAGAATGAACACTTAATGATTTATGGAAATCGACCACTATATTCGACGACAATATTTTTTAATATGTTCTTTACATATATGATAAATGTTAAGTTTATAAATTAACGTCTTTAATTAGGTAAAAGTTTGATTTCTATAGGTTTGCTTTCTTACCCGCTTGCTCTATACACTTGTACCAAGCCATATAGCAGCAGAACAATGCACTATGCGCCGTGACCGCGAGGCGTGACTACCACACGGCACAGTCACTCGCACGACTCTATTTACACATCAGTACTAGTGCTGCATGAAACCTTTACACGTTCACATAACCCTCAATTACAAACATCAATCAAAAACGCGTGAAACAAGAATCACATTTACTGGCAATTGATGGAATGATTGACATTTAATTTTAGATTGATAGTATGGTTTGTTATTACAGTTGTTTTGTTTTATGGATTATGAATACTTTTAGCTACAATACCAAAATCCGAACGTCACTCCAGAGCAAAATTTAGAAAATTTATATGACTGGTATGGATTTTAGAATTAGTAGGGTCAAATCTTTAACTTTTTACTAAACGTCAAAACTGTAGGTTTGGTACAACTTTGTACGAAATAACAAGGTATGACGTCACGCCTTAGTGATGTCAAACCATTCATTTTTGATATTGATTTAATGATCATAGAAAACTGACGTCAATTTTCAAAGTGAAATACTTTGAAAATTGTTGTCAGTTTTCAAGATATTATGTTGACTGATGTAGGAGAAAAAAATATTTAGAGTATGGGAAACTACCAAATAATAATAATAACTTCACACATCTCACACACGGCCGTCTGATCCCAAACTAGGCAGAGCCTGTACTATGGTAACCAGACTGCTGATAAACATACTTATATATTTCTAAATACATACATATTATAAATAAATTACACCCAGACACAGAACAAACGATCGTGCTCATCACACAATTATTTGTCCTGGGTGGGAATCGAACCCACGACCTCTGGCTTAGCAGTCAGGGTCACTAACCACTAGACCAACAGACCAGTTAAATTAATCAATTATGTGCCGTTATATATTTAGATCTGAGTGATCGTGTGTTATACAAATAATTTATGTGAATCTAATTACGCAACATAATTTACCAATACACTATTTTTGGACCGACCGGTGCCAATAACCCTGCAGGTGCGAAATATAGCAGCGAGATGTAAAATTCAGAGCCATACGCTTAATGAAGTGAAATATAGAGGATTTTAGGGTTAACGCTCGTTACATTCCAGTGGCGTTAAAAGGGCCTCTCATTGGATATGCATAGTAATTGGATAGGTGGCTTGGTAGGAATATATTAACAAATGCATTGATGTTCTCTCGACTTTAGCAAAAGCGGCGGTAGCGTAATGGCTAAGGCGTCGGACTTGCGATCAAGTGGTTGCGAGTTCAAACCCCACCATGTGCACTACCGACGTGAACCCACTCCTAACAAGCGTTAAGCTTAGCTGGAGGGGTTAACAAGAATACTAGTAATGTGTGACCCATGTTGCTAGTATTCTTTAAAAAAAAAATGGATGGATGGATGTTTGTTACTCAATCACGCCAGAACGTTTGATCGGACTACTTTTTATCCTGCAAAAATGTATGGTTCCCGTGAGATAGATTTCCATGCGAAGTCGCGGGCATCAAATAGTGGGTTAATAAATGAAAGAGCTAAATAATGTAAAATAACAGCGATTTCTTTTGTTAAACATATGATTAAAAGTATGTTATTTGATTCAAACACTCAGTGAGATTTCAATTTAACTTTACGAACAAGCATTACAATTTTTATCTAATAATAAAATACATGACTTAAGTAGTATACGTTTGAAATTGGATTTCTATGAACTAAATAGTAATTTCGTTTAGTTATTTACACTCGAACAGATTTTATTTTCTTTTAAGGGTAAATGTGACGCAATTTCGCCTCTTAATTCGTACGATAATTTACGGCTTTTTTTTGTCAACAAACGTCGTGACATAATAAATAAGCTCCCTAGGGATAATTAAATGGCATGGAGGAGTTGGGGGTAAATACTGGGCTTGATTTATAGAAATATACCTACATTAAATCTTAAAAGTAGCTAATGACAAAAGAAAGCCACGACATGGAACCAACATTAATGTAGCACATTAAATGGTCGCACAGGACCTATAATTTTATAAGTTTCGCGTAACAACAAATTATACGTTTGAAACTTAGTGATGTGGTGCGTGATCTATTACCGTGGCACGACCTTTTCCTCTTTTTATGGAATTGATGGTAAAACAAACTTAGCTAGTCAATTGAGGATTTGTTTAGTGAGGTAGAAGACATTAAATTAAAAAATACCTTTTAAAAATCATCAATTCTTCGTAGAAAATAGGTATTAAAGATACTTAACTGAGAAAAGATGGCCGTTGAATGTTTTCTTCTTATAATTCGAATTCTTAAACAGACTGAAGTATAGACTTACCGAGTCTTTTTTTATCTACCAATAACGAACGACACTAATTGTAAACCTTCCAGTAGGTACTGTAATTACTAGATTGAATTTAAACGAACAATGTATAACATTACAAATTCTTTTTTCTGTTTACGGTTTGACAACTTTATGTTGGGCAGCACCATTTCGTTTATTCACAATGTCCACTTATATTTCAAACAGCCGTAAGTAATCCTTTGATGAAAAATAAATGACTTTCAGTTAGAACTAAGGACTACCAAGAATAGCACGATAAACAAAGAAATTACCTTTTACTGGTATAGTACACCTTTGAGGCACAACCAAACGCTTTAATTCCATTAAAGATTCTTTGAAGAACGCCAATTGAATTGTTCAAAGGTTTATTATCTTTGTAATTTTGTATTCAATCACTATTACGTACGACATGTATTTATAATTCCCACAGATATCGACGCCGGGGGACACAGGCGTTCTGCCAACGTTCCCAGGATTCAACGTCATGAATCACGCAGTACTATTCGTGCGAGGCCTGATAATGGCCTTGCAGAAGGCTTTGTCGCGACCCACAGTGATAAAATAACTATTATTGTTCACGATATACATATACGTTCCTTATGTAGTTGGTGTAATGATAGTATTCTATCATTGTGGATAGTTTTTCAGGACAGTTTTTCACTCCACTCGTAATAACGAGTGGAGTGAAAAACTGTTCTTTGGTAGTCAAGTTGAGGACTTAAGCATTGTGTAATGCACAAAAGGATTATATAATAAATGTTGCAAGGCCTGATTTCATGACGTTCTTTATACCATGCGACAATAGGAAATAATACCTCAATTGCGAATCGACTATTATTTTTGAAGGCAACTCGCAGTCTTTTACGACTCATGATCATCACAAAATGTGCACAATATGCACAAATTTACACAGTATTTGCACAAAGTTTACATGTCTTGAGGCAAGTACTTACTTCCAGCGAAGTACCTTTTACTCACTGTATTAAAAGTTCTGATTTCATCTCATTAGGTGTGCAGCAATAAATAGCAGTTAGCTAGTATTCACGTTACGATTTTGTACCCTTGTTTTCACGGAAAAGAATTAATAAGCATAAATATATACCTTTGTCAATACAATACTAGATGTTTTTGTTTCTGAAAGTATAAAAAATGATTTTAAAAGTAATGCCAAACTTTGTACTGCATATTAATAATTGAATAAAAAATGGTAGGTATTTTGATGGTTCTTACATGACATTTATGTTATGACATTTTGATTTACATAGAATTTTCATTTTAACACTTAAGTATAGAATCATAATACTGTTTGCAATTACGTTCCACAAAACCCTGACTTGTTCCCACTAACTGCGCATTCAACACATTGCCGGCTGAATATTCGGTAATGTACATATCTAGTCAAAGAATGGAATAAATTACATTTCATACTTTGTCTGAGCGTTACCTTCGTTAATTATCCTAATTCAAGAGGCTTCATAATGGTCATCGTATGGCTTATTATAGACGGTATAGAAAATATGTAAATAGTTATAAACAGTTGCTAAGAATTAAAACTACCACTTTAAGTATTTATATCCAGGATGATTCTAATACGCGTTAGGAAAAGGAATAATAATGTTGTTGAAAGCTTCGAATTTTAAATAGAACCATTGACTTTCAAACACCTACTTAATAAATACATAATATTTACTAGGCTATTTTCCTCGCCCTTAAACAAACTACGTCTCAAAGGTTTTAATTTACTCTTAAGTATAAAGACAATTTAAATTTGTTTATAAAAGGTAAAAAACAGACTGTTTTTTATTAGATACGAATCAAGCAATTAAGATACCGCCATTTTAAGTCTAAACGGTAATGAGATTCATGAAACTGCCGCTTTCAACAATCGTACCGCAACGGGACGTAGACAACAGCTTGGAGAAACGTGTACCAAATAAGGTGGCATTACCATAGTTACGAATGCAGCGATCATTACCTTAAAAGTTTGGGTCACAATGATTCTTGACTTTTTCTTGTTTATGAGACGAAGTGGACCTTTGAGAATTTGAATCAGGTTTATGTAAATATTAAGGACCTTATTAAGTTATTTATAATGGAAATTGTTTTATTCTAAGTATAAACGAAAATTTTAATCTTTGAAACGAAATAAATATGGAAATTTTACTCTTAGAGTAAAATACTTCGATTAAATATAGTAGTGTAGCTTTACAGAAGCGCATCCAAAGACTCCTGATGAAAAACTATAATTTTACTGCTACTACCATACACTGCTTCCGTATTCGTAAGTCTTTAGTACTAGTTGGGTTGGTATGCAATATAGTACGCATTTATAAATACACCAGAGTTGCTATTCAACCAAGAGTCTATAATCAACCTACTTGGAATAAGAAACTATTCGCATCTTTGGTCTTTGTGTTGTTTCTTGGGTTTTTGAAATAACAGTACAGAATCTTGTAAATTATGTATAGGGGCTCGGGCCAAGAGCTCAATAAATTATACAGTTGTGATTACTGAATTGGTATCAGTGCGTACATTCTCAAAAAGTCAGAGGAAATTGATTTTGGATATTGAATAGCATCTTTTCAATAGCTGAAATTTACTGTCTCTGCCTACGTAATGAATATGCAACGCTCACACAATTTTGATGTACGAAAGATTTTTTATAACATGTTTTTCTCTATCGACAAGAAACTGTAAGCTTTATCGCAAATGAACAAGGAAACTATGAAACTATTTCAGTGTCAGCCTTATTCCCAAGTTGATCCGGGATAAAAAATAAAGTGTCGCCTGCTTGTCATCCTCTGAAACTTGTAGAGTCAACTAAGATAAATGGGTTATCGTAAGTTGAACGTAGTTTGGGAACTAGAGCATCCCCTACACTGTATTGGCTCTTTAAGCCCAACACGTTGTTGCGTCAATCTTTAGGCTTTTGTGGAGCCTTCTTGCGAAGTAAGTTTTATGGATAAGTCTAATGTTATAACTGTGTTTGATGTATAACTAAAGAATATATGCTTTAACTTCTGTGAAATTGTATTTCAATAACTTTTATGTACTTAGGACGCTAAAAAATACAATTTAATAAAATATACAAAACATACGTACTCGACTTGTAAATGGTATATTAACCGACTTTAGACTTCACGGATGGCGCAATAGTTTTTTGAAATGAAAACTTCCTTAGGCACGTTGTGCACTTTTGTTATGTCATGTCATGCTAATAATACAAATATAGATCCACTAGAGGGCACTAATCTAAACATTGAGTTTTGTCAGCTCCTTATAAATTAATCTTTAAAAATATAATTAGTTTAATAAAGTACTTATTTTGGGCGTAATGCATATGGTAAAATAAACAAAAACATAATTGTAATTAAGGTGAAAATTTGTAACGAGTGCTCAATAGCGAAAACCTTTATTCAAAATTTCGTCCGAACGTACGTCAATTTGATGGACGTCACTAGTAGATGGCATCACTTTCTTCAAAAATTAACACTTCTGATCAGCAACTCACAATTACTTATTAATAAATTTTCAACACAATTATTATAATTATTGTAAACAAGGCATTTTTGAAGTGAAAACTTCTTTAGGCACGTCGGGCACTTTTGGTATGCGGAAGAAGCACTGAACTTGCGTGACCGTCACGCTCAGATACATATATACCGATGTGTTTGTCTGTGTGTCTGTATAACAATTATATGTATACTATACGTGTAAGTTATATTTTCACTTCTAACGTGCAGTCCTACGACTGACAGCTTTTTTTTTTTAAGAATGTTCACTAATTTCACAGAAAAGAGAACGATTTCAAAAGCGATACTTCTTAAGTTGGTTTCATTTAATGTTCTACGGTGTAGTTAATTTGCCACTTTGCATAAAATAGATATTGTCTTTGTTTTTCCTTTTTCAAATGGAAAAGATAGCGATCGTTTATTGTTATTTTGCTCAGTATTTTATTAGAGGGCTCGGTCTTCCCGGCAACAGCCGAGATATACCTTCTCGAGCTCTAATTGCTCATAGTAGGAGAGCTGGTGAATAATTTAGAGCACTATAAAAATTTTGTATACTGCGCTCCAAAACTCAGATCGCTGACGTTGGCCATAAGGCAGCAAGCCTCAAATGGAACTGGGCTGGTCTCAAATGGAACGAACTAGATGCTTATTGGGAAGATTGGCGGCAGAAAACTATAAACCGTGAGGAGTTGAAGGAGGGTAGGGAAGCCTTTGCCCTGCAGTGAGACGACCATGGCTAATAATAATAAATAAAGAGAATAATAATGAAAAAATTGTAATAGTCCTCGAAAGACCCATAAATAATAAAGTCAAGGTCTGGCTAAAAGGTAGCGGCCCCCTACCAACCCTTGATTTCTTTTAAATGGGGATTTTTTTTTTTATTGTTTTTGAGGCATTTTGAAACTTTTATATCTTTGAATTACATATTTGAGAAACTGAAAAATAAAAAAACCAGATCAATTGTCAGGTTTTAATGTTAACCACTCTTGCAAAATGTCTTTTAAAAAAAATCCAAAAAATATTCCTGAGGCGCTTTGAGATTTTGGAAGAGTAACTTAAGTAGTTAAAAACAAATAATCCCATAAAGCCAGATCAATTTGGGGAAATTTTTCACCTGCCTGCAAGATGATCGAGAATGTCTGACATAAGTGCGTGTGGACAGCACTATGAAGAAGATGGTTTAGATAACACCAGTTGTTGAGATGACTATAGGTACTACAAATACTTTTTCTTGTTTCTAGATTCTAGTGACTTCATCTTTGAGTTCTGCGTGTTTAGAAGTTTTATTCGTTTGCCATCAGGATGAAAATATTTTAACCCCTGACCTTTTCCTTAAGATTTCTTATAGTGTTTTTTAAGGTTCTTATATAACAGGATGATAGGCGAAATACAAGTTGCGGTTTACTCGTGACATTAAAACATTGCCGCATGTGTGTTTAATTTCCCCTGGGCCTCTTAAGGAACAATGAACGTATGTAAGTAATGATTCTGCGCCAATGTGTCGTACTATACTATCGTTTTAAGAAAGTTAAGCAATATTTTTAAGCCCTGACGTAAAAACCACGGTGTGTCTGTCTGTGGCATTGTAGCTCCCGAACGGATGAACCGATTTCAGTTCGGTTTTTTTGCTTGAAAGGTGACTTGATCCAGAGTGTTCTTAGATATAATTCATGGAAATCTGTTCAGCCGTTCGAAGATCGTCGTCTCTTTTCTGATCGTTGAAAGAATTTTCGTTTAAAATTATTATTTTATGATCATTTAATCTAAATTTAAAAACAATACAGGTACCGAAACTTTGCTGTAAATAACATACCAAAAAGCGATTAATTCAGAGGACTTTGAAACAAAAGCAGATCGACAGAATTGAAAATAAAATTCCCGCCTTAATCCTCTATACATAGCGAAGGACATTCAAAACCGTCAGTAAAAGAACTCAAAGCACGCACAAACAAGCTCAGAACACATAATCTGTGAGTGAGGGTCATTTCACACCGAGACGCGAAGCGAAGATGCTTAAAGAGGCTCCGCACGGATAAGGGATGCACCGCGCGACGCGCTCCTTTTGAGATAGCAATACAAAATAAAACCTACTTCCTACACAAAAAGGTACAATGCCGTTAACGAATCCACAATACCGCAGATAAATAAGATAGTGGTTACTACAATATTTGATGGTGGCAGTTGCTACCTTGCACAGTAAATTCCTACTAAAATCATTACGCTTCCTGTGCAGTGTAAAAAGAAAAAAAGTGAAGTGAGTAAAAGTGGTACTAACCACTTCAGAAAGCGGTGAATATGTCGGCGTAACTGATTTTCTTCAGATATTGCTATCGTCAAAGGCTACGTATGTGATTGAATCGTACTATCACCATGGCGATAGTATTCACTGTAGAACGTACTATCGCACATACACTATAAAACACATATTTATTAGTCATGCTGTAAATGTAGGAGGTCAATTTATATAACTTGAAAAGGCTTATCAACACGATGAATATCTAACATAATTCATAACAATATGAAGTTAGAATTGCTTTTTATTTAGGTGTCTTGTTAAAGTAAGCGTTCTGTTGTACTAATAATAATTTATCTGTAAAAAATAATTATCTCTAATCTGTAAGAAACATTTCTCTGGTGAAAGTTGAAGCCCGCGAGCAAATCACGTAGGTACGCGATCAATCAGTTATTTCTGAAAAAATGTTTTTCCTATATATATGTACTACTTTTGTCTTTTAAAAACAAACAACATCAATTCCCATTTTGTGGATACATCAAAGAATGTAACGAACTAGCGACAAGTAAAATCCACACTAAACAACAATATGTGCAAAATACAAATAGATTCTATGTGGATGTCGGGCTTCAAAATTCAGTGACAGTTTGTAGAGCTAACAGCTGACGTTTTAATATAAACCTCTAACCCGACATAAATTGACTTCGGTACTGTGATATAATTTAATAATAATGGACTGCACGTCAGAATTAAAAACATAACTTCACAATGTATTTGCATATACATACACACGCACACACATCTGTATATATATAATTAGGTTAAAAGTAAAAAGTAGGTAATAACATATCTAAATGTATACATAGGGTACACTGGAAGTTCTGCGCTCCTAGCCGCTCATAAATGTTTGAATTTCGAATGTTATATTTTTTTTTAAATTAAAAACTCGGCTCCATTTAACATTTTTTACCCATCCCAAAAAGGGCACAACGCCTCTAAAGAGTTTTCACTTCAATAATATTTGAGATATTATATGTTGTTAAGCCCAACAGCTAAGCACAGTTTGTACAATGGGTTCTAGACCACAGATAAACATGCTTAGATACTTCTTTTTTTTGTAAATTCCCACATTATAACACCCAGACAAATGCAACTGGACATATTCATGCATACCAATATGTATGTGAATTGAATCTGCGACCCCCGCCGTGGCAGCAGATTAGACTACCGCGTACCGCCGCGCCACGTAGGTCGTTAAACATACGATAAACGAAGATATTATACAATAAAAACAGGAAAAGCTCGTGGACAAATATTACTACTATTTACTTGGCTGCAAACACCTAAGTTTTTTCTTTTTAATTGGCAAATTTCTTTCAGACTTCTAGCTACACAGAACGTAAATAGTACTTAAAGTTTTTCCCGTAACAATATAATTGACGGCTGCTAAAATCGTTACGTAAGGTACTCTGTTTTATACATGAACCACAGGCTGTCTTTATAACGAGTTTCTTACATGATTCTAAGAAGTCCATTCGTGTTTTAAATTTGAACCTTGCATTCACTGTGACCTTTTAACTGGGGTTATGGGAAGTGGGCACTAACATAACATAGACTGAGTCTCATAGCAACCTATACGACTCTTCAGTGACTTCTGTCAGAATTACGAGTATTCATCATGGTCACTATGTAACGTCCATTGCGAAACATAAGCTGCATAGATTTTATGCGACACGCTCGTCACGTATCGTGATCTCGTCGTATAAAAAAGAAATATTTTTTTTGTATTTAAAAAAAGGATTTCATTTGTCATTATTTCTCGTAGGACAGATGCTCGATAGCTCTTTTGCTTCAGGACGCTCTCCCACTGCAGAGGAAATTGACAATGTTTATGTATTTTATGGTGATGTGCATAATTCGTACAATTAAATGTGGGGGCAGTATATACACTACTCCCACCTTAAAGGCAGTCAACGCATTTGTGACTCTTGAGTTGCAGGTGGCGGTAGTCATTTACCATCAGGTGACCCGTCTGCTCGTTTACCCCTATGCCATAAAAAAGAACTTCTAGCTTTTGCCGACGGCTTCGCTTATATAATAAATATGGATAAATATGGATTTAAAAGTTAATTTGAGTTTTGAAAGTTATTTTACAGTACTTTTTCCCCTATATTCTTTTTTGTATTCGGGTGATTCTTCGTTCTTTTTACTTCCGGGTCATTATTTGCAACACAAACATAAATCTTTTCAAATTTAATTAATCTATTAAAATAAACAAGAAATATTTTAATTCTTATCATTATGTTGTGTGATCGATTTAAATGATATAATATTTTAGGACAATTTCCGACCACAAAATAGATTTGCGCAAGAGAACAATGACGCAGAAAAATTAAGAATTAAAAAGAAGGAATATTCACCCACCCCTGACAACGTGTACGCAAAATTTTATGATCTATCCGGTAAACGTAGCAAGCAAACAAACAGTTTCACGTTCGCATTTATAATATTAAGTACCAAGGATTTGTTATATTTATACTAAAGTGACTAAGAAGCAAACGACATGTCTAGTAGAATAGTCATGGAAGTTTCAGAAGGTCAGTTAAGAATGTTTGCAATACTAGGATGTCACACGCGTTTTGCAAAAACTATAAAGAAACCCATTTTACATTCTCATATAACCATAAATTTAAAATTTAAACACCCCCGACTGGAAAATCCCGTTAACGATAGCAAAATGGCTTACATCATTTTGGAAAAGAGCTAATACTCTTACACTGCTGGACCGAAATTAACCAAACATAGCTAAGAACCACCGCAAGGAAACTGGCTTTCAAATGAAAAAACCGCATCGAAATCTGTCCATCGGTTTGAGAGCTACGATGCCACAGACAGACACACACAGATATCGACGTCAAACTTATAACACTCCTCTTTTTGCGTCGGGGGTTAAAAACATGACAGAGCAGCATTTTATAGTTTTAAGGCAGTTTACTGGGCAGTAGATTACCCTTCTAGTTTCAATATAAACTTTCATTACATATGTGAATATAATATATATTATATACAGTTAGTTTACATCCGATAAAAACCTTTCCATATTTTTGAATTTGAAAACAGGGTATTTTACTATATGAAAGAAATTATCATAAATATTATAAGCAATCAGAAAATGTTAGTTTCAGTTCATCAATATAGAAAATAAATGTTTTAATTAATTTTTTATTTTAAATTTAAATTACCCAAAACACAAACCGCCGTGACATTACGTCACAGTGACAGTAACCAACGGAGTTTCATCAAGTAGAAATGGATTATGATATTTTGGAAAACTTTCGAATATTTTATTCCTCCCGTGTATTTCGACAACGGTTTTTGTAAAGTCAGAAAACACAAATCTACGAAGAATAAGTTATTTTATTATAAGAAAATTCCACAAATCCCAATTTCTCTTCTGCCAAATTCCAGTGTTTTAAAACATCAATGTGAGTATTGTTCTACATCCATCACTAATCAAAAGGATAGTAACTTATCCATATTTTATTTTATTATTTTTAGAAAACTTACAGCTACTTTCTAGCTGTAAGTTTTCCAAATTATGTGCAATTGTGCAAATTAATAATAGCTAGTAATGACCAATTATAAGTTTTCACATACAACTAAATAACTAATTTTATAATAATATATCGTTTTTAATGAGCATATCATAATATATATCATTGTTGTTTACTGCGTAGATAACGTGCGTCGCCGTCGTGACGAATAACCAACATGGCGTCTTGCGTATTCATCAATTAAAATTTCAATTTAAAATTGAAGTGCTTTTTAATGTATCTTATCGATTGAATAAAAATGTTGTAAATTTTCTGGTTGTTTACTGTTGCCCTATTGTAGACTCATTGTTTTTCGTGAGTCACTGCTGCTAATCCTGGTTTACAAGGGGCACAGTAGTGAAAGTGTTACTTCTATTACCCTCGTAATAGAGGCTTCAAATATATCTGTTTACTAGCCGTCCCCGCAGTTTCACCTGCGTTTATGGTCACTGCTCCGCTCCTATTGGTTGTAGCATGATGATATATAGTCTATAGCCTTCCTCGATAAATGGGCTATCTAACACTGAAAGAATTTTTCAAATCGGACCACTAGTTCCTTAGATTAGCGCATACAAGCAAACAAACTCTTCAGCTTTAAATATTAGTCTAGATTATGAGGTTCCAAGTTTAGCAATCTCTTTTGTAAATGGTAATTAGTGAACTAAATAACAATTACGAATACTCCTCAGTCGATACTGAGTTTGTCCCACTAGAAAGTAATTATGGCAGGCTCCTTTTTATTTCTTGAATATATTTATATTCTATTAGGATAAGTCGTTATGAAAAAGTACTTTTACTTTACTATGATTTATGTATGAATTTCTCTTTGCAGAAACTTACTTAGCGTAGCAGATAGAGCACGTTCTTGAAAATAGAATAGAAAATGTATATGCGAATCTATGGTGGATCAAATAATGAGCAAACGTGGCACTATCAGGACAATGAAAAGTTAGTACAATGAAAACAATGAAAACGGTTCTTCAAATTTTGTATCCAACTTTCCTATCAAACAATAATACAAAATGTACGAAACTACACGGCAGGGGGGGGGGGGGGGGCACTTTAATTTACCGCAGTAAATTAACTTTTAGAAATCGCAACATTCCATTTTAAATGGCTTAATGCGGCATAATTTCCTAGTACGAGCGATAAACAAAACTCCCCGGGAATACAGATAAAACTAAACATTAACATTAACCAGTGTTTATCAGACGGGTTAATGTTAAACGCCCGTTTGGTATGAGCAATCGGCCGCGAACGAGATCCGAATCTTAACTAGGCCCAGTCACGATTGTTTTAAAAGTTTAAACGGATTATGAGGCCGCATCCTGGCTGTTTGTACGTTACCTTTGCCTCACATAAGCTTATTGTCAGGTTTTATTGGACTCGTGGTCAATGAATGCAAATACAAATCGTGTGCTTTAAAAGCATATATTATTATTTATTCCTATTTGTTATACTACAATTGAATATTCTAGACTATTTTTTTAATTAATAGAGCGAGCTGTTTTTTTTTGGTACTTTAATATATTAATTGATTTATAGGTAGTTATCCGTATAGCGCATTCTTTTAAAAAGGACTTGTGCAGAAAAGTACGATTTCATCTGTGCGCCTTAAGTAGCATAGCATAAATAAATAACTGATAAAATATAAGCGATTTTTATCGCATAAATGTATGCTATAAATCGCCTATTTATTTACCGACCGAGGAAAATACATACAATATACCTTGTCACTCACCACTGCAATATTTTGTTTCAAAACGTTGAAGTGTTGAGTGACAACTAATAACCGAGTGTGTCACCTTATGTGATCATTTTGTTTTTTGGGAAATCTGAACCCTCAATAAAACAAAATACTACCCCTAAAACGTTTACTTTGCGACACAATTAATTGTAACAAAATGTCTCTCTCTTAATAAAATCAAATCACTTACCTTCAGGTGACCCGTCTGCTCGTTTGCCCTATACCATATATATATATATATGTATACTATACCATAAAAAAATATTTGAAGGAAGGCAAGCCTCAAAAAATACAAATTAGTTATACCTTTACAAATATCCCACTAATATTATAAATGTGAAAGTTTGGATGGATAGATGCATGTTTGTTATTCTTTCGCGCAAAAAACAATTAACCGATTGCGATGAAACTTGGTATGTAGATAGCTGGAGACCTAGATTAACGCATAGGCTCCTTTTTATCTCGATATTCCCACGGGATCGGGACTTACGCGGGTGAAACCGCGGGGCGTTGCTAGTACATAATAAATATTACACTTTGAATCTCTTATTTTCTTTCGTTGGTACATCTGTTCTAGATAGTTAAGTGAAGAGAGTGTAAAACAAGGTTTACTATATATACTAGGTATTATTATTACATGGTTTTTATGATGGTCAGAGATTACAGATGTCACTGGTGTTGACCAACACAAATAAGATTTGTTGACCATTTCAAACAACAAAAACACAACATTATGTTATTGGTACTGGAAAACTAAATTCTTTTATCAGAATAGGATAGAGGTATTGTCCTAGTCAAGGTGACCCGTGATTGACTGAGTCGAAACCTCCCTAAGATTCAAAGGAAACTTAGAAGTGAATACTGTCAATTAAATAAAATTACGTTTATTTTAAGCTAAAATGATGCTAGTAAAATTTTGCACGTAAACGTGATTAATGTTTACATTTGTTTTCACGTAATTAAACCAGGCCTTTTAGCATTAAATATTAAATAAGTATGTAGTAATTACACGTGCATTGACGCACATAAAGATTAAAATTACACAACGTTGATACTCGACGGGGTTCAGTTTTATTTTTAATAACATAAATATTTCAAGAGCTGTTGCGCACTTGCGAAAGAAACTAAAATCGCATTTGAAAAATGGCGATCGCTTTGCTTCGTGAAAAGAGCTTGGAAAAATACCGCGGGCTTTGAAATATTGGGTACACAACATTCTGCCTATGGCATTTTATAATCGATATAGAAGGATTTCATACTATAATAGGAAATACTGTTGGAATTTAAAGGGATTACGGATAGCAGATTCCTAAGTAGTAAATTCCATGCTGGTGAGAAGGTTCGCCACAGAACCATGGGGTAGCCCGTCATGGGTTTAGGGTTGGCACCACAAAAGTGGTAATAAATAATAAGATGTTGCCCGTGTTTAGAAATATCATCATTAAAGGTCAGATTACCAGTAAAATAAATAGGTAATATTAAGTAGTGGCAACTCGAAGACGAGTTTATATTGGTCAAGATCGTTACTTACAAATTTTAACCTGGTGTACATATGTATTACATATTATACATGGTGCATGTAGTCTATTTTTTTATAGTAAGGGGCAAACGAGCAGACGGGTCACCTGATGATAAATGACTACCGTCCCCCATGGGCACCTGCAACTCGAGAGTCACAAGTGCGTTGCCGGCCTTTGAGATGGGAGTACGCTCTAATCTATGTATCTATGTATGTATATATTTAAGTTTAAACTAGTGTAACTATTATGTCTTCTCATTGATATTTCAATTACGAATTATAATATTATTGGCATAATTGGCGGTTATAGATCGAAACAGGCAGATATGAAATTATGTTATCCATTTATTTTTCTTTAATAATTTTACATTTGACAAAGCAAACTATTGTTGCGGTGACTCTATGTGTGTTGATTGACTATATTTATATTTTATATTATTTTATTTAAATTATTATTTTTTAAATTGACGATTTCGATTGACAATTTTATGAAATAAAGATATTGAATTTGAATTTGATTTGAATTTGACATAGATACTTACTCTATTTTCTGTGTAACACTTTGAATTTTTATACTCTTGTAATTTCGTTAAAATATAATAATGCATACAGCGTGTAAGTATCACCGTGGCGAATAACTTACAAAAACATCTTTCTTTGGATACTTATCACAATGCAAAAGTTAGTTCATCATAAAAATGCGAGATTAAGGATTTACAGTCAATAGTTTGATTTTGAACTACGCAGTGTAATGCAACACGCGTACTGGGCGGTACGGTGAATGACCTTCAGCGCACGGCGCCGTCGAAGCAGCTGATTGCATAAATGTTTTACATTGCAGTTTTTGACCGAATGGGGTATTTACTGATTTTTTTTCGGTAAAATGTTCTGTTTACTCATTGTATATCAGATTTAAGCAAAAAAAATTATGAATTTTCCGGCAGAACTTTCCAATGATTTTCCACTTAGAATGATGGTCTGAATACACTATTTCAAGATTCAGTACGGTGTCACTTACACCCTGTATAGAATAGAATATTATTTATTGTACCACCACCATAACCATATAAAATAACTATGGCTCTTAAATTTATTACTAAAGTGTACCTAACAATGGGCGGTCTTATCGTATATATACGGGAATTAACGCAATCACGAAATAGGTATTACAAACCTCTGAATTTTTTCATTGAAATATCAATATTTAAAAAAAAAAAAAATTTAAAAAGAGAATATCTACTAGAGATAATATATAAATTTTCTTTATAAATGTTTTTTTATAAACTTATATTCTGAAAACTGATGGTTTATTTTACTTTTTTATATTCTTATGCACTTAATAAAGCATACGGATCAGAAATCTACTCTGCCCTATCTTATACTTAAATTTTTTCTTTAATTTTTTTATTAATTTCAGTCAGAATTGTTAATACGACTTGAAGAATAACTTTATAAGTAAGTTGTTTTGACCGCCAGATACTTTTAATATAAAATCTGCTGCCAAGACCTTTCTGAAACTTACCTTATTATCTTTCTGCCAAGAACACACGCCTTTCTTGTCTGATATCCGGCATTTGAGTAATGCATCTTCTCCTGGATTCACCTCCGTATACGTCGGCATCTCAATGAACCTTTGGACTGCATCTGAAATGAAAGTATTTAATAAAAATTACAGGAAATTTTTAAAACACCTTAACGAGATTACTAGTAATGTGTGACCCACGTTACTAGTAATCTTTATTTAAAAAAAAATCTCTGTCAAATAAATGCTCAAAAACTTAGATATTATTTTTTTCTTAAAAACCGGACCAGTGCAACCCTGACTCCCCACCAAGGGATCCGTACAAACTTGTGTGTAGATAGTTAGATTTAGTTAGTTAGATAGCCCGTTTTTTTCGAGTGTGTTCTCTACAAAATAAGTCCCCGAAACAACAACATTGGTATCCGGATTGAAAGAAAGACTTAACATTGCTGTTTTCAACATATTACCCTCTAAGTATATTGATATTTATCACAGTCAATTTTCCAAGTGCAAAATTTTAGTTAATAATGGAATCGCAAAAAAATATGTTATGAGACGTTGCTTCTCGACATATTTCATGATTTTAGGTCAATGGGAAGGTATTATAGCTTTTGATTTACCTACAAATTGTTGAAATATAAAGCTTGAAGTATCTTAGTTAGTTTTGATAACGTTCACTTAGAAGCTAATTTTTTGCAGCTTCAAGGACCGCCGACCACATGTATACGATGTAATTTCAACTTGATACCTCCACGCGTATCTGAGAAAAGGTCAGTCTGTCTTGACAGACAGACAGACGGACAACGAAGTGATCCTATAAGGGTTCCTTTTTCTTTTCGAGGTACGGAACCCTAGAATAAAGAAAATCGGTTTGACAACAAGAGGAGACAAAAGTACTAAACTGTTTTGTGTTTGCCTTTTTAAATATATATAAACTAGCCGCTCCCCCCAGTTTCACCCGCATTTATGGTCACTGCTCCACTCCTAACGGCCATAGCGTGATGTTAAATAGCCTATAAGCCTATATAATCTTACACAACAAACAGTATCCAAGACATAAAGACATTTTTAAATCCAACTGGTACAATCAAACAAAAAACTCTTACTTTTATTATATTAGTATAGACGAATAAGTTTTTCTCTCCCAGTACGTGTAATGCCCTTGTTTTCTGTGTGAAATCTTTGGTAATACCCCGCTGAAGGCATGATAAAGAGATTATATTGACCCAACTTAAACCATTTGTGTTTCAGACATCAGACCTATTGCCAGGGGGCTGTTTATCCATGGCGTGGCGACTAACCTCGTGATTTGCAGGAAAGTAAACTCCCCTCTGATTTGTTAATCGTTTAATGAGCGGCTTGAAGCGTTGTCTTATAATACTTTATTTATATAGGGCTAACATTTTGAAGCATCTCATTTTACTGACATGTATGATTAACTAGCAACAACATCTTCGTACGGGTAGCAAAGACATCTTCAATAATCATCATCATATTTCAACCAATTTACGCAAAACCTTAATAAGTTACATACCTAAACCTTCGTCATGAATCACTCTATCTATTGGTGAAAACCGCATGAACATCAGTTTAGTACTTTTGGGCTTATCGCGAAGAGACAGACAGACAGACGCGGCGGGGGACTTTGTTTTTATAATATGTAGTGATACAGAACTTTGACGTTTGGAAGACTGGAAGAAAAACAGTTTTTGTAGCTACACAAGTCAATATAATAAAAGTGAAGCTTACTATATAGAAAACCCCGCATGTTTGCATTTACTTTACATTTAATATTACCGTTGAGATATTTACAAGAAAGAAATATTAAACTTCATATTTTATACTGGCGATATTAAACAAAAATTTCTCCTAACTTCTTTCCTATAAAGTATCAAGATTTAATACTTCCCCCGGGTAGTTTAAAACTATCCCAACGGGCCAGCTAGATATCATCCCAAGGTAGTCTTAAAATGAACGTACACTTTTATGACAACACAATCGCTTTACACCTACTCTTTCTTTTTGTTATAAAAAAAAATATAGTACAATGACGCACCACATCTAAAACAAGAATATTATGCCCGGAAATCTACGACCACAGTAATCCTTAAGTAAACCAAGCTAGACAGAGGATTTTCTTTGCTTTTGTTGAAGTATATCAAAAGTATCTTGCACGCTTTGTCAAAAATAGAACCTACAGAACTTTCTATGAACATATGCTAAGCTAGGAGCTGCTAAGTTTCTTCCCTATTCATATTTCTTTTTTGTGCCTTTGACGATGACTGGCTTGTTGGTGGTCTAGTGGTCAGTGATCCTGACTGCTCAGCCAGAGGTCATGGGTTCGATTCCCACCCAGGACAAATAATTGTGCGATGAACACGATTGTTTGTTCTGTGTCTGGAGGTAAATTTATCTATAATATTTAGTAATATATACGTATGTTTATCACCAGTCTGGTTACCATAGTACAGGCTCTGCCTAGTTTGGAATCAGACGGCCGTGTGCACCCTGCACTCAGCCGTCTGATCCGTCTCATCGTCTCAAGTTATTATTATTAATGAGCAAAGTGACATACAAGCGTCAATGCTATAGTACCTTGTGGTAATGAGTTATTGAAATGATTAAATATTTCAACGCCAACCTTAAAAAATAAAGAAAAAAATCATTACAGGAAGACTTTAGCCTTCTATCTTTTATCAGTGTCATAAGAACGCGTACAGAAATAATATCCGTGTAATATGTAGGTTCATTTGTGTTAATGACATCGTTGCCTGATAGCTTCCACGCTTAAAGTGTTTAGATTAGAGCAATATGAGAACCACAAAGCGAAAAGGAAATTAGGACGAATCCTTAGCTTTGTAGTCAACATAGGTAGTAACAAACAACTGTTGTAAATAGGAATTAATATTTGCTTGCCAAATGGAGCGATTTAGTTTGAGTTAAGATATCTTTTATTTACACACTATTTTGGCTGTGACAGACGGACAGACAGTCGCACGAGTGATCCTTTAAGGTTTTGTTCAGACGTACGGAACCATAAAAACAGATTCAACTACTGTATTATGTACTTTTTTAACTTGTATACAAGTATAAAAAATCCTGGCAATACTTAACTGATTCGAGAAAAATGTGTCTCAAGTTATTATTATTATTATTCTCTATCTACATCGTAAAACTTATTAATTACGTTTTTAAATACGTATAAAACAAAATATATATTTTAAAATATAAAAAATAGAATACCACCGACATCGGGTACAGGGACCAAGATACCGGTGGTTAGGGCTCCAAAGGCAGGAAAGTGAGGAGGCTCACTATACGGGCCGTGTCGAGGAGAACTGCCTTCTGCATCAGTCCCTTGATCCAGCTGTCTAACGCGAGCCTCTTAAGGTGTTGATCGAGGCTTTTGGCTATCAATCCATGAGCAGATATGACGATCAGAACAATGATCGCCCAATCGACATTTCACATATCGACAATCTTGTTAAACAAATCCAAATATTTGATTTTTTATTATTATTATTATTTTTTAGAAAGAATACTAGTAACGTGGGTCACACATAACTAGTATTCTTGTTAACCCCTCCAGCTAAGTGCTTGTGTTAGGAGTGGGTTCACGTCGGTAGTGCACTGGATGGGGTTCGAACCCGCAACCACTTGATCGCAAGTCCGACGCCTAAGCCTAGGCTTAGGCGTCGGACTTGCGCTACCGCCGGAAGGCGCTACCGCCGCTTTATTATGCAACAGTTAAAACGACCAAAATAAGGAAATATGTAGGATAGTCATAACATTACTGATTTTTTGATTAAATTGAATTTCATTGATTGAACATTGACTGGCCTGTTGGTGTAGTGGTTAGTGATCCTGACTGATAAGCCAGAGGTCGTGGGTTCGTTTCCCACCCAGGAAAAATAATTGTGTGATGAACACGACCACTTGTTATGTGTCTGGATGTAATTTATATTTATTATGTACGTATTTAGAAATATGTAAATATTATCAACAGTCTGGTTACTATAGTACAAGGCTTTGCCTAGTTTGGGATCAAACGGCCGTGTTTGAGATGTATCAAGTTATTATTATATTATATTATTATTTTTTACTTTCGCGTAATCTATGTATATAAATAGGCAATACAAAACAGTGAAGAACCATTTTCTCGTATGTTAGTCAACCAATTTTCTTTTTTTTTGTTTGGCTATTGGCGAGTATATCAATGAAAAAAAATTATCACATATTTTTTCTATTCTATTATAAAACAAGCTAGATACAGCGTGTAAGTTTGAGCTACGCGAAAAACTTACAATAACCTCATTCTGTTTATACTTATCACAATACAAAAGTCAGTTCATTATAAAAATGCGATATTCAGGATTGATAGTCATTAGTTTCATTTGGCGCTACGCAATGTACATGTAACATGCGTAGGTATTCTTTTTGTACGGTACGGTGAATGACCTTAAACGTTCGGCGCAGTCAAGACCAGCTGATTGCATAAAATGTTTAAATGTTGTTTGATTGATTACATTGGAGTCTTTGGCCGTGTGCGGTATTTATTAAAAAAAAAATCGGTAAAATATTCTGTTTACTCATTGTGATATTACTTTTAAGCAAAAACTGTAAAATAAAAAAAAAACATTTTCGACTCAGAATGATGGCCTGAATACACTATTTCAGGATTCGGTACGGTGTCGCTTACACCCTGTATGTTGACAGTTCAAGTTATACTGGTCTATGAAATAAGACAAATTTCCAAGCCTTATGAATTTTGGTCGAATGTCGACCAACAGGCAATCCCTAGTTATTATAATGCCCTGTTTTTTTAATAGATTGTTTTTTAGAAATTATTACCCTTGATTTATCGTAACCTAGATCTACCTTCAATATGACCTATCTGTCCTGGATTCTTATTAATGACAGGCATTATGAAGTCAGACATTTATAAATGGTACGTACCGCCCAATTAATGATAAAGGCAATCTTGTACACGTTGCTTATTGCTATCATATAACATAATATAAATAAAGCACTCCATCCATGAGATTTTTTTAATGAATTTTGTCTTGCGGTGCGTAACAATGCCGACCGCGTATAGGTAGGTTTACTAGTAACTGGTAAAATCAGAACAATCTATGGGTATTTATAAAAATAAATCCCTATTTCCCTGGTCACGACATCACGCGTGAACGGCTGGATCGATTTCGCTAATTCAGTCAGGTAAAGGTTCCTATGAAAGAAAAAATAAGAAAGTTGCGCGGCAAATTAGAAAATTTAAGAAACCTTAACGACCATATTAACTTTTCTAATGTAACTACAGATAAGATAGTAGTTACTTCGTAAATGTAACCTTAGCGGTTTTGACATAACTGTCTGTAGTTTGACAGTTGGCGCGATTGACAGAATGCGCGCTGCAAACTATACCAATTCGAATTCAATATTCGTAGTTAAGACAGAACAACGTCTTTTGGGTCAGCTGGTCCATAAATAAAAATTATGTTTACAGTAGCCGTAGACCTGCCGTTTCATCCTTGCTGCTCCTTTGCTAAGGAACGTACCGTGATGTTATACACATAACCTATCTACAAACAGGCTCTCTAATATCGAAACTATTTTACATATCTTTCATTTTATAAATAGTAGAGTTGCAGCTTGAGCGTTTAAAAAAATACAAGCAAAGACACAATACATTTTAAAATATTAACATAAAATGGATGATTTTAGAATTACGAATACCGTTGCCGAAAGCCAAGGTGCTTTGTCGGTTTACTCTCCGAAAAATATCTACTAAATTCAATGAATTCACTAAGTGCTGCCAAAAGCCCTTTACGTACAAGATAACAGAATGTACATAAAATTATATTTATTAATCCCACTAAGTGAATATTGTATGAAGGTATAAAAACTTGTAACAAAATTCAATGTTAAAATGATTACAACAAACGCGAAGTACAGCCACATATTCTTTCGAGACATTTAATAATTAAAGGGAAACGCACAAAAGAAACAGTAGTAGTTAGGCAGAAAGCTTCCGTGATTCTTTGTGTCTCTAATTAATTATCGTCCTTTTGTTATTCAATCACTTGCAGAAGCAATATAATAGAGTGTCTGGGTATGTAGAACGCCTTTTTTCGGGGTTTATATTATAAAAGCAATGCTTGCAACTCAAAGAGCGTTTTATATTTGGACCGATTTAAGCAAAAATGATCAAATCCACACGAACCTCATTCCGAAATAATAGACATTTAAGTTTATTCCGGTATTTGTCTGGTTTTGTAGTGCAAAATGTTGTTTGTAATTTAATGTAATTCTATGTGTTCTAAACTAATTTACATGTATGTATGTATGTACCTAGTGATTAAATGGTAATAGTTTAGTAGGTATTCGGGAAAACTTGCACCTGGAATTATTACAAAATAAATTTTGGATGGTATGAGCTGTTGGCTGCGTAAAGAAAAATGCAAAAATGTTCCAAAGTATAGCAAAAATGGAAACTCCAATATGTTTATTATTGTTGCTTCAATCGAAAAAACATAAGTTAATCTACTCCTCGTCCAAATCAAAATTAGGCTCACCACAATAACTTTCTACATTATCTATTATTGCATCGGTTCTCTTAAGTTTTTTATAGTACCTAATCAATGCAGTCATCTGGTATAAGAGAATAACGATTTCAAATCGTTTAACTTGTTTTTATTAATCATTGTTTCTGACGTCCATATTTCTTGCAAATCTTCTTTCTACGACACCCAAATCAACTTTAAATATTTTTTTTAACATTCAGTTCTTTGTAGTCCTCATTAAAGAAAGTTCTCATGAACAAAGAATATGAAGTCTTTTTGTGATTAGTATTTATTTTGTATTGCTCTTGTCATTAAATGTTTTTCTATTAATTATATTTTACTGGCCTGTTGGTCTAGTGGTTAGTGACCCTGACTGCTAAGCCAGAGATCGTGGGTTCGATTCCCACCCAGGACAAATAATTGTGTGATGAGCACGATAATTTGTTCTGTGTCTGGGTGTAATTTATCTATAATATGTATGTATTTAGAAATATATAAGTATGTTTATAAGCAGTCTGGTTACAATAGTACAGGCTCTGCTTAGTTTGGGATCAGACGGCCGTGTGTGAGATGCGTGGAGTTATTATTATTATTTAATAAATAATAATTATAAATATTTTTTTAAGTTGATTTAGAAACACGCATAAATGATCTTCGATAAGTTTTTCAACATGACCATATAATCCTAACATACAATTTTAAAAACAGTATTTGGAAAAATTGCAATAAAAAATAGAAGGTGCAAATAAATAAATGCCTACTTAATTAAAGCTTTCGTTATAAAAGTGATATTCTATTTATTTTATCATGATATTAATGATAATCTTTATTGATTGTTCTAAAACATTGTGACTAAATACCAAACCGTGAATCGTTTATTTTAAGAATTGAATAGATTCATGTGGCCTGAATGAGTTTAGTACGAAGTAACTATTATCTTATCTGTGGTATAGTTCTGTATTCAATATTATTTGGAATTGAATTAAAATGATTTCAGATTATTAGACCATTTAAGCAGAATGATTTTTGTAAATTTTCCATATTGTATAAAAAGCTTAACTGTTCCAAGTACCTAGTTTGAATCATTCTAGCAAAAAAAATGGGTACATGTCAGGACAACCAAGAAAATACAAAAAAAAATATTTTTTTATTTTATTGTAATAGCATGAAACATGCACAAATGCGTTGGGCATTTAAAAAAATGGTCTTCGACATGGCAGCTGTGGGTTAGATCATACGGTTTTTTCTCTATTGTTAACATAGCGCTATGAGTCTTTGATATGTTAAAATATACCTTATTTGGAGAATATAGGTCACAAAAAACCGGAAATTTTTGATTTTGTGGATTGGATCATTCAGGCTTAAATCGGTCCATTTATCAAATATGTTTTATACTTTTTGGTAACTAGGTATTTTAATATACAACATACTGTACAGTCACTGCTTATAATTCCACTATATTTTAATCTTTTAAAAAGTAAGACAGCAACGGTTCAAAAAAAAATACTCTCTACAACTCTCAATGCTCCAAAATCAAATCTTGCAATCATCTTCCATCCTTAGGGTGTAATTTTCAATTTCATTTTGAATTTTTATGAGAACACTCTGAATTATTATAATCCCCGAAATCTGTAGAAAGGTTTTTTTTATTGGGTTTTGATCCGTAAGGATATAAATGTCAACCCCAAGATAAGACCTTATTCATCTTTTATCTCATACCATGTCTTTGAAAATGATTAGAGCTTGACTAAAATTATATGAGAGAAGTACCTTTATACGTTATCACTAAGTAAACATAAAAATATATTCCGAAGAATTGAAAAGTCAGCAGTTTGAACTTCTTTGAAGTCAGTTAAAAACGAAAAAAAGAAACGTTTTCTAGCGTAAGCTGAGAGCGGAACTTCTAAGACTCAATGAAGGAAATGAGATTTCAAGGCGTGTAACGTGCGGCCTACAAGTTACTGGTCTCGAGTCAATAAGTAAGTTGGAAAAGTTGTCTTTGCCACTAAGGAGACCGTGTTTAACAAAGTAATAATTCGTTTCCTTGCTCATCACGCGTGAACCAGTTATTGCTACCGTGTAAGACTTTTTATTACTGATTCCTTTTAACAAATTGTAAGTAGATTTCGAAGAAAGTCTACCTATTTTTTTACCAGTTGTTGAGTTTTCCAAAAAAAATCTTCAGAAGAGGTCTAGTTATGATCCCTAGACCCTAAAACAACCACCAGTTAAAAAGTTTATATAATATATGTGTATATATGTATGTACCTCAATTTTACCGGCATGATAGAGGTCGCTATTATGCACCGATTGCTTTCAAACTTGGACGAAAAATCAACAGGACAAAAATGAAGGTTAAGTTCGTGAATGGGTGATATTCCCCCAAAGGAGGGGACAAGGGGGCAGATTTTCAAAAAAAAATAAAAAACACGAAATCTACCTCTGCAGGCCTGCTGCGGGCCCGCATTTTTTTCTTAGGGCGCCACACCTTCGAATAGAAGCTGGACATAAAGTAACTTTGCATATTGGCTCAGGTTTTAGACAACAATGCACTCACTATTATTAAGTGTGTGGTTACATTGTGCATTTATTTATTTTATGAGATTCAGAAACTATAAAAGCAAAGCAGTAATCCTACATGCTATGGCTGAAACACGTGATTTAATTTGTTTAATAGCGCTACATTGTATGCGTATCTAACATTCATAAATCTATATTTATAGTAAGAAACGAAATATGGCAAAGCAAATGATACAACTACATACTAGGGTTCGGTTGTGTAAAATTGTCTGGGTAAAAACAAATTCAACCATGTTTATACATTTATGACAGGAACCCGAAAACGAAAAAGTATATATATACATTTACTTTTCATGGTGAAATGTCCTTTAATACTTATAACATACAATATTATATAAGTGGAAGTAGATCATTATATTTTTCTTTAATATCTACTAGTAACGTGGGTCACACATAGGCCATCACTTAAATTGCCGACGCCGGACAAGTTCTTCAAAAATCCCGGACAAATGTGTGAAATCGAGATTCTTCCTCGGACACCTTAAAGAAACGCCGATTCCATTTTTTTATGAGTATCCCGGTACAGTGTCCCGGGACACTCATTTTTGACAGGGTTTTACCCAGACACTTTTTGAAAACCCCGCCTGGACGCTCCCCGGACGCCCTCTAAACTAGGACAAATCCAGGGAAACCCGGACGGATGGCACATTACTATTATTTTCAGTAATCCCTCCAACAAAGCTAAATAATAATAATAACTAAATGCTTGTGATGAGTAGATTCACGTCATAAGTGTTCTGGGTGAGGTTGGAATCCGTCACCAAGTGATCGCAAGATACGTTAGAGACATTATGCAATCACCTCGTCTTAAATTCGATAACTGATCTGACCTAGAAGTTATAAGCCCAAATATGACTGTTTATGTGCTTCTATCTTATTGAAACGAATTTTGGCAACTTGAAATAGGGAATCCAATTGGAAATAAATATGTAAAGTTCCAAATCGAATGTACCCAATCGGAATTATTCAATAGCTGCGTTCAGGTACGTTCTCTAAATTGATATTACTAATCCGAGGAACCAATTTATACAATAGTATACTAAAACTTCTGACGTTTGGTGAACAGCCACACCTGCCAAATTACACACAATACGTCATCATTACGCATATCTCAAGGGACTGTAAGTCATTTTGTTAATTATAACATTATACAGCAGAATATCACAGCCATAACCATTGTAAAAATACAAAGCAAAAAACGTGTACAAATAAGGTCTGGTATAATTTGGCAGGTATGCTTATGTATTATACAGTTAATATACTTTCCTATTTGGAGAATTAAAAAAGAAACCAAATTAGAGAGGGTACGAGAAAAGGTACTAAAATGGAAATCCGAAACTTTAAACACTCCTAAATTACATTTCCTATCCCCTTTTTTCCGCTAAATTGCCGGAGGAAAACTGTGTAGAAAAACATTTTTACTTTTGCAATTTAACCTGGTCAAAAAATATTAAAATGTTTCTAATTGTAATTATTTTAAACATGCCTGTCCTACTTACATGCGTCGTTTAACTTGTAACATTCTCATTAAAATTCTCATAATTTACAATTATAGGGTTACAAAATAGAAAAATGTATCAGCCCTTTCATCTACAGAACAGTTCTAAAATAAGTATATTGAATTTTACGGCTCGTTATTTGGAAGTTGCGAGCTAATGAACCTCCCACGTCGTAAGTTGAACCGTACGTTAGCCACATAAAAGGGTAGGCGAGGCAAAACGTCCGGGGCCTCCATGGGACCATTACTACCGAGTTTATGAAGATTACGAATATTTCACACAAAGCACCAACCGCGAGTGTATCAAAGCTTATTGTTAAATGAACTTTTAAGCGCTACCTACTTTTGCTGTACACTTTTATCAAAGTATTTTAGGGTTATGAGAGTTACACAACAATTATATTTATGCGAGATCAGATTGAAGCCTACTCTTTATTAGGAATTTTATTAAGGAAATGTATTAGTTGCATGACTTACATTAATATTATTCTGGATATTAGTAGTCTGGATATGGATATTACAAAATACTATCTAGGCTCAAACTAATCATAGCTACAAGCACAAACTTTTACTATGAGCTCTAGAATACGAATAAACATACTTATTGATTTTTTTTTGTAAATAATTACATATTATAGGTAGGAATACTTAAACCAACCAACGCCAATAAACACATTCATGTATTACATACAAATATACAGTAATCGGGAATCTAACCTTTAATCGTGGGAGAGCCATGCTTCGGCACGTATGGGCCGCCGGCCGGCTCGGCCGGAGTGATACCACGGCCTCACAGAAAACCGGCAGTGAAGCAATGATTTCATTGCTTTCCGCCGAGTCAGTGAGGTTACCGGAGGCCCTAACCCTTCCCCTCCCTCTCCCTCTCTTCCACCATTCTCCTACCCATACCGAAAACTTCTCGAACTTCGGCCTACTTAAAGGCCGACAACGCACTTGTGACTCTTGAGTTGCAGGTGCCCATGGACGGCGGTAGTTATTTACCATCAGGTAACCCGTCTGCTCGTGTGCCCCCTACACCATAAAAAAAATAATATAACCCGCGACCTACGACATTGAGGTCGAATACTATACCGCCACACGACATAGGTGGTCATTATTGGTTACATCATAATTATACATATTTACGATGAAAAAAAAAACAGGAAATTATTCAATAATCTGCCTTTTTGCTAAATACTTTTTGCTGATGTGCCTTCGTTGTTATACGCAGTATGACCCAGACAGTGCTTAAGATGTACCTACATGGAACAACGTCTGAATAATTATTGAAAGAAAGAATGATAAAAGTTAAAGGAAAAACTAAAAACATTTACTTGTGATATCACAAAATCCACATTGCTGTTTATAGCATCGATACCGTTGGAATAATCTAGAAATGTTCCTTTAAAATATCAGTGGAGTATTGCACGGCTTGCCGTTGTTCACTGCTCATTACTACCGGAGCGAATGCCGTGAAGATGGTCAGATAACGAGCCCGCAGTCACAGACACGTGACTACGCCAGTGTTATGTATTGTACTATATATATTTCGTGTATGTAAGTACAAGTACATACTATCTTGTGTAAATAGTCAACATCATCTTTAAAATTGTTTGGTATAGAAATATGTCTAAGTAGCCGATTACGAAGCATTCAATCAGTCGTGCGGCGTTGTTACTTTTAATACACATTTCCTTCCTTTATTGTGTAGTACACCAGGACACCAGGACTCAATTATCAACAATTATATGCAAATCTTGTTTGTTAATTCCCATTTAAAACTCTGTCAGTCAGTGCAGTGGCTTTATTAAGCATGAGCCCCTTATCGCCTTATTTTAAAAGAAAAAATAATGTCTTTCTCTAGTAATTACTAAAAGCATTACCGTCTGCTAAATCCGTTTCGCATACGTGTTAGGAAGTTTTTCTGAAGCGCTGAAGAATTTACCAATCAAGTTAAGCTTCAGAGTGAACCAAGAAGTTTTATTAGTTTCAGACATGACCAAGTTAGTGTCGAATAATCTGGAAAGTTCTAAAAGTAATAAATTAAATCAATGAATATATAGTTTATTACTATACTCCATATAAAACCACACATAGGCTGTTTCCAGTTGAATGCGCAGCGGGCAGTGTTATCGCTAATGCGACAATACCCTTATTACGAGTTTTCAAGTCACCGAAACGACCTTTGTAATCGTTTTATTATTACATGTGTGTAAAATGTCAAATAACGCGGCAAACCGGAAGTACCTAGTTGAAAATAGAATGGCAATATTATGTGACAAAGTTACGTTACAAAATTAAAATAAGGAACACAAGCAAGCAATAAAAATAAGAGCACAAGGTAACAACTCGTAATTTATGAATGTAGTAAATCTTTAGCCACTTACACTCCAAACACATTTTTCTATAAGAAGACCTATAGAAAACTTTGTCGATTCCCATTTTGTATGCGATACTACGAATATATATTACCGAAAGAACAACAAATTTTGAAAAAGTCAACTTCAAGACTGACCTTTGGTAGAACATCTGACGTCGATTCAAATTCCAAGTCAAAGACCCAAATACCCAAATCCTAAGTTTCCTAAATGTCGTCTTAGTTTACCCGTAACACATATTAAGCTAAACTCGGACGAACAAGACATTGAAGCTTCGAAACACTGACGCAATTAAACCCCGATTTATTTCTTATATCTTTTAGCTGAATCAGCAAAGCTTTCCCGAAATGTCACCACTTGGAATTATATCTACCAAATCTGTTCCGTTGCCAAATTTTTATTCATATAAACGTTATAATATTATCTTGATTTATAAAAAGCGTTCTCCTAATGTTCACGTTGTGGTTTACTAGACTGCGCATATAAATGAAGTCATGAGTCCCACTTACCTCACGATAACAGTACATTACGTGGCGGTGAACTAAGCTTAATTGTTGCTGCAATGTTTAAGTTACGAGGCCGTCGTCAAGCACTTTAATTGTTAAAATACTTAACTTTAAAACAAATTATTTTTGTGACTACACAAGTTTTAAACGAGCCTTGACACAAAACTTTTGATGCATTTGAAATAAAACAAATGAATTAATACAGCAACACTCTTTTTTCAAAATAAAAGAAAAATATAATATGCATAGCGGTCAGTCGTAAGCAGGTTTTAATCGATTACTGTAAATGCGTACTTCTTTATTTGAAATGTTATTTTCATGGGAATCTATCAAATGAATTAGCACGCTTGACAGAGATGGTGTAGCGATCGCAGCTGATTGAGAAACATACTACAGCCAATACAGGGAGTATTTGAATTCGTGTAATTCCTTTAATCTATGTATAATTATATGCTGTCATTATTATAAACAACAAAGTTATCTGAAAACCACAGGGCCCAAATGATGGTTAGCGGTTACGTGTACTTATGAACATTATGCTGCTTCCTTCGGTTTCTGTTGTTCTACTTATAAGTAAAAAAACGGTACCTAATTAGTTACCATACGCGTACTGTCTCCTCGGTCTTCTATAGGGTAGAGATAAATCCTCAGTCGTGTGTCCCTAATTAGATGACAAACCTACTGTTCTTTATTTTCTTCAGTAACATATGGATGTATGCTCACCGAATGTCCATCAAATTGCTATTTTTTAAATGATTATTCCTTTTAATCCTTCTTTTTATTTTACGCGCGACTATATAACATGATCAGAAGCAATTAAAAAGAATGCCATTATTTTTTTAATAAAAGCATGATCAATTTGACAAAAGATCAGTCAAGGCCTTTTCAACTTTAATTCAATATTCCAATTTCAAAAAAAAGCGTGTGTGCTATTTACACACGGTCTGACACGGCAGAAGTGAAACTTGTTGTGATGTGTGGAAGTGAAATGTTAATAAATTTAATTTTAGATAATTTATATAACAGTTATTGGTCAAATGTGTTAAATAATTAACATAAATTAATTAAGCAACGAATTTTAATGTACAAAAATGATACACGTGAATGATACACCACGTTGACTATAACGAATTTTGTGAAGGCTTCGTAGTACGCAGGCGCAAAAACAAAGATTATAGGAAACACTATATACTTGTATTCTATCTCATTCTCTCGCAGGCTAAATCCTATTTATGAATATGTTTGTCTCTTTTTAGTGTGACTTTATCGTTTCATCGAATTTTCAAATCACAACTATTCTAAAGAAATTTCACTTCAAAAAAAAATCCCGCCTGAATAAATAATATGTACGTTCGAAAATATTATTAATTGGAAAACAATGTTCCGGTGTTGGGCTTCTGTCTTTCTTCTTTTTCATACCGATCCTAAAGTCATGCTTCATTTTTCACGCAGCTCTGTTATTTCTATAAAAGTACACTAACAAGGTACAGATAACAAAAGTTCGTAGTGAAAAGTTTTGAAAAGTGTTGTTCTGGGTAAGTCGCTTGCGCTCCCATTTATAATATCTTGTATTTATCCTGTTCAGACATTATACAACATTTTTGCAAATAGATTTTCATCCTACGTAATAAGTTCGCTTTTCGACGACACGAACTCATCGCTGAGAGGTTAGGAATGATATTCTAACTTTATTAGCATTGCAATGAAAATAAAAAAAAATACCCATTATGTAGTAAAACAACTTACTTTCTTTTGTGTTTGATCTCATTTTAATGAAACGAGAGTAAAAAAATGATAAATGAGTGTTTGTTTGCAGTTCTCGTAATAAAAATCTATAACTAGACATGTACGTCAATAGCACGAATGAATTCGCATACAATTAATGCGATATATGTATTTTAAGTTTAAAATTAATTACATATTATTATTATAATTAGAGATCTATTGGAGGTTGAATTTCGACCATAATAAATTTTTGGTTTATTTTATTGGTCACTATAACTTAAACTGTCATTGTATAGACTCACGTACCGTAATACTGTTATACTGTACGCGTATAGCTTGATGTAGCCGTTGTCACGTAATTTTTAAATTTGGAACACATATTGTTTAAAAAATTAGCTTTGTGCACTTCTCTTTTATATAAACTTTATGTATTCCAAATGTCACCTTACTATGTTCGCGTTTCTATCTTTAAAAGCGTACAAAGAATTCTCTTATTGCTCTTATCTTCGCATTAATATATATATGTACTTAGAAGATAACTTTCAAACTTCCATCACAAACGTCAATATATACTTAAGTTCCAAAAGTAACGAGATAAAGGTGAATAGATAAGGTAGACCTCAAACAGATATCCTGACATTTTAAAAGACCGATATATTTCCGTAAAGATACAAAAGCTGTCTGCATTGTTACCTTTGCTCAACCTACGAGACAGAGAAAGAAAAAGAAAGTATTTTTTTAATAATACGTGGAGCCCTTAGTAAATATTGCGAAACCTATAAAAATATTCGATATGCCCAATTTTTGTTATTAAAGGATTTTCAAAAACTCTCCACTACTATTTCTGCAAACCAATTTTTAATACATTTTTTAATACCTCAGGCACTTCCACAGCCTGCTTGAACGCATCTAACGCATCTTTCGGCTATGAAAACTACATCGCTTTGAGCAGATTATTTTATGGAATAAAAAGAAGTCACACACTGCCAAATCAAGGCTGAAGGATGACAGAGGTCCACCACATCTTTCTTCATAAATTTGCTGTAAAATGGGTAGAAATGCAATTTGAAATCTATCAATAGATTCTTTCGGTTTTATGCCACATTTGATTTGGTAAAATATCATCGTTGCGAAAATGTTCTCGAGATAGATTCATTTTTCAATTAGAAACAGTGTTGCCAACTCAGTAGTTTTTCCACCAAATTTAGTAGTTTTTATTTTTGAACAGTGGAAAAAAAATATTTTTAGTAGTTAGTAGATTTTGTCAGTAGCGTGGTTGGTCATCAGTATATACAAATTTTAATTTCTTAACCATCACACGTCAGCATAAAAAGTTAAATACTTTACTTACTTTTCTCATGAATGTTAAAATTAAATATGTAGACTTGATATGTTCACATACAATTAATATATACAATAAGATAATCATTTTAAAGCAGATATTCGCGCCTAAAATTAGAATATTTTTTTAAATATAATCCACCAGAGCGAGTTAGTGTTTTTTTAGTGGAATGGATTGGTCGTCTTAGTTGGAGAGAATTCAGAATGCTGGCAACACTGTAGAAACGATAATTACATTTAGTTCGTAAAACAATGTAGAAGGAAATTTGAAATTGTAAATTTTGATTTTTTTGTAGTGTAAATGATCTTATTTTAAAAATAAAGCATAATCTGCCATTGTTCATACATAAAAACTCTTTTTCGCAAAACTTTCTGAGTGGCCTGGTATGTTGCTAAACATGCTTTAAAATGTGTCGAATAAGTACAAGAGTTTCAGTTATTTAATTTCCGTTAAAGCTATTTTAGAGTTAAAAAAGAAATAGGTACAGCCGTAAGACACATAAATTAATACCCGTTATCATAAAAGTAAATTAATAATAACTTGGTTAGTTTTCCAGGACTCTTTGAACGCTCTGAACCACAACAGAAATTGCGGCGACCTACTAGTTGGCCAACACTTGGCTACGATTCGCTATAAGCCTCATTTAAGTAGAAGTCACAACCTACATGTTTGACGGTGCTTCACTGGAACCATTTGAACCAATTTACATGTTATAAAGAAAACGTACATTGACGTGCGTTTGAAACTAATGAAATTGTGTTCTACTTTTTATTTCTTCCTATAATGTTTTTACAATTTGGGTAAACTATTCAACTTTCGATGTCTTTAGAGAACGTTAACGTTTAAAGAATCTGACAATATTTGACAGATGAATTACTTAACCATTTCTGAACTTGATTAAATACTGCAGTACATAATTAAATCTTCGAAGTTGACTAACTCAAGTTACGTAAGTAGTTGCTATAAGTTAGAGGTAACGGGTCCATTCTGTCTGAAACTACTATGCTTGAAGTCTATGCAGAATACGTTAAAACTTTCGAGCCAAGATCGATCAGTTTTTGTTTAGTCTGCAAAGATGTATGCGGTTGAGCATGTTCAGAGTAGAAAGCTTCACCTTTCTATTAATGGCAGGTGATCTTTTTTGTTTCTTCAAGTTGGTGGCAAACGAGCAGACGGGTCACCTAATGGTAAATGACTACCAAGAGTCACAAGTGCGTTGCCGACCTTTAAAGTGGAAGTAGGGAAAGGGTGGGAATAGGGGAAGGAGAGGAGGGGGGTTTGGGCCTTCAGTAACCTCACTCACTCGGCGAAACAACGCAAGCAATGCTTCACGGCCGGCTTTCTGTGAGGCCGTGGTATCACTCCGGTCCAGCCGGCCCATACGTGCCGAAGCATGGCTCTCCCATAGTGGAATAATTAAAAGTGAAATATATTAAAGGCGTTGCTTTTAAAATAAATAGGAGACAGTTTGGTTCGTTTCCTACTTAGGTATTTTCCTCTAAGAGATAACAATATTCCAAGACATACACTAGTTTATAGGATCTTTGAGCGTCAACTCACAGAGAGAAATTCCTGGATAGGAAACTAGCTTAACCAACGCTTGTTTGCCGTTAAAGTAACAAGATCGTCTAGTACGTAAGAATCTCAAGTACTTTGAGTATATTTATGAAAACCTCTAGACCTCAGTACTAAATTAAAACAAATAGTTTAAAGAAGCAAAACTTATTGTTGATATTAGACAGGATAGAAGCGAAGTATGGCAGTATAATCTAGATTCAGATATTTTATTCTTTCCTGAAAACGTTTTAATGAAAGAAATATGAAAGAATGCTAAGTTAAAAGAACTTCGAGTCTAACCGAACAGTTATATAAATAGTAAAATGCCGAGACTATGGTCGCGATGTGATCCACGTGCGCCTCCAAAACTGAAGGGGACACGGCTCCCACTTACGACTGCGAGACTACCTAGCTTTATGGGAAGCTAGTCTAGTCTGTCGGGGGTCCAGGGAGTTCCTTTCTAGGTTACACCTGAGCTCCCAGCCATAGACACCCGTGACGGAACACCGAAAAAAGGGGTGTGCGAATAAGCTTGGGCAACAGGTATCACTACCGAGTGATACTAAATATTTGTGTTTACTAAACTACTTAAAAAAAAATAATATAACATGATGCCAAATATTATGTGTGCAGAATATACACATTGTTGTGAACTTACAGGGTGCTTTTTGTTGTGTGATTTATGACGTAAGTAGTTTTTGCGGGCAGCGGCCGTGACTGTCGGTTATCACGAAAATAGTAAGGCACTTGAGGAATAATGTACATTATTTTCATAATGAAAAATAATATAATGTGGCGTAAGTTTGTAAAGGCTACTTTGATGTTTGCCATTTTATAGTTCAGTCAGTTTTAAGTAAGGACGAGTTAAGTAAGACTATTACGAGTAAGAATGTTTTGGTAAACGATATTTCTTCTTCAAGGTCATTTAATAATGCGAACTTCACTTTTTGTACTCAAAAGTGGTAACAAGTACCTTTTAAAAACCTGTAATTGTAATTTACCTGCACTAAGGCTTATTTCACGGTTCAGTGACTCCCAGAGTATCAAAATAGCATTAGTGAATAGCCTCCATCCACCTTACTCCTACACCATGCATTGCTTGCGGACAAACTGCGCGCATTGCAGAAATAGTTGTCAGGTATGAAGGCTTTGAGTTTTTAATCAAGAAATACTCAGCTGCAGTTTCTAATAGTACGCGATATTTGACAGTAGGTTTGATCCAATTAAATACACGCGACCTACTTTTAACATAAGCTGGCTAAATATGTCGTATGTATCTGCATACCGTTTCAGAGAAAAATGTGTGATTGGGTATATTTGTATGTAAGCTTTAACTAGATTGTGGTTTGCCTTATATTTGGACTATTGATTTTTATTTTTAACCCCCGACGCAAAAAGAGGAGTGTGTATGTCTGTCTGTGGTATCGTAGCTCTCAAACGGATGAACCCATTTCGATACGGTTGTTTCATTTGAAAGCCAGTTTCCTTGCGGTGGTTCTTAGGTATGTTTAGTTAATATTGGTCCAGCAGTGTAAGACTATCGGCTCTTTTCCAAAATGATGTAAGGCATTTTGTAATCGTTGAAGGGATTTTCGAGTCGGGGGCGTTTTAAATTTAAATTTATAGTTATACATTGAGACCTTTTTATTCTTATCTAATCTTCATGTGTTTAAGAATCATTGACTAATCGACAAAAAAGTAATCAACATTAGCTTTTGAAACCATCAAGAGAAGAGGTGACCAAGCTTCAGTATAAAAAATGTAGTTTATATTTCTTTCAGCCCGTTCACTACATATGATTAATGGTTCACTTGTAAGAAATCACCACTAACCCTCCAGTGGTCAATGGGCAATACCACTTTCTATTTATTTCAGTAGCATTAAGAGTGAAACCAATGAATAGACGGTCGACTCATAGAGCGTTGGAAATATAGAGAGCGTATCGTCATGCGCGAGCTATACTCAATTGGGCGAGAACAGGTTATTTAATACTACTGTTCGTAAATATCGTTAGCATTTTACTCAGTACCTAGTATGTTAGGGTTATTGATAACTGTGCCTTATTCGATACCTGGACCTCACTATGTCAATGTTTTTAATATAAAGTATTTATGATACTAAGATTATACTTTATTTTAAACTAAGTAGCACAAACAAAAAAAAAGATGTTGAAAAAGAGTGTCCTTGGAGTTTCTTGCCTGTTCTTCTCCACAGGATCTACTTATTGGAACAGACAACTAGCTTCACGACTGACTTAGTCTGACTGACTTCTACTCCTGACAATTAAAAAATACCTGTAATGGTTTAATTGAAATAAATGATTTTGATTTGATTTGATTTGAATCCTACTATCCTACTAATACCATAAACGTGAAAGTTCATGAGAATGTATGGATGTTTGTTGCTCTTTCACGCAAAAAGTACCTACGCAACCGATTGCGATGAAACTTGGTAAGCAGATAGCTCAACACCTGGATTAACACATAGGTTACTTTTTATCCCGATATTCCCACAGCATAGGGACTTACGCGGATGAAACCGCAGAGCGTAACTAGTTGAAAGTTTGCGAACCTAATGCCAAAATGGTAGAAGATACAAAGCTTGGTACAACCACTATTTATTCCTAACTCACTTTTAAACTTCCTCTAAACACTAGACTAAAGTTTAACGGTGGGTATAATTTAAAAGGCACTAACCCAAAATGTAAGCCCACCTCTTCACTTCATATTATAAAATAAAGTCCCCAGCCGCGTCTGTCTGTCTGTTCGCAATAAACTGAAAAACTACTGAACGGATTTTCATGCGGTTTTCACTAATAGACAGAGTGATTCATGAGGAAGGTTTTGGTATAAAATTTGTATCCGTGCGGAGCCGGGGCGGGTTGCTAGTTTATTGTAATGTTGTCAGTTCCCTCTTATACCAGACATATACCACACCCTATCAGTTGCCAGATAAAAAATTATATTCGTTGTCTGGTATTTTGTCAATGAGGTTTCGGTAACATATCTTGTAGTGCATGACGTAGTTCGTGACGTAGGTTGTGACGTATAATGTTATAGATCGGCAGTTGATACATTCTTAACATTCGTTTAAGTGAATAATATTGTGATATCATACATACGTAGCATACTACATATGATAACCTAGATTAATTTCGATATAAGCTCATGTATTCCATCAGAAAATTTAGTTATTCTACAGTTCTAACAAGAAGTTGTTTCAATTTAATTAGAGATAATCTCCACGTACTTCAATCTGTAAAACTCTTAAGACTTTACATTTGTTGTACAACCATATAAAACTACTATTGCCGATAAATAGCATAGCATATGAATTGCATCGCTTGACATAGGTAAACGACATCAATGCGTATGACATATGTACAAGGGTGAACAATAATGCCGAGTCCATTGAAGGGGCGACCGATCGAGGGGGCCATACGCGTTGTCAATAGGTAACATGAGTAAGTACTTCAGCAATGAAATTAAAAACGCAATCATAACATCGCTATACAATAAATATATATCTATTCAAAACATCATTCGGAGTTCTGCCAAGGGTCGACCTCAAAGAGGTTTGGTTGCAAATGATCAAAACATTGATATCCCACTGCCCATTTTAGTGAAATTTTGTTTAAGTTAGGAACGCTTTAAATTCATGTTTACGAAGAGGGTTATACACAAATATACATAGACATAGTAGAGAGAGCTACCGTCAAACCAAAGCGTTCTAATTTCCTCGTATTTAGTTGATAAATCTACTATGTGAGGATGTCCACAGTAACATCAACACAAAAAAAATACTATTAAGACTTTTCAGCCGATAAGTAGGTGGTTACCATACGCACTCTTATCAACCAATTAAAGCACACCTATTAACTATAAGAACGCTATGCTATCATAATCATAATTCGCCCATTTTATTTAAAAAATCATCTTTATTTTGACTGTCAAAAGTTTTAAATGTAATAAAATACTGTTATTCTGTTTGCCATAATAAATAAACTGGGTATATCCACAATCGACTTAATGTCTTTTCATAGTCACCAACTTTACTAATTATATAAACGTCAAAACACAATAAATGCCTATTAAAAACGCGGGAAAAAAATCAACCCACATTTAAATTTCGAATGCGCAATCAAATAAACGCAAACATTGGCCATTTTTCAAAGTAAACGCGACATAGACAATGAGGGGTCCATCAATCACCTGTCCCAACAAAAGGCGAAAGATAGACAACTGCCCAGAGGCTGAGTGCTTATTCTATTATATCGCTTTATACCTCGCACAAACTTAACTTTGCAGCTCTCAAAACCGCCACTAAACATAACTACGCCACCTTTTACAAACAAATTTTTGAACTCTATGGTTCTCGAACTTGCAATGCTAAGTTTGTGATCACAATTCTAGATAATACCTACGTGGGAACTGTACCAAGTGTATTGAATGATTATTTTTGGAGCTGGTAATCGTTTTTCTTTGGTTTAAGTTACATAATTATGTGTCGGTAGCATTGTATAGTATCTTAATGTTAGTAGTCACTGCATTCGTGCGAACTTTATTGTTAATTAGCCTACTTCGCTGTATCGCTGGTGGACTATTTTTAGTTTTAAAGTTTTAATGAGACCTAAATAATAGAGTTAAGTTAGAACGGAGTTAAAGAACACACATATTGCATTTACATGAGATAGTTTCACTAGACCTGTTAAAATTAATTAAAGTGTACTCATTGGCCAATCTAGAACTATTTTTTTTTAAATAGGTACAACATCTGTCTAATACATACCAAGTATATGTTTTATGTACTTTTTATTTCTCTAAAAAAATATGGTCAGAAAAAGTAATAAAAATGTAGATGCACCCAATTTTGTTGTACTAGATCGAGATCTATATAAAATATATGCACCGGTGGACGCAAACATGCAATAAAAATATTATGTTTTATTCAGCAGAGCACGCTCGGAAACAATATACCAAGCTGGAGAGTTTATTGGAAGTTATATAAAATGAAATATGTAAATTTCATTGCACAGAAATACGTAGATAGAATTGTTTGTTTGGCCCGGCACAATGTACGATTTTAGGCAATCACCCCTTTGGTAAAGCGATCTTCGAACATAGTCAGTCTTTCTGTTTTCTTTTTTCCATAAAAAAAAAAATAAGAGTTCCCGATTGAGTTATTTGCTCATTACAATTCGAAACGACGTTAAAGTGCTTCCATTTGACTATTTTTATATTTAGAATTCCTTTTCTGAACGTAACAGCTTTATTAAGAATTCTCCCTTAATATCAAAGGCTTATTAAACTAAATTCCGCAGAGACATTCAAACGTTTAGTACAGTACTTTGCTCGCATAAGCACGTGCTGAATGCTGCAAACTGCGCTGCGAATTAACTCACTGTTTACAAACATACATTCCTCTGAGCATATTGACTAATGATACTCTGCATGTTAAATCAGTGCACAAACTTTATACAAACTGATCATATATTCAAATAAGCAATCAATACAAGCACAGTAAACTAGCGCCCGAACACCGGTGAAATTGAAAACGGACTATCTACATTGTGTCGATGCAATGCGACCTAAGTAAACAAACGCTCACGTCTAATGTCTTTTTAATAGCCATCCAACAATCAATTATACAATCCTGCCCCGAACAGGCTTAACTTGGTAACTTTTTCGTTTATAATTCGTATAAAAAATATTGAAAAAGCACAGCTAATTGCCGCGAAATCAGCGTGTGACGAAACACAAACACGGAACGACAATAACCATTCGTTTACAAATGAATTCCTTTCAGATTCCACGCTAAAATTATTCATGGAAAACAATAAGTACATATTTCAGACACACTGCTATATTGTTCGAATTCATCTTAAAGAATCTTATGAAGGGTATTGTCACCGTCACATTGGAACCTTCACTGCATAGCTATTATCGATACTCACAGCTCAACATTAGCCTTACAATAGAAAATAAGTAAAAAAGTACTACAAAAAGAGTCCGATGTCACGCCCATGCAGTTCCGAAGGTTCTCACGCGATCGCTCGCGTCTCGAGCAAACAAAACCAGTACTGCGTCATTGTAACTTGAGAACCGTACGCCCACTTTCTTATTTTGTTCGACCACTTCTGCCTTTTGGAGTGGTAGTGAGTATCAAGTGGAAGAGACACCGCGATGGAAAGGAAATGAGAAATAGTTCAGTAAGGATGCCCTCTAAGGCTTCGTAACGAGAATGACCGCAGTACGGAATCCTACTGCGAGCCTAATGTAACAAAAAGTGTGAGCCGCGAGGTTCGACACGTTTGTATGTGAATTAAAAATTTTACCATCCCGTGGGAACTGTCCGGCGGCAATGTGATAATTGCTGAGTTTGCCTAAAGCATTGACCAAACCCTTGACGGAAAGCGAGTATAAACGAATAATTATAGGGACCCACGAGAAAGTATAGGGTTGGGAAGCTATGATAGGGATTGATATGAATTATTGAAATGGATTTGAATCGGACCGGCCTAATGATACATATATCTGAGCCAAACTTAGAAATTGGAGTCCATCATGATTTACAAGTTTAGACGTTTGGCGAAATAATTCATTAATATTCTGCGTAGTTCGACTGTTTGTTATACTGATTAATGTTAGCAACTAAGTTTTGTTAATGTTGTTGTAAAACTGTTCAAATACACTAAGACTATTCTTATTACTAATAACTCCTATTATCTTAAAGGTCAGAGGACTTACCTTCTTTAGTTCTTTTACTGTTTAAACGACCTACCAATTTATCTATTTCTGAACTCGTTCAATCAAATGAAAAAGCAAAAGTGTTGTTGTCCATTATTTATTACAAAAATAAATAAATACGAGAACTTTTGCAAAGATGATCACGCCAAAAACAAATCTATTTTTAACCGGTACACTTTGATCAACGAAATAGATACAAAGACACTTGAGTAAAAGTTTGAGGCACGCACAGTGGATTAATATATATATATATATATATATATATATAAATTTGGTCCTAATGCAGTTTAATAACTGAATATTTTAGTAAACAAATATAACTAATATTACGAGGTTTCTAGTCGAGGCTTTTTGATTCCGTGGTTTAACTTCATGATTATTTTGACCGCAATCGTCCTGGGTACGATAACACGCTCGAAAACTTTATTATCTATTTATGTATTTGTGACACATAGGCGTGGGTCAATAAAAATAAATATTTATTTGTCTATTTTGGCCTTACTTTTTACCTCAGTTCTAGCATCATTGTTGTCTTTTAAAGTCTAGAAATTACCTAATGCTGTATCTTACTGGGTAATTACTTTTATGGAGCTCCATAAAAAGAGTAATAGATAATTCATTCTTCTCTATTGCATTGCTAACCAGGCATTATCATTAAGACTCTGACTTTCATTTCATTTAATATTTAAACTGAATTTTTAATTTCTTTACGCAATGGCAGATGGCGATGTGTCCACGTGGACTAAAGTGCGCCATCCTTGCAATCATTTTCACCGTTGTTATAACTTGAAATTAATTTGACTTTAAATGTTATCGTGGGGATCATATTTGTCATGAAAACAAGTTGCGTGTCTAATTTATTACACCTTGAAGTTTCGCTTTATCTGTAGCCCAGCCAAAACACGAGTTTCAAAACTTGAGCTAAATTTGTATAATAGACAATATTTCATGTAGGTAGGTACTAAGAGGATTCTTTAGAAATATCTATATATATCTATAATCTTTTTCCTTCAGTATAATTATAATAAGAAGAAATAGAGACATTTCTTTTATAGTTTTTTTACATGGGTGTAGCAAATGTAAATTAAATTTGAATAACCAGTAGCTACTCGTCACAATGATGATGTACAATTTTTTTTCTTTCTAACAAAAAAAATACACACTTGTAGAGGATGTTTAATATACCTAAAGAAACTTCAGTTCTTGTTCTACAACATTTTAAAAGAAAGACAACAGTTCTTAAATTAACTGAAGGTTGAGAACAGACCTAATTATTTCTAGCCACAGACCGCCTATACGCGCAAGTGGCTTCCATGGGCAACACTCCAAGTGCAACTAATTCTTTTATAATTTTTACTGGTTTGAGAGGGTGTGGTATACACAAATTATAGTGCTGTTACCCTATGTTTGAATAGTCCCTAGGCCACTAGAACAATGTTTAACATTAGGGGATAATATGCATGCCATATTAGTGGTACAAAAATAAATAGAGAAAAAAGTCGTTACATTACAAAGAGTACATCAATCGCAAAAAGAGGTTCAACAAAGCAGGTATAGTAGTAGGTATACCATTACCAAATTAGGTGCTAATAGACGCTAGTTCTCATTTCGGTAACAGATCGTGCTAATTGCTAGACAACTGAATTTCGCCACTGAGAAAAAGTAAATTTCACTTTATTAAACCAATGCGATATTGCGCATTGTAGAAGCCGTACGAGCAAGTGGAGAATAAGTTATTAACCACTTACACCAATTTTTAGAAGTAGTGAAAAAAATATGACATAAACTCACTGAGAGGAGAGGACTAGCAATAAATTTATAAGCAATCTGCTTTGACATTTAAAGATTTTTGAAATGAATAACTTTTTAACACGTGTTTATAAGTCTCACTTGCTTCTAACTATATAAACAAAGCTTGGAAGTCAATTTTAACCTACTCTAAAATGAAATTTTGTATGTACATGTAATTTAGATAACAATATTTGACATCTTGGAACTGATCTGATGTTGGAGCCAGGGGGTGAATAGTGAAACTGTTCGGTGTTAAGTATTAAATCCATCGAGATTGGGCTCATATGATTCGTTTTGATAAGTCCAACAGATTGGGCTCGGTAACGATGTTCTGTTGGTGAAGCCAGGAGGTGAACAGTATAACTCTTTAATTCGGGTTGCCATTAAAGCGTGTTTTTTTTTTATTTTACTAAATTATAATTATTAGGTTTGTAAAACAACTATTTACATTCTGAATCATCAAAACTTACAATCTATACTGAACATCACACCATCATAGCCTAAAAAAATTAGTAAATCAAAACAAAAAAAATTAAAAACGCTGTTTGTAATGTCAAAATAATAGTTTATTTTAAGGTCATACAGTCATTTGCATGATACCTAGGCCTAAAAATCAGTTTTTAAAATAAATTAGGTTCCCATCGAAATATATAAATATGTACACGCGAGCGAAGCCGCGCGGGAGCTGCTAGTAGATAGGTACATAAATTTCAGTTATAAATGAGTATACTTTCCAATTTTCTTGAACATAATGCCTTATCTATTGCTGGTACAGACAAATGCTACGATTCCGAGCAAAGTTGCACGATTTCAAATAGAAATTCTACAAAAAACAGATGGGAAGCCATGCAACTTTGTACAAGGAAGTTTTTCCAAACTGTCACTAAACAAAAAATTATTGAACCAACATAATATGTTACTGACTGATTCAATGACACACAAACATTCGTACGGCCTAAACTGCCTTTAAACGTGAAGTTTTGTATAGACGTTCCTCATTATGTATAATATAATGCGAGATGAGTGCGAAGACAGAATTCCTGGTGCTCCGACTACGATCTCGACTAAGCATAAAAATCCCGCATCGTTTAAATTTATCGTATAATAAGAATTAGAAAATTCACATCGTTCGAGGAATCGAACTGTGCCATTTAAGAATATTGAATGAGAAGGAAAATTATCCCCAACGAGGTGATTAATTTTGCCGAGAATACGGATATTTTTTATTATTAATAAAATAAAAACAGCTAATTTTATTACTTTTACGTTAACTGTAAATGTTATTTTAACAGAAATCTTTATTAAAATCCGTTACAAACACACACATTCACTCGCAAAAAAAGGCATTAAAATGTTTCAATTGGATACCCTTCAAGTAATCTAACATTTCTTTTCATTTATTTGCATCTCTTCAAAGGAAATCAACCCGGAAACGTGACAATAGTGAATGATTGCTTGCGATATAAAATTGGATCAGTTTCCTGCGCGCGCGCCGCCCCTCCCTCAGCTCGTGCCCAACAGTGCGGAACATAACCACGTACCTTCGATATAGTTAACAAATATTTGCTTTTAATCCTGTGACTCTGTGGGATATCACTTTTTACTTCTTAATTCATTTACTTTTTGTAGCGATGACTTTACTTATTTTTTTAATTTACTTCGTTCTTGAAAAGGTGGGTTAGAAATAAAATTTATTGACCATGAATTTGTGCACTCCAAAAAGTAAAATAATCGACTGAATACTGAATACGCGGACAACGAACGTCTAGAATGGATTCCACCTATAACGGCCGATAAAATACTTTAAGATTGCAAAAATGTTCATTTTTCGAACACCAGCTTTGGTATTGAATACATTTTTTAGATGAATATAGTTAAGTGCATATTAAAGTTTACTAAAATTAGAGACAATGGATTCTTTTAAAAATATAATTGTTTTATTCCGAGCCACTACAGTAAAATATTTATTCAAAATAGACAACTACATCTCCGTAAAGTGTATAATATACATACCATTGGTACCTATAGTATCTATATCGAATACACAAATCGGGATATTATATAACCATTTCATCAATATTGTAGCCCCTGTCCTAATGAATCCAAATTGTAGAGATCAAAGCTAAGCAACAAACAGAAACTAGTCCAAATAGCGTATTTGAAACATTTAATTCTACCTAACATCTATATCAGAGGCTTGTTCAAAGCCACCCAAGTGAGACTCCTATTGAAATCATAAGCCGTGAGACGGACAGGACGGACGTAAAGGTTCAATGAAAAGGGCGAAGCACCCTCCTTATCAAAACTGCTTTCAAGTTCTCTGAACAGTAAACCTATTTGCCTTCCAATCCATCAAAGTTTACGATAAATCTCTTTATCGTATTTTCTATTTAATCGTATCCAAAAAGGAAAGGCCTTTTTTGAAGTCAATATTAGTTCTTAAATAGATCCCATTATTTGTTCCATCAAATATTACTACAGCTATCTGCAAGAACTGATAAATTGTGGATACGTATTTATTTTTGTAATATAAAAATGGCTTTAGATATGAGGGACAAGGGACGACTTTTTTCTTTAACCATTTTCAATATCGCTGGTATTGGTAAACATGTTTATATAAGTTTTTATGACCTGTTAAGATAGAGGGTTATGCCTACTTATATTGAGAAAGTATTAGCAATATATTAAGAGTTTCATATATACAAAGCTACAAAGCTCTTCTTTGACATTGCGACAACAAAACCACGTATATCGTAACACTCTTGTCCATCCAAAGGTTGCCTGGAAGATATTGCTTCTAACGATAAGGCCGCCCATTGTGCATTTTGTGTATAACTTGTTTGTGTATTGTTTCCTTTTTTTTTTGGTGTACAATAAAGAGTATTTATTTATTCTGTTCGTGGGATAGCCATGCTTCAGCACGTATGGGCCGGCTCGACCGGAGTGATAGCACGGCCTCACAGGAAACCGGCAGTGAAGCAATGATTTTATTGCTTTTCGCCGCGTGAGTTACCGGAGGCCCTAACCCTTCTCTCTCCCCCCCCCTCTCCCCTCTTCCCGCTCTTCCTCCCTCTCCCCGTACTCCCACCTTAAAGGCAGGCACCGTACTTGTGAGTCTGGAGTCTTGAGTTGCAGGTGCCCATGGACGGCAGTAGTCATTTACCATCAGAGGAACCGTCTGCTCGTTTGCCCCCTATACCATAAAAAAAAAATACTGAAAAAAAAACGGACAAGTGCGAGTCTGAATCGCGCACCAACGCGCCGATGGTTCCGTAAGAAAACAAACTTGTATGTAGATAGTAAGCCCATCTCGGGAATCAATTGTCGAAGATTTTGACCGTCTTTTCCGAAAAGCAAACTTAGCTTTGCAGTTTTAAAAATACTCTTCCATACATCTGTTTACGACAAAATCAACTTTCCAACCGCAAAATATAAGTTTGTAATTACAAAAACTATTTTTTTTGTGATATAACAACAAATTAACGACTTTCGGGTTTTTTCCTTTACTTGTGCTGTGAAACCTTGCTTCTTACCAAATTTCATGGGAAGGAAGTACCATATAGGTTTTGATTTACCAGCGAATTGAAATTTTAAAAGCCCGTACCTTTATTTTAATTTAATTGCGTTAGAAGCTTGATTTTTTTACAGCTTCAAGGGACTGCAGACATACGTATTTGATATTAATTTCAACTTGATGCGTATACGGGTTCCTGAGAAAAATGGTCTTGATAGACAGACAGGCAGACAGATAGACGGACAACAAAGTGATCTTATAAGGGTTCCTTTTTTCCTTTTGAGAACGGAAAAAATTGCAAATTCCTAAAAAATAGCAACGAATAAAAGTCCTATTTCGTACCAGTATTAAAAGTAGAACAATTTATCGAAGTAAACGTTTGTGGTGAAAAAAAAAACATTCTGTTTATAATTCGCGTCATTTATCTTATTTTAATGGCTACGGACCTCTGCTACTCGCATAATCTTTTAATCCCTGGTTCTAATGTAGGCAATTATAATTGGGTTTGCTTCAGTAGATTGTGGCCCGAGATACAAACCCCAGAATTGACTATAATTATGATCAATTCGACATGAATTGAAAAACATCCAAATACAATTATATCTGTTGCTTATTATATTAGCAAATTCCTAACTTTGACAGCTTTTTTTAACCTCTTGTTCTTCCCCATTTCTATTATGATCAGTAATTGAGACAATCAATATCACACTTTGGTTTTATACCCCCTCCACAAGACTCGATCGCAAAGCCACAAAATTCATCGACCCTAACATTACAGGAAGATGGTCGACCTAACGATGACACATTACTGGCTGGATGCCAGCGAACACTATTAGAGAATAGCCTTAACTTGGCACTTAGAACTTAAGGAAAGCCGTAGCAGTTAGGTAAAGAGCTCATATGAATGTACTATAAACATTTACACGTTTCAAATCAAAGTAATAAGGCAGTCATTAGAAAGAAATCTGAACTGAAAGATGAAGTGTCAACTCTGATTACTCTGTAAGTTTTTCTATTGCTTTAGTTCCAAGGATTAAGATTTAAGCACAGTGACACTTTCCACAGTACACTCTAATATAATGTTTTTTTTAGATTTGTCACCCCTGATAGTCCAATGAGTTCTCAGTTTAAACCTATTGCAAAAGTTTAGACAGTCGTTTAGACTCGTCATAGACAGCATAGACAGTTAAGCTTTAACATGAGAGCATTTCACTTTATATTAAATAAGTTTTGCTTATCCTAAAATATAACATGACTACATACGTGGATAAAATATGGTTAATCCCAACTCTCGCTCCGTGTCACAGGTGTTTGCTATAGATTGTTTGTAGCTAAATACCGAAGCGTTCAGCATTTGGTTGAAACCAACAGTTTTACCTTGGCTTTAAGCCAAACTTGAATATACAAAAGACTACAAACCAACCCTACACGTACAAAAATAAGAACCAAAGTTATATTTTGTTGCTATCCTCTGGGGAACCGACGTGATACATCAAAATTTTCTTCGAAGATATGAGATACTTTCTATATAATAACCGTGAAAATAGCCGCTTGAAGTTCCTTTTCTTTTGTTTGTTTTCGCGGTTAAAAGATGTATGCCCGTTTGTGTTTATCCTCGAGCTCTATTAATTCAAAGGGACAGAAAAGCGAAAAGGTTTCTTACATTTTTTCTGTAGCTTTACTTCCAAGAAAAAAATTAAAACAAGTCCAATTTCTATGTATTCAGAATTTTATTACTGTTTCAAATGAACGACAAATACAATAGGAAATTATTAAGGACGTTACTTTTTATTTCAATAAAAAATCCGTTCTCCATGACTCCCAAAACACAAATAAAGGTTCAAACACACGTACCACGAGGTGCCAGGCTCGTAATATCCTAAGCGCAAACTTAGGACGAGGGTGGAACCATGATAACTCACAAACATGACTTGTTTAGCGACCAACTTCAATGCAAATGACTTGGAAATTTCAACAACAATATGTATTTGTGAAAACAACACAGCATTATATCTGAACATTCATAAAGTCATGCTTATTATCCGTATCGTTGTTGGTACAGCTACGAAATTTGACAATACATTGCATACGCTCAAAGTAGGCTCAGATAAAATATATAAGCAACTTAATAATTTTTTGCTAAACCTAATAGTTATCTGCAAAGTTAGGAATACTCTGAATTCTGAATTTTTTGCTTTTTTTTATGGTATTGGGGGCAAAGTAGCAGACGGGTCACATTATGGTAAATGACTACCGCCGCCCATGGGCACCTGTAAGTCAAGAGTCACAAGTGCGTTGCCGCCCTTTAAGGTAGGAGTAGGAGAAGAGGGGGAGGGGAGGAAGAGTGGGAAGAGGGGAGAGGGGGGAAGGGGAAGAACGGGAATATGGGAGAGGGAAGGGTCAGGGCCTCCGGTAACCTCACTCACGCGGCGAAAGGCAATGCAAGCATTGCTTCACTGCCGGTTTTCTGTGAGGCCGTGATATCGTGAGTCGAGCCGGCCCGTACGTGCCGAAGCATGGCTCTCCCACGTAAAAAAACTTGCGATTATATCATATTTCTATTTATATTTTAAACCTTATAGACACTGATAAATATCCGATTTAAAATGATGAGTGATATCGACTTTCCTAGCTTTTATCAATGTCAAAAATGGTAACGCATGTTCTTTTTAAGACCTTTACAGACTATGTCATGCAAATATATCCATGCAATAAAATATTGCCCCTAATTAAAATTCATCCAAAGAGATTTCTAGTCATGAAGCGCCTAAAATGTAGTGAGTTTAATTACCTAATGCTGCCTTGTTAGGATACCTACTTACAAGTAATAACTAAAGGGAATGCGAACTTGTATATTTACAATTTTATTATTTATAAATCTTTTTATTTTTCATTTTACTTGATCAAGTTTCACGATATTCTAATTGTTGTTGCCTTGTAAAGCAATTTTTAAAATTCGTAAAACCTTTATTACTAATAGTTGACAATAACTTTCACGTTAAGTCAGAGGTCAGGTTTTATATCAAAGTTAAATACTATAGAATTTTCTTCCGTGTAAAATATCTTCAACTTTGGCTAAAACTTGCTGACGACAAAGTAAGTTTACACCGTTTTGTGCTAATAGAGACATCGACTAAACAGTGTACCGCGAGACAATGTTAACCACAGCTGTGCCGTGCCGCAAAAATAGAACGGAACCGACACATTAAACACTGACTTACTAAGGCAAATGTATACTAACTGTCCTACTAATCCACCTTACGTGAAACTTTAGATGCAAATGTTTTAAACTTTATGCATCTGGCAACTCAATGGACTTCGACAGTTTAATAGACACTGAAAAACAAAGCTTTTTTTAAGTACTATAAATTCCTTTATTGTTAGAATGGAAATTTCGATCGTTTAATTAAGTATCCGAAATAAATTTCAAAATCACTTCACATTATAAAACAAAGTCCCCCGCCGCGTCTGTCTGTCTGTTCGCGATAAACTGAAAAACTACTGAACAGATTTTCATGCAGTTTTCACTAATAGACAGAGTGATTCATGAGGAAGGTTTTGGTATATAATTTGTACCCGTGCGAAGCCGGGGCGGGTTGCTAGTATGCTAACGTCATTTAGAAATGTTCACTATACAAATTGTGAATTATTTAGTTTTTAGTGTATTTCCCTAATCATTAACAACCCACTACTGTCTCATTGCTTAAGTCATAATCATATTTCACCCAAAACTACGCTATTAAACCCAGCTGTATAATTCACGGTAACTAACAAATTTTATTTTCACGACAATAACAAAGTATTCTAAGGGCATATAAACACAATTCCACTTAACTAATACTACAAACAGAAGTTATAGCAACATAAACGTCTAATAACATCTCTACAATGTAGTAAGTGATAGTTGATTCGAAATATGTTTACACAGCTCCCTTAAACGGTAGTCAACAGGAATCTGTCCAAAACGGTTCTCCCACACGGCAGCGGCGCGGCATTGCGGTATTCCATCGTATTTTAGTTCCGTTTCGTTTAAGTACAGTGATAAAGCATCTGTCTACCTGCTCCCAGTCCCAGTATACTCCGCGAGCGTGACGGATGTATTTATTAAGGAGACAAATAGCTTTATATTTTAAATTAAAATTTCTGTTTCTGTTGTCTGTTTTTATTATAGCTTCTTTTAAATGAAATTAATTTATTGCACTCCAAATGTTTTAAAGATGTTGAAACAATAATTCCAGTACATTATAAGCAAGCTAATTAAATTTGCATATCCGAAGAGGCTGGACCTGGTGTCCCGCCACAGGCACCAGCGATCCGCAACCAGAAATTGTCCGTTTTAGCTATATTTTTGCATATACCATTTGTTTGTATTTTTTGGTTTGTGGTGAGGAATAAACGTTTTTTAATATTATTATATTATTATTATGGACCCTGTAAGGCACGGCAACTTAGAAGAGAGGAGGAAGCGTTGTTAATTTAGTTTATTATTTATTTAATTATATCACAGATGTATGATATTTTTTAAATATTGGGTATATATATATATTTATTTGCTGTCCAAATATTTATTATTAGTCCTATTTATTTTCTTATAGAGTCGTTAATTGAGTATCAGTTGACTACAATCGATAATCATCTTCTTATTTCAGGGATTTCTTCAAAATCAGGTGGATTATGTATTGGTAAATATGTAGGTATGTACACATAAAACTATTTACATGTTAGAAATGAACCCTTGTTTAAATAACTGCTGGAAATATTATACTACTTTTGGTAACTGCTACAATTACTAGCTAAACACTGGTCGGGTAGCCACCACAACAAGAAGTTTACGAGCGTTCAGCGGCACAATTGGCGACAGGTAGCAGACAAGTAGCACGAACCTGTTGTAATTAGTGAAAATTCCACTTGAAGGCTTTGCCAATGTGACTGCGATTCAGTCAAATATAGTCTAGTAGACAGGGCGGAATTTTCTTGGGTATGACACACATTGACGCATTATATTCGTCTAGGCGTACGCCTACACTTTTTTCCGCCCAATAACCCAGTGCTCGTTCTTCACAGAAATCATTAGATATAACCTCTTGGTACCTGCCATGCTCTGCCAGACAGATCTGCTCATTTTGTGCAGACAATCCGAACAAATCTTATGTCATGAACACATCATCTATGAATATTAAGAGAGCGCCTGGCGATCGGTATTCGACTATCCCACTATCCCACTAATCCCACTAATATTATAAATGTGAAAGTTTGGATAGATGGATGGATGTATGGATGGATGGATGGATGTTTGTTACTCTTTCACGCAAAAACCACTGAACCGATTGCGATGAAACTCGGTATGTAAATAGCTGGAGACCTGGATTAACGCATAGGCTACTTTTTATCCCAATATTCTCACGGGATCGGGACTTACGCGGGTGAAACCGTGGGGCGCTGCTAGTAATTCATATATTTTTTATTGTAAGACTCCGTACCGCAGGTCAACAGAACTAGACGCGTGTAGCTTGATGTAGCTGTTTTCAAGTTATTGTTAATTTTTTTTAGTTTTTTGCCCATAAACTTTAAGTCTTCCAAATTTCACGTTCCTAATTATTATTTTTTTAATGTGTAAGAATTATCTTCACGCATATATAGATTTTTTTATATTTGAGAGATTATGACCGGCGGCGGTGCCGTAACGCTGGGCCGAATGAAACAACGTGACACGTAAACAACTTTGTCCTAAGCCGGCAAGTGAGTGATGATGGAAAAAATACGCCCATTCAAGTGCCTAATCGTCAATCGTATTTCGAAAATAATAAATGGATATCAATCTGTCAATATGGATTGCGATCGGTCATTTTGATATATAACAAAACAATAATAATAGGATATAGGAGTAGCAATAAAATAAATTACAAACCTCGTAAGCACCATAAAATATATATATAATTACAAACTACCAACCAAATCGTTGAAATGGATCATTCATAAATCAAAGGTTGACATTTGTAATGACGCATTCACAACTTTTGCTAAAACATATAGATAATGAATTTTATTTACCTAATAATTGATAAATTTAAAGTTTAAAACACCCCGACTCGAAAATCCCCTCAACGATTACAAAATGCCTTTCATCATTTTGGAAAAGAGCTAGATACTCTTACACTGCTGGACCGATAGCAACCAAACATAACTAAAAACCACCGCAAGGAAACTGGCTTTCAAATGAAAAATACCGCATCGAAATCGGTCCATTCGTTTGAGAGCTACGATCCACAGACAGACACACACACACAGAGAGACATCGACGTGAAACTTATAACACCCCTCGGGGGTTAAAAATCTAGTAAACGAAACGTTTGCAATGAATAGATGCACGATCTAAAGAAGAAAATGGTATACATTTTGTATTAAAGAATAAAATTTTGATAAATCCGTTAAGTATATAGGTGAAAAAAATCTTTTTTAGAACACTTTGATAAAGGATATACGGGTTTACTCACGGGTATATTTCGAGGATGCTCGACTAGTTTCGGAACCGATGGGGGCCCTTTATCAAGAGATAAGGCGTTTATCGCGTCTAGAGGTTTATTTAAATAGTTTTGTACCATTTTAAATTACTGAACTCCTACTAAATTAAAATCAATTACAATTTATTTTTGTAATCAAATCAGCAATATGATATAAATAAGTACATACACACTTATTTTTCTAACCCACACACCATCTCTAAAATCTTCGCTTTTTTTTTATAAACTAAGCATAACATCGTAAATATTTAATGAAAAATAGGGAAGCTGAGAGCTCTACGTTTGTATAGAAAACTTACCGAAGTGCGGAACCTTAACAGTGGAAGTGCGTACCGATAAACATATTCAATGTGAAACCTTTTTCTGAGCGGGAATAGTCGCCTTATGCACATACGTCCTGAGGCTAAACTCTGCCTATAGAAAAAGAGGTCACGTCGCGTCTCATCGTATACGCATTATAATAATCTTTAGAACTATAATCACAAACCTTATAAACGCTCCAAGCTTTATCCATCTCAAAAACCGTCGGATCGATACCTGTCTATCATCACACACCCTTAGGGAACAATTCATAAACGATTTACTAGCTCAAAGGGACAACTAACAAAAATGGAATATAAAAAGAGAATTTACGCTACACTACATCAGTTTTAGGCCGCGTTTGAGTAAAGGCGGTAAGAAAAATACACTTTGTGCGTGTATTTTAACGATGGAGATGTACAACTTATTAGTTGGTAGCCGAGACCGGTGCTTAACTCTGGATGAAGTCTTTTCTATGTATGATTAATGTATTAACAGTCATTTGGATCTTGGACTTTTTGAAATACTCGTGTTTGTATTGTGTAAAACTAAGAGGAAGCCACGAGGAAAAACGTTTTATGGCTCCCAGTACTCGTAATAACAAGTGTTTCGATCGATCAATCAAGTGTATGTATGTGTAGGCACTATTTTTAATCGGCGAAAAAATGGAGGAGGTTCTCAACTCAACCCGTATATAGTTTTTTGGATAGTTTTTTTTTTATGTACAAATTGACCACACATAACTTCAACCCAAATCGTAGAAAAAACTACTGAATGATTGTTCACCCACTGAGTTTTCATATGTGAATTTGATTTCATCGATCCTGTTGAAACTTGGCACACGTTTGTAGTTCTAATTAAGTGTCATTAGAACTACAAATGTAGTGTATAACACCTATGAAGTGACATAGGTATTAATATTATATTTTATAAGCAAAAATTAAACTTGTTAAATAAATACTGTACTGTACTGTTATAGGTATTTACATTAGTGTAGGAGTTAGGCTAACAAGATAATTTTTCATTGTTTTTCGCTTTTCATTTCCTCCCATCTTTCGTCGGTTTAATTTTTTTTATAGATGTTTTTTTTTTAATTATCTTTATCAATGTTTTTAATAATTTAATCTTGTTGACCTCTCCATTCTTTTGAAAACGGACAGGAGATTTCTTCAGAGACAAAAAACCGCGATTAGCAGCAAGATGCTAGTAAATAGAGTTATTATAATTAAGTGTAGGGGGAGGGATACAATTAGCGTTACTGATGTTGCGAGTGTTTATATGCACCTGTTATAATTTACATACATACATAAGCTCACGCCTTTCTCCCATCGGGGTAAGCAGAGACAATAGCCCGCCACTTGCTTCTGTCCTTACATTGTTTTGTCACGCCTGCGGTATTTCCGGACCGATACGACCTTAAAATCTTCAAGAAAAGCGTACTCCCATCTCAAAGACCTGCAACGCACTTGTGACTCTTGAGTTGCAGGTGTCCATTGGCGACGGTAGTCACTTGCCATCAGTTGATCCGTCTGCTCGTTTGCCCCCATAAAAAAAAAAAAAAAACCTACCTCACCACCTTCCTCTACTATCTTAAACCTATCATAGCGAGGCAAGCCCGCTGGCTTCGGATACTTCTGACCTGTCTTGACCTATCCTTTCTTCAGAACATCTCCCATTTGATCATGGTATGTTCTGCGTGGTCGACTCCTACCAGCCACCCCACTAACGTTTGCCTTATATATGTAGGTACTTATTTTGTCATTCGTTCCGGATTCATTCTTTTCACGTGGCCAAATCACCTCAGCATACACTTTACATAATTTACGTACTCTGGAAAAGGCTTCAAGGAGCCTTCGATAGGCAATATGATAAAATCTATATATCTATACGGTATGTTTAACAGCATAAGTAATTTCTCTTTCTCGGTCCTAGTCGCTCTTAATATTGAAAGTAAATCTTAAGGGACCTCGTTTTATAATAAAGAAAGGGTAAGTCGCTATAACTGTCCTGTACGATATTTTGTGGGTCGCAGCACCGATAAAGTGAACCGAAACTGGGTATAAAGTATAAAATATACCTTCTAAAAGGTATCGAGATGGACCGGATACAGTTAATAAAAAATTTATGCTGTTGACCGCGTCCTTTTGATAAAAGTAGGTAGGGTGGACAGATACGATTAAGGGTCGTGTAATCCAGCTAGGTCGTTCGTCTAAATTGGATATTTTTATATGCTCTGTCGTATTATGACATTGTGAAAGATTTGCTATACTAATTTCAAATCACAAAGGGACCCGAATCCACATGTTTGGATTTAATCATCATAAACAAGTTCAAAGATTCTGATTACCATATCGCATAATCCAAACGTCGCAGAGAAGCCCAGTGTAAGGTGTTGTAACTCGTCTGATAAGTAACTTGTCTGTCTTCGACATTATAAACATTTGTTTACAGTAAATTAAGTTCAACCTAAGAGGCGGAATGGATATACCTGAGTGAAAAAAAGTTAAACACATGGATATACTCATGACAACATATACCTATAAAGAGGAAACAGGTTTGTATTATGATCATTAATTTCCTTTAAATATGCCCTTTCAAGCTACGGCTGCCACCAGACTCAACACTTCTAGACAGAGTTTGAATACATATTATGTAATTAAATGGTATAATTTTTAACTGGTACACATGCACAACCTTCTGTCGCACACCACACTTTCTAGATCACCTTAAGTCACAGGATAGCTACCTACTAACATTTCAACAAAAAATCATTAACTTGCGAACGATTCCGTTCCGATTCCGTGGAAAAGTTCTTTATCCCTATGGGGTTCATTAGGAGGGGTTCATATCTAACAATAGACCGTTGATCGAAAAGTACAATTATTATATATATACACACACACATACACGGACACTACATCACATGTTTTGTCTCTGCTAAGTCAAGAACTCATACAACGAAATTACTCTGCTGTAGGTACGAACAAGAGTTATGCAATGTAGGATTTTACAAGTACAATACTGCCATCACAATTTATGATGTCAATATTGAATACAAACAAAAGATATCGATGTCTAATTTAAATAATGCATTTCCTGGCAAATGTATCCCAACGGACGAGTCATATTTACTTATCGTTGATAAGTTTCTGTTACCTGCATTTAGTTAGGGCTGGCATAAAAATGTAAGAACTTATAAACACCCGTGAATACGATTAGAAATATTAGCGTTATTTTAATTAGGAAAAAAAATATATGAAAAACGTAACAAAGTTTAAGATTACATAGCATTAGAAGGTATGTAAGTAATATAATAATTATAATAGGACACTAACATTGCGTTGAAACATTATGGTTTTAAGTTAATTCAAAAGAACTCACTGAATGAGTATTTAAAATAAAGTGGTTATTAACTGAATAGCGAGGAATAACTGCCTCCTATATATACTGTCGTGCCTTTGTGGTATACCATAGTTACTGGCAGGTGACACGCTGTACTGAATTATATAGAACTGTTTTGAATTATATAAAAAAGATAGAATAGGTTGAAGTCTGATGAGAGCGACCGTGAACGTCAGGACGGTTCGCCAAAGAATAATATAAATGTGATCAAGATATTAATTATATTGTATTATCAATGTTAAATGTGATTACTCTGATGATTGATTATAGCCTTACGAGCTAGTGAGTGTTTCAATTATTCTCCTTTCACAAGCGACTAAAGTCCCAAGTCCTCAAGCTACGTTCCCCGGTCTCAGCAATACATACATATGTACATACATTCACGCCTGTATCCCCGAATGTAGGCAGAGGCATATTAAACATATACATTTTTCCAAGTTAAATTTGAGACCATTGACGTAATAGGGGGCAAGTATAGACAGTTTAACTTAGAACCGTATCAAAGTTTGTATTATACTTGAAGAAAAGGAAAACTCCATCGGCACCCTAACGTCACTGCGGCCTAAAAATGTCTATTGTGATTAACAACCTAAGGGGATTGGGAGTTAAAAGAGATCTGAAATGTTTTGTAAATCCTACATCAGATAGTTGTGGACATAAATTGTGGACTAGAATCAGGTTGGCTGAAGTGGCGACAGGTAACAGAAGCACCATGCGATACCAGGTTCCCTATTAAACTGATGGAATGTGAACATGTGGGAATCGAACCCACAATAGTCGGCGCGGCATATTGGAGAGGCGACCACTTTAATCATTGCACCACTTGTGCAGTAATTTTCAGATATAAAAAAAACTCTCGTGTTCGGGTACTATCTACTTTTATCATATACAAAACTAGCATCGCCCCGCGGTTTCACCCGCGTAAGTCCCGATCCCGTTAGAATATCGGGATAAAAGGTAGCCTATGCGTTAATCCAGGTCTCCAGCTATCTACATACCAATCGTTTCATCGCAATCGGTTCAGTGGTTTTTGCATGAAAGAGTAACAAACATTCATCCATCCATCCAAACTTTCGCATTTCTTCTTTTAGTGCTAAATAACAGTATAAATATCAAGAACGTGATCTGATACAAGCTATTAAGGGAACAATCGTTTGTGGTTTCCTACTTGAGTGTTTCTCTCTTATAAAGTCCAGAAGAAGGAGTAGTGATATCAGAGCTCTTTGCCATCTTGTAGTAAGTATAGCAAGCGTCATTAGACAATCTTAACCACTAATTATGTGATCAATATGAATATAAAACCTTTAAAATTAGACGAAATACCGTTTTGTACTTAAGATTACCTGACAGATACTTAAAGTTTCATAAGATTTAGACTGAGATCGTTAGATCAACGATCAAAGATATAATTGGCTTGTCAAAATAAAACATAACAGCCCTGTCAATATATCAGACATATGTAAATATGGAGATCATTTTGCATGATGAACAATCAAATATCCAGTCAAATAGCGGCTACCCTAGCAATGGAGCTTTCACTCGAGGAACAGAGTTGTATTTCGATGAACCAATTAATTTACACAAGTACACAAGTAGTTACATAGTAAATCACCTAATTGTTGAAGGGTATTATAGCCTGATCTACCTGGAACAGAATTAAATAAATGATAACGAAGTGTTTACTCCTATAATCATTATTATTTGGGCTGAAATGTTCCCACGTCGATTTAATTTAATACCTCAACTTACAACAACAACTCTTTTTTAAACTGTAGCTTTAACTATTTCGTCTAATTAATAGCCAGTATATAATCCCCAAGCCATCCGTTTGATACAAAGTCAAAAAAGGCCTCACCTCAAAAGAAGAAACCCGCTTGACGTAAACTCAAAGCAGGCAACCCTATATGATAGCGTAGTTGCCTCCGCGGCGTCTCCAGGGTGTAATATGGAGAGAAAATATTCAAGTGGAATACTTTTATACTTTCTCACCTCACCATAAAATGGCTGCGAGGATGCAAATTGCTCCAGTTTTCCTCGGACCTAATTCATTAAGGAATCGATTATAACAGCGATTTTGCTTTAGGTAGGGATACCTACTTACTTCTTTTCTAAATATTGAATAAGTAAACAGCTGTGTATAATGTGTATGCTTTATATGGCCAAGATTTTATTTATTTTTTAAAACTTTACGCACAAAATTGTACAATGGCGGACTTAATACCATAGGCATTCTCTACCAGTCTACCATAGGGTGGTGCAGAAATGGGTGGAGTAGGTGCACTAAATTTAAATCATAAACATTAGAACAAATGAAAGAAAAATAAATACCAAAACAAAAAAGAAACGAAGAGTAAAATATGGGAATATATAAATATAAGCACATATACGTACAAAGACACATACATAAAAAGATAAGTACATGCATATATACATGCACATTATAATATATAAAGTATTAATGTTGAGATGATCCTGCTAAATTTTGAGAGAGGAGAGATTTCTATAGTTAGATATAGAACATGAAGATATTATATTATCTGTGGTAAATGTTATTCAAAAATGGTCATGATCAATCTATCAAGTTTAATATCTTTATTACTTTACGTTATTTCACATCTCAGTATACGTCAAGGACAAGGATATAACTCATTTCTAAGTTTTAAATTGAAAACTTTTAAAACGTTCTGTTCCCTTCCTTTGAAAAGAATAGAAAAGAGATATAGATATATAGTATAAATTTAGTTCAGTAAAGTGTTCAAGTTCTTGGCATAATTTATTTGGATCGTGCTTGATTCAAACTCAAAAAAAAACAATTTCTATGCTAGTATCTTAATACCTAAAACGTTATCGGGTGATCAAATAATTAAAGATGTTGAAAAGGACATTTATGTAGAAATACAAATTATAAAGGAGACATCAAAATCTTAGATCTCAGATTTCAGGCATGAAACATCCACAGCTGAACATAATAATTGTATTTAGGTCTTTCCTAAAGACTTCCGATCTTTCGATTTCTTTCAACAACTTCCTACCACTTTGAATGGATCATCATCGGTCCATTCATTTGATTCAATCGAATAAAACTTCTGCAATTATTTATTTGTGTACAGGTTTGAAAAGATAAAACTTTTTTATTAATAAAATTGCTGTGCCCTTTTAAACTTCACCAGTCTCACATATATATACCTATGTACATATTGTTAATCGCTATACCTAGCATATTTTTGTTTTAAACACTAGAAAATAGGTATGTGAGACATCTACTGCGATTCTATACTACAGAAGTCTGTTTATAAACAAAATTATTGACTTTTTAATCTAATGGGTTTCTTAAAGTTTAACCGTCCACCTCACATTACATCGTGAGGTTGACTCTTTTATGTCATGGCACGTTACTTTTGCCTTTTTTTTTAATAATGTCATCAAATCATATTTGACCCTTGAAACTTGACAAATTGCGTAGTTGAATCCATTGTGTAGAGAATATGTTAATCCCTTGTAAAATATTTAGTCCTAGATGAAATACTCGTTGCTATATTCATGCGGTATACGGTTCGAGTCCTCTGTCCTCTTGTATCTCGTCATTTTTTTATATTAAAGTACTCTATATGCTAATTGACGGCACAGACTGACAGACCCTTCAGTCTTTATGACGTGATTGAGTGTCTACTATCCATCTAAAATTTTGGGGCCTTCATTAGTGTGTTAATAGCTGTTAATTTGCAGGCTGTCAAAATTTTATCCAGCGGATATATTTATCGATGTAATATTTTTTCGTATACTTACTACAACCAAGGCTTGATATTAAATTAGAGTAGCTTTTTTTATTAAAGATCCAGTCTTTTATTAATTTTTCATTGAAAATTGCCACATAGAGATACATGGTCAAAATGTCAATAGTCAGATGAGTATTTTTACTAGAGCAATATTGTTTACTTTCGAAAAACAAGCAAGCATACAAATGTACACTCATCCTCAGAAAAAGTAGCTTAGAATCAGACAAATAATTGTCCCATGTAGGGACCAAACCCTGCATAACAATGACAGTTGGGGATTTGACCTCTGAAATCACTACGCCATTCATGCAGTCATAACTCTAAGAAAATTATCTAGTAACTGCTTGTCCCACAATCACGATTAAATGGCGTAGGAATGCAAATATTTCGCAAATAAAACGATAGAACCTGAAGAATTTTTTAATTGCATAAGGTTGGAGGTTGTAAGTAATCAATTCCTGTCGACGTCTAAGGCATGGTACTTTCGACCTATTTTGTCTGTAGTGACAGATAGTCTTCTCTACATAGATGAACAAACAATCATACGATTCTCCTGATGGTAAACTATTAGCAGAAACTACAGCCATTTTAATATCAGTAGCTGACGTATACAAATCCTGTAGAATGGACCGAATTTTCTACAATTCATGACATGCTAGTCCTGAGTCCAGTGTTTTATTTAGTACATTTGAAAATTGTATCAGATTTAATTTTATAGCACAACCGACATTTGTTTTGACGGGATATTGCAATGCGTGCTCTTTGAATTTATAATGCTCGCGATACAATGAATCCCAGCGATATAAATACATGAACCAAGTAAATAAAAATGTATTCGTGGTCGACATCGTAGGTTCCATTTTGTGTCTGAATCTGGCTTCAGTTGTAAAAATATCTTATTGAGAAAGTTGCTCATTCATAATTACCGAAGAGCCATTGTGTTGTTCATTGTAGTCGTCTTTACAGTGAACTACAGAAAGGCATTGGCTGTGGCATCAACTGTAAAGCAGTGTACAGAGATTCTGAAGTATAGAAAATGAAGTTCGTAGTTGTGGTTATAAATTGTTTTTTCTTATCAAGATTTACCATTTCCTTATTTCAGTAAGAACTAATCGTTTGAAGCAAGGAAAAAGCTTGTTTTCAAATGGTGTTTTATAGGACTAGGATCTCAAATATTGTACTGATAAGTGTGTGTGAGCGGCGCCTCTCGAACTGTACTGATACTGTATTAGAAGCTACTATAATACTACAATGCTATACTATAACTACATAGACTACGAAATAAGAGGAGTCGCTGCTACTTGTAACAAAATATACAAACATGATCTTTCTCCTAAAGTTCTTGTCGGTGAATAGTACTTACTAATGAAAGTTCTGATTTATTGCAAGTAGGCACAGCAGATTTTCCACTCATTTTCCAGTAGCCCGACTGGTAACGTACCTCGTCTCTACGGAACATCATGGTTACATACACGGTTTGCTCCGTGGTTATACAGCACTGGTAGGTTTGTACACTAGTACTTAGGACTATGTTTCTGCCATTGCCGACGTCGTAAGTCTATATGAAGGGAGGGATAGAGTTGTCTACACACCAGTAATACTACTGGCCTTGCAAGTGTTTATAGACACTGTTAACCATCAGGTGTTCCATGTGCTTTTGCTCCAAAAATATAGTGGTAATTAAACATATCCAGTATCATATCTAAGTAATTTCATTTGAAAACAAATTCGAAGCTTTAAAACCACGAGCGATCTTTATATACCACTAATTGCCTAGCAACCTTTGAAGCTTGATGTTTGGATAAATGTTAATACCTGAGCAAGTAGTTCACTCCCTAAGAGAGATTTTATCCATATTTATTAAAATAACTAAGTAATATTTCGGATAACATTCTATTCATGAATAAGATAAGGAATATTTGAAAAGAAAAGATTCCTGAATAAGCTTATAATAAAATAAGGTTTATGCGAATATGGTTTGCTTGCTGTTTTGATTTTTTTTTATTTATATTTTTTTTTAACATATTTATTTCTCACCACAATATAAACATGCTATAATAGGTTACACATAATTTAATAATTTAGATATTGTGGGGAGACTGGTACCTAAGCTAGGCTCACGGCCTGTATTTCAGGATACCAGGTCTCCACCCCTTATACAACACATTTTATTGTGTACTTTATAGCGAAAGACTGCAGTAAGAATAAATACATACATTTTACATTCATGTAAAAATTGTGGTCTTAATGGCTCCTTCAGAATATTAATAATATCAAATATTAATTTTGTAAATAAAAAAATAAGACATCCAAATATTAATCCACACGTGCGTATCATACATTATATCTATGGTAATCCTACTCCTATTATAAATGTGAAAGTTTGGATGGAAGGATAGCTGGATGGATGGATGGATGGATGGATGGATGGATGTTTGTTACTCTTTCACGCAAAAACCACTGAACAGATTGCGATGAAACTTGGTATGTAGATAGCTGGAGACCTGGATTAACGCATAGGCTACTTTTTATCCCGATATTGGCCCTAAAAACGGCAAAAAAAATCTTATTACACCAAACAATTATAAAACTAATAACAAGTATAAAGGACTTATAATGTGTAATCCTCAGGCAGTAAGTGTTTAAGTAAACAATAAACAAACGCTTTGCACCACAGAGCTCCTTGTTTCGGTGGGCACCCGCTACACCGAGGAATATTGCTGGCATAAATCACACGTGCAAACACCAAACAAATGCCTCAGCCAAACATATTTTTGTAGTACTTGGAACCGCATTTGAGACAAGGGAGACAAGGTATTCATGTAAAAAAACATGTTAATGCATATTTACCTAATTAAATCTATTTGCAATGTAAGAAGTTTTAACAATAGAGTAGTTTTCTATGGTTAAAATAAAAACAGTAACTACATTCGTTACTGTTTTCAAGTTAGGTACTTATTATTGAAGTGAAAACTTCTTTAGGCACGTTTGTGCACTTTTGCAATGGGGAAAGGCACTAAACTCGTGACCGTCACGCTAATCTCACTAATATTATAAATGTGAAAGTTTGGATGGTTGGATGGATGGATGAATGTTTGTTACTCTTTCACGCAAAAACCACTGAACCGATTGGGATTAAACTTGGTATGTAGATAGCTGGAGACCTGGATTAACGCATATGTCCACGGGATCGGGATTAACGAGGGTGAAGCCGAGGGGCGCTGCTAGTAATAAATATATAGATCCACTAGAGGGCGCTTATCTAACTATTGAGTTTTGTGAGCTCCTTATTAATTAATCTTTAAAAATATAATTACTTCAATAAATAGTTCAATAATTTGTCTGTGGAAGTGTTATCTTTACTTTAATAAACTTGTGAACTAATTACGTAGTGACAAAGAGGAGAGATGTGTGCATACACTCTCAGGTGCTCTCAGTACTGTCACACTGTCACTTTTATTATGCGATTTGACAATTGACTTGAATTGACAACTGATAGTATACTGGACTGCGTTCCGTTATAAACAGTAACCAGTATAGCTAACTATAAAGGAACGGCTTCGCAGTATACTGAATTGATACCATACATCATACCTTACAGTGCTCTCAGTGTATATGGGAACGTACACTATATGTGTTTTCACTTCTGACGTGCAGTCCTACGACTGACAGTTTTGTTAATTGTTGAACTAAATATTAAAAGTTAGTGATTGGCAATAGTAAGGTATCGTCATAACTAATTATTTCATACATATTTCTACAGAACGTACTATTTTGACATTTAATAAAGAAAAACTGATTTGACTTGACTTTTAACTACCGTATTATAACGTTAATTAGTCATAATAGTACAGAATCCACAGCTTTTGTGAAATAAAAACATCCAGTATCCTCCGATTTAAAAGGAAAACCTACAGACAAATTACTGTCTTTTTGTCTGTACTTTTTACACAATTGGAATTTATACAATACATTTATAAGGTCTTCATTATATTTCTATAGTATAATGTAAATAGACCCAAAATTATTTGTATTATTCTCACAAATGGTTATTGTTATAATAAAATCACTCGTAAAAGAAAACATGATACCGTTGGGCAAAACGAAGAAAGGAAAAAAGAAAATTAACTAAAAAATTAATTAGTAGTAGCAACCCGCCCCGACTTCGCACGGGTAGCAGAGACATCTTCAACAATCATCATTATATTTCAACCAATTTTTTGTAGAAAATTTACACAAATCCTTAACAAATTATATACCTAAGCCTTCCTCATGATTCGCTCTATCTACTGGTGAAAACCGCATGAAAATCCGTTTATCGCGAACAGACAGACAGACGCGGCGTAGGATTTTATTTTATAATATTTTGTTTTTTTTTTATGGTATAGGGGGCAAACGAGCAGACGGGTCACCTGATGGCAAATGACTACCGCCGCCCATGGGCACCTGCAACTCAAGAGTCACAAATGCGTTGCCGGCGTTAAAGTGGGAGTAGGGGAAGAGTGGGAGAGGGGGTGGAAGGGTTAGGGCCTCCGGTAACCTCACTCACTCGGCAAAAAGCAATGCAAGCATTGCTTCACTGCCGGTTTTCTGTGAGGCCGCGGTGTCACTCCATGGCAGCATGCAATCTCCCTATGGCATGGCTAAATATTAATACTTAGCATGAACAGCTTTAAACTAATTGTAGCAACAATACTGATGTTACTGACCTTTAATGTCACACCCTGATGTCTGTAGTAGTCCACAAATAATCATCTGATACGTAAATACATATGGCTCTTCAATTTTCAATTAGTAATTGACTCCCCAAATAATACGTTAATTAGACTTTACAGTATTTAACCTTTTTTACCATCATGTTACCCATACCACAGATAAGATACTAATTACTTCGTAACCCATACCATATCAGTACTTTTTACGTGACTATAAAACTGACGCAGTAGAAATACTTTGTAGTATCGCACATCCTATCCTACTAATATTATAAACGTAAAAGTTTGTGAGAATGTATGGATGTTTGTTACTCTTTCACGCCAAAACTACTGAACAGATTGAGATGAAACTTGGTATGTAGATAGCTGGAGATCTGGATTAACATATAGGCTACTTTTTATCCCGATATTCCCATGGGATCGGGACTTACGCGGGTGAAACCGCGGGGCGCTGCTAGTTCATAATATGCCTGCGACAACATTACCGAATCCTACGCAGAGATATCACATGGGTGTCAGTTAACAATAACAGTGCGCATAAATATCATTGTTGGCTGCGCGCGCCGGTACATCGTTGAGGAATGTGATAATTGTAACCGTGAGACCGATCCTGAGCACTTACGTTATTGATGTGTGCCACTGCTCTAATTTCTTTATTTAAATGCACATTAGTAAAAGATATAAAGTCGGACTTTGATAAGAATGTAGAATAGAATAGAATAGAATAGAAATAGTAAATATTACAGTGAGCAAAAGTAAGTTATTATAGTCTCTCTCTTCTTTAAAACCTTTTTGACTGAAGATGTCTTAGTCAGTGCGTTGTTCTTAATGAGAATTATGTAAGAATTGCGTAACTTTAAACAGTTTAGTTTGTTTCTGTTAAATTAAAATCTTTCGCAAGCCACAATGTCTTTGTTCCCTCCTTTCGCCACATGTCGTTATCTTAAACGAATACATTGCTATGTACCTGACTGACAGTAACTCATTCCATTTCTTATTTCAGCGTTAACTGTTTGTGAAGTTTCATTTTTCTTAGTAGAAGGTATATATACCGCATTTAATTTAATAGGAAGTGTATGTTAAAAGTAATTACGTAAACAAATTATTTTATCATAAAATCAACATGATGAGGAGGTGACTATACGCTCACATACTCAATTCAGCTTCAATCAAACACATAACAAATGAAATTCGCAATGCTGATTCATTGATTAAATTCTTTGGAAAGTCACAAACAATGTAACAATATAACCGAATAAAGTATTTATTTGTGTGTTGATCACTATTTGAATATATATTCATAACTTGAACAAAACCATTAAAATTGGGATTCCATATACAAAATAAAGAGTTCGAAATTCAACAACTTAAAATTTTAAATTTCAGAATCCAGAATATCAATTTATATTCTTATTAACTTTTGAATCTATATACTTTTGCATATGCATATGCATATTAAATGTAAAGTAAATAGCAAACATGAAATCTGCCATTTATCCATGATTAAAGTAATGCATGGTGGAGTAGTAAATGAAGGAAGTAAATAATTGTAGACTCCATAGCAAGTACACAATTCCCTCTGATTGCCTCGTTGGAGCTAGGAGCGACAGTTGTGCTCTTTCATATTTTATAGGGATACTAAAGTTACTTCAAAAAGAGTACTACTTTATAACCAATCAAATTATGATGGCATTGGGAATACTATATAAATTACAACATGTCATAAGTCGTATAGATAAACGTCATATTTAGTATCGATCCTCATTCCTCTAGTTGAAGGACTAAGGGAAAAATAATATTTTACTGTAATCCCACGGGAACACTATTACATTCTTGGTAGGGGTAAAAAACTGGTCGTGTCCTTTCAGTGACGACGGATGCTTTCTCACGAAAATATGTTTCATAATGTGATTAATAAATAATATAAGTATAGGGTTTCTATAAGAATTCAATAGCTGAGGAAAATTAACATTGGATATGGCTTCATGTCAAATATTAGTTACGGTATTGATATCAAAAGAATTTATTCGTGGATTAGTGGAGTAATCCATTTGTAATAAATCTTTCCGTGTTTCTCCTAAAACTCAAATATTACATACATAACACAAGATCCTTCCTGTTACATACATTACAAATGATTACACTTTTAAGATGTCAAATTTGATGATATGATAAGGCTTACATTTTCATGGTGATTAGCAACTGGTTTTATTAGAATTTCCATACATTTAAGAATCTAATGGAGAAGTCTTCAGCGTACAGGTGCTTTCACACTAAAGTAGGTTTGTGGCATGCAAAGATTTTCAGAAGCCTCATATTTCTTATCAGTTTTGTTTAAAGACTAGTAACAGTAGTGTAAAGAGAGTGACACCACACAGCATTGCGGTAATTATAGCTGACGGTAACTGCTTGCTTTTAGACTGGCTATGAGATTTTTTACCAACATAGTTATATAAAGCCGAACAGTAATAAATTTACGATTTCCACGCTCGGAAAAAAGCTCCTAAAAGTAATGTAATACTTTGGAGTTGCAACAGAGTCATGTCGAACAAATTTCACATACGATTTTTGTTCGTAGCGCTTCCGTGGTTATTTATGGGTCGGAAAAAATTCATTTAAGCAAAAGAACACCTTCTATGAAGAAAATAACTTTTCAGGTATATTTCATCATGTGCTATAATATCTGCACTCGCTTTGATCAAAATATAAATAAAAACGTAATGACTTAAAAAAAGTAAGCCAAGGTTTCGATTGCCAAGTCTGTCGTCTGTGACTATCGAAAAAAAGTTACAGTGGATTTTGTCACTTTGATTTATATTATTTTATTATTAGACAAATTACTGTATACTATACAGTTTTCAAACGCAATTTGCCGCTCAATAAGTAATTTAAATATGTATAATTAATTCGTAAACAGATACTGTAGCACTTAGTAGACTGCACGGATGGCGCAATGGTTAAAGTGGTCACCTCGCCACTACGCCGCGCCGAGTGTTGTGGGTTCAAATCCCACACAGGACAAAAATTTGTGTGATCCACAAATATTTGGCCCGAGTCTGGGTGTTCTTCGTGTCCGTTGTTTGAATGTTTGTGAAGCCCCCCGCGACACAGGTTTATTCCTAATGCAGGAGTTGTCTTTTTTTTAAAAGAAAAATATACTTTTGTCGTGTGCTTATTTTCGCTGATCTTCACCAGAGGGTTTCCTCAGGAAAGTGGTGTATTCACAGGAGATTACAAATTAAACTCTGGTAACTGGAAATCAACTTACATTGGCGAAAATTGTATTATAACTATTAACAAGCACTTTGTATCTTCATATGAGCTTCCACCATCAACCTCCTGTGTGGACGTACCATACATACACTATGTATACCACGCCACACTATACATATATGTACTTAGATCTACTATAAAGAACATATTATTACATTTCAGTCTTAATCGCCTCAAATTATATACGCTATTTCAAACATCACAGTCCTTACTGTTTTATATTATAAAATTATTTAATTAATTTTCTGACAGTAAAGCTCCGCCTTAAGGTGTAATTCTGAAATTCACCATCCGAATTGATATTTCAATTTGTTTGGAAATTCCATACCACATAAATATTGAACGCTGCGAGACTGCTTCCGAACCTTGTCTTTGTTCCTACTATTCAATACATACGATACGAAGCCCAATAATAAAAAAGACTGGCCTGTTGGCCTAGTGGTTAGTGACCCTGACTGTTATACCATAGGTCGTGGGTTCGATTCCCACCAGAGTCTGGGTGTTCTTTGTATCCGTTGTTTATATGTTTGTAAAGTCCCCCGCGACACAGGAGTAATTCCTAATGCGGGAGTTGTCTTTTTTTAAACAAAAAATAAAATAAAATAAATAATAATAATGATCAAAGACAAAGCAAAATATTTTTCACTTGTGCTCACTGTACATGTAGCCGAGTAAGAGTTAAAGTATTTTTAACCCCCGAGGCAAAAGCGACGGGGTGTTCTAAGTTTGACGTCGATGGCTGTGTGCGTGTGTCTGTCTGTGGCATCTTAGCTCTCAAACGGATAGACCGATTTCGATGCGGTTTTTTTCATTTGAAAGCCAGTTTCCTTGGCTATGTTTGGGTAATATCGGTCCAGCAGTGTAAGAGTATCAGCTCTTTTCCAAAATGATGTAAGGCATTTTGTAAACGTTGAAGGGATTTTCGAGTCGGGGGTGTTTTAAATTTTAAATTTATATAAATGCCGTGTTCAGAAGTAGTGTAGCTTTTAATTGTGTACCTACGTATACTACATGTTTACACTTTTAAGGACTTTTCTTTCATAAGGCATCTCCTATGAAATTTCCTAGCCCTAAATATTGCCTACTATATCCCCCCACATACTTTCTTGACATAAAAATCACTTTTGTTATTGTGAGGCTCTATAGTCACTAAATACAATTTCAAAAATTTTTCACAGCAGAACAGCAATCTTTATTACAATGTGCCCGGTTGGCGGCATCTATCTACCTATTAGGGGCCATCCATAAATTACACGTCACACAAATTTCATGTTTTGGACCCCCCCCCCCATCACAGGTGTTCACATTTGTGAACCCCACGTCCCTCGTGCGACGTCACACATTTTGCAATTTTACACCAGAACAGAAAAGAGCAGTTCTAAAATATATTTTTTTAGTAAAAGTGTAGTAGCGTATGTGACGTCACGAAGCTTATAACCCCCCCCCCTCCACCCCTTGTCACTCCATGTCACACTTCTTTGAACCCTTAACGTATGACGATATTTATGGATGGCCCTTTACGAGAGTGGTACCAAATTACAGTTGGCAAAATATGGGCGTTTAGTACGCCTCTGCTTATCCCTTCGAGAATAGGCGTAAGTGACGTAAGTGTATGTACGGATATTGTATAGTGATTTCAATCTGAATTCAGCAATATTGTTTTCGCCAAAGATTCCAATAAGACACGTTAAGAAAAAAGAGCTTTTAATCATGAATTCACAAGACCAACCTAACCCATTTTACGTAAATCATTAAATAGTGTTTAAGTCCCTAACAAACATAAGCTAGCGCCACGTAATCCGACACCAGGTGTTTCTGTATTCGTCTCGTTTCATTAACTAATTCACTGAGTGTTTGTACGAGTTCTGTTAATATCTTTGTAGGAAATTGGAATTTGCACACTACTTAATTTGATTTACTGTGATCATTGGGACACTTTTTTAGAAACTCCTAAGATTAATCCCATGTTATCTTAAGGATGCCGCTACTAGTCTTAGACAAGTCTAAAGCTACTTGTGTTCTTGGTTTTGGGAAGATATCGCACCGGTTTCGGGATCCCGATGAGATAGATACTAGGAATTTATCTGATAATCGAGAGGGCAGGACTTGACAAAACTTGTAGAAATGAATAGCATATATGAATAGAAACATGGTTAACATCCTGACGACGGCTTATTATTTAAGTAATCCATCGACTTCTACAGATGGCGACGACTTAAAAAGCCGTATGAGAATACCACACAGTCTTCTTTGAAGAGGTGATCGGAAAAAATCCAAAAGCACGTTGCCCGAGGTTGCTGTACCAACACCTCAAGGAGGCAAAATTTATTTATTAAATACTTTTGGACTTACATGAATACAATACTTGAAGTATACCTTGATAAATCTGACCGCAAAAGTCTTCACTGTGCATTACAGTGCATTAACTTTGCCCGAATTAATGAAAAGACTTAAGGGACTTAGACATATAACGTAGCAATCGTAGAAGTAATTCTTGTCATGAAAGATTGGTTGGAGAGGTAAAGTATCCTACCCTTCTTACCGATTGACACACTCGAACTGGGTATTTTACTATGCATTAATCTTATCAAATTTTCTTCTTTGCCAGTGCAAAACAGTCTTAATAATATTAGTCAAAATGATACCAAAGAAAACCGTTATAGTATATGAATCATGATGCTTATTATTTCATCGCAATACTGAAATAATTGCGATTGCAACGAGATTTCCATAGTAAAAAAAAACAAATCGAGTTTTCAATACATTGAAATTTGAAATATTTCAATCATACTTCAATTTTTAGTTACAAAATATTTCAATAACCCTGGTTGTATGTTTTTGATAGTTATTTACAAAGTTGCTTCAAACAGAACATAACCAAATTGAAACTTCGAATGAACAACGCCAATGTGCTAAGGTAATAACTTTTAAACATTTTCAATTACAAGCTAAAAGCTTTTAAGTCTTTAGTACTAATAGGTCTTACAAATTGCCGTATGCCTTCTACTGAGAACGAATGACCCTTTCTTCGTAATGGCGACAGAGGGCTCGAAAATCTAATGAAGAGAATCGTTTTTCTTGTTGATTCATAACAAAACTGCAAACAGTGTGCACCAAGGTACCTTCTCCTGTTTGTCAGAGCATCCATTATCAAAGGTAAGGACTTAGAGCCGATCCTTCTTGCAAGCCTACAGAGACATTGGGTTGTTGACTTATGCCCGGTAAGAAACGATTCGTTTTGTAAGCAAAACGAATCGTTTCTTGATTATAGGAACCGGGCATTACCGAACATCAATTATAAAATAATGCTTAAGCACACGTACGTGAACGTTGAGTTTGGGAATTCCCAATACTCTATCGCTTTTGTGACTAGTCATCGGATGCTCAGGACACTACACATCGTTGTGTATCGACTGTTGATAACACACACAATACATTTACGGCTGTTTTCTTAGGGAAGTAGTCTCTTAATGGACACCATACGCGAGAGAACACGCCCTACGTGACGACACAATGTGTCTTTTGAATCAGTTCGACTTGGAAAAACCGACATTGCCAAGTGAACCGTGAGGTGGGGTGGTAATCACGAGAAATTTTACACGTGACATCTTAAAAAGTCCTACAATCTGATGTAAATTATAAACTTTCTTACTAGTACTTTCTTTGAAACTTTATAACCCTTTATTAGCAGACGAAGGAAGGAATAATTAACACGATATTTGTATGATAAAACTATTTCTGGAAAAAAATTGAATCTGACTTTATTGGCATTGACCGCGCGGATATCTATTTTTCACTGGTTACAAATATTAAAACTAACCGATTGATACATTTGATTGTAAATCCATCAAAACGATAGGTACTTTGAATTCGTTTGCGGTTTTAAATACACACGTCATCAGTTAAAATTATTTATATGGTTTTAGAAATATTCATTTATTTATTCCTATTGTAATTCTGAATTAGTATGATATACTCGATATTCCCCAAATGAAGAATCTCTGCAGTAATTATTCCATCAGAAACAGTTTACAAGCGTCCCAGTATTTAAAGACCAATTCAAATCCAAATATTATTATATTATGAGAGTTAGTGAAACCTTCAGAGATGGAGAAAATATTGACATAAGTATATTTGTTCAGGGAGCCAAAAACAAATTCATATTACGCATGTTATCTCACGACAATGAAAGGGCCTAAAACATTTAAATACTTGTGATATCATATTATAATGTTCTTTAAAATGTATTTTAAAACCTTATTTTTTGGTATACCCTGATGTTTACCTTGTTGATTTATTAATGGTTGTGTAAAGAATGTATAGACTTGAGATTTGACTTAGAAAAACCGCATAAATTGATTGAACGATAACTGCAGTATTCTATTCCTAATTTAACAAGCCAAAAGTGTTTCAATCTATTATATAAGTATGTAAAAAATAAAAATGAAATGTAAACTATTATATAAGGCTTAAATTAAAAGTATTTGTCTTTTCTCGCAAGCTGGAAGGGTCCATTTAAACCGTTACCGGAAATCTATAAAGGGTAATTCTTCAAGCAGTTTAAAACTTTAGAGCCAACACTAGTTTCTGAAACAGCAGTGGTTCAGCTGCATTCCTGGCACATCTGACATCTATGGTAAGTGGACCAGGTGGTGTGCTGATATTTTGATTTTAAGCTCCCGTAATTAATTGTTTTAAAATTTACTCCAGTAACATTGTTGGCTAAGAAATGAATAAGAAGAAATGACTAAAAAAGAAAAAAAAACAGGTTTATTTACTTTAGTTTTAAAACATCATAGTCTTCGTATTAGATTTCATTTTTGGTTTACATTTGAAAGAGAAGTAATAAATTGTATTAGACAGTCTCTATATCTCTCTCTCTCTCTTCGTTCTCACAGAAAACCGGCAGTGAAGCAATGTTTTCCGTTGTATTTCGCCGAGCGAGTGAGGTTACCTTCCCTCTCCCCATCTTCCCCCCCCTCTACCCTCCCCTCCGCTCTTCCCCTCTTTCCTCCCTTCTCCTATTCCCACCTTAAAGGCCAGCAACGCACTTGTGACTCTCAAGTTGCAGGTGCCCATGGGCGGCGGTAGTCACTTAGCATCAGGTGACCCATCTGCTCGTTTGCCCTCCATAAAAAAAGTTACACAATACCGCTTCTCCTGACCAGAGACACCGTGAGGTTTTATGAGGGTCGTCTCCGGCTTGATCGTCTCGTCGTGCCGTCTTTGAAGTGGTTTCTACATACACCTTACCTTAGAAGTAACGTACTTCGGATACTTATAGACACTATTTAAAAAGTATTTTAGAAAGTTTTCATGATTTAATTAATTTTTTTATAAAACCTTCGATAGCATCACCAGTCTTCGAACTCATACTAGAAGAACTGATCCTGAACAAATTACGTTGAGGTTCATTTTGTACTATAACAAAAATCTGAACAAAGGATTATTATTAGAGTGTAGTAACAATTTTCTACATTAATATAATACACTAGGTACCCGGCCAAGCGTTGTATATGTGTAGGTAATTTGCAATAAAAGAAAACTGTCTTACCTCTCAACTTGGACCATTTCATTGCAATATTTCATCAAAATCAGTTCATTAGTTTACGAGTTCATCGCAAACAACCAACGTGACACGAAATTTGTATAAAGATTCGTCTCGAATATACTGTAAAGGCCACTCATCGTAATTAAAATTTCACAAAACGGTGGGCCGAAACATTGACTGTTATATCGAATGAGCACGTTTTATCCATAAATTAAAGCGCCGATAAAGATCATAATCCAAATGTTCTAAAAATCCTTAATGGGAATCCATCTTAATCTTTATTTATCTTGGCAATCATCACAAATAATTTCTCATCCGCCTACTAATAAAGCGATAAGACTTAGGTGTGAAAAATACATTCTTCCGCTCTCTTGCTAATAATGATATTTATAGCGTTATAAATCTTCATAAGATGGCTCAGTGTAATTAATTGTTACTTAAAAGCTATACGATGTTCAAATAAACGTTTAAGGACGTATCCGCAGACGTAGCAGTTATATCTCATTTAGACGAATTAAATTTTCATATTTTTCATGAAGTCTTGGAATAGAAAGACATCAGCTATATGTAGATAACAATAATGTACTAAATTGTGCAGATTTCTAGTATATTCTGACATTTTCTGACAAAATCTAAGAAACAGGTTAAAAATATTATCGTTACTATACTTTCGTTCGCAAGCAATCGTTTAATGTCATCGGATAGAAATTTGAAAGACAAAAAACCGGCCAAGTACGTGTCGGGCCTCGCGCAGTCTAGGTTCCGAAGTTGCCTATTACAACTTGCGGACTTAAAAGGGGGCTTTCTGTTTATTACTATGAACATAATAATTGACGGTTTAACAGCCAATAATGGCCAGTAAAATATAAGTTGGGTGACTATTACTCTTAACCTAATAGAGCTAACTTGGCCGTAATACTTTTCCTTTTAAATGTGTTATATGTATATACTACCATCACGATTTTTTTCAGATTTTTCAAGCAGTTTAGCTTGTAGGGGGGGGGGGGGGGGCACAACTTACACCCCTCAATGACTTTGAAGGACATATCCTATGATACTCTACACTCTCTTATGGAACACACTTTAGAAACCCAAAAATATTTTTTTACCACTTTGCCGGCGTGATTTATACAGAGTTTATTTGAAAATAGAACACTTACTCAAATCACTGAAAGAGTGTGGTGAGGTGAATTAAAAATTCATTTGAAAAATTTTTTGCACCTGACTAAAGCAAGACTAACTGAGTAACTCAACAAATTATGAAAACCTACGCTAATTTTTTTTAGTCGATTTGGAACAAAAAATATGGCATTGCAAAGCATTTGAATAATTAACTAGCGTGTTACTGTTTGAGCTGAAAACTTGTCAAGCGTGAGTTGCTTACACGGTTCAGACATTCATAAACTCGTTTTAATGTTGCCATACTTACTTACTATATTTTTTAATATCAATATTAGTGTGGGACTGTCTCTTACTTTGTTATTTTACTTTCGAAGGCTTTATCTCACTTTAAATATTTTTAGACGTATGCATTATAGTATATATATTATGCATATTACTGTTTTAAGAGTGTGGTCTATGTACGCTGTATTACGGTACTTCATGCATCTTGAGCACGTTTTAAATTACATAAACTATTTTATTGCACATAAATCACTAATTACTGCAAAAACGTACTAGAAAAGTCTAGACATCTTTCAAGGAACACATCGTTCATTATTATTTCACTAAGTATTACGTTTTATGTGACTGACAGTTAAGTTGTACATTATGGATTTTTTCTGCCAAGTACTCGTAATACTATGTTGAAGGTTAAAATTGGAACTGTGACCGATGAATAACCTCTATATTCTTTCTGTCACACAATATAAACACAACGGTCAGGTAACTACGTGGATTCAATGAGAATTTTATATTTCGTTTTTAGACGAGTTGACCGTATGACTCATAAAAAGGACATATTAATATTTTAACAGTGTGTTTAAGTAAAAGCCAGTAAAAGGCAATAGCAGTGTGTTTACAGTGATCATCTACGGTGATCGTTGTCTAAGAAAACACTTAAGTCGTCTTTGCCGACTTAGTGACGTAATAATAGTCTTAATATGTTGTTCACCTAATGACTGTCATACCATCGTTGAGATTGCAGCAGTAATCCGTAGCAATATTCTTTCTGGTTCCAATTTTCGGGATATTGGAATTGATTCCAGAATATCTATTATAAAAGTTTAGTTTGCTAATTGGCTTATCAAGAATATGACAAATAAACATGAGTAACAACTGTAGACAAGGATCACAAACCTCATAATCACTTAAACACAAGCTACTCAGATTAATAATCGTGTCATAAAAACAATACAAAAGTCATAGACATACCTAACAAGCAATATCAGACGACAGGTGGGCAGAGCACATGATAAAAGGGTAAGAAAAATGTAGCAAAATGAGTACACGATGGAATGAGATGGATGGAATAGAGAGGGAAACGATAGAACACAGGGTGGGAAGACGAAATTAGACAAGTGGCAGGCGTGACGTGGAACAGAGTGGCTTGGCATGGCAAGAAAGACATGAATTGAAGAGGTTGAAGGAGTTTTCCAACTGGCAAACAGATCTACAGAAAATAAACTAGATCAATGAAATACTAGGTTAGACTAGATTAATTTTTAAACTTCAATATTTTCTCGTTTCTTTAAATGTAATAGAATACTAAGTTGATCTGAATAAAAATTAATATGTAACCATATAGTACGTTCCAAGAAAATGTATATTATAGTTCGAAGGAAAGTGATCCTAAAGTAAATAAGCTTAGTATTCGCTTCTAAATTGATTCAAAACTATCGAATCGGTAGATAGAGCTGAGAAAACAAACTAATAAACATTGTGTTTTTATATCGCACAGCTTCAGAGCATATTGATCCAAATCTTCCGGATAAAAACAATCTAGTTCTGAACATGTAACTACAAACTACTTATACGTATTATCTGAACAGAAAGTTTCAGGGCTTTTGTTGCAGTTTTCGGTTTGAAAAGGCGTTTTTGAAGCTTACAACTGAAACTTGGTGTTCAAAATATCGAACAATACCTTTGATTGTTTGCACTACATGGTCATGTTAATTACCGTGAAAAATATGATATTCTTAACACAATCATGCAATACGCAAGTAGCTCTGTCTATAACATAAGTCCGCGTTATTACAAAATATGTTATATGTTTAAATCCAGACCCTTATTAACCCATTTACATATAACAAGGCAGTGTCTTTGATCTTTTTAACACTGAGAAAAAATACATTTTACAGAAGATTGTTTTATATTTTGTCATTACGTTCCTCTAAATTGTAGGAGTGGCATAGGGTATATTATTTCGTTTTCAGAAGGTCGTATACTGCGTTTTTGTTTCATTTAATAATTTCTTGTTATGTATGTAAATAAAATATATATCCTGATATGAAACGTAACAGCGATTATGTAAGTGTAACAGATTCGTATAAATTCCATTACGAGAAATTATTATGATATATAAAATTAAATCAACTTATTATAATTATACCTTATGTAACGTCCATCAATTTACTTTTTAGTAAGTGTTTGGTGATATAACACAATTAAAAAACAAATAAAAATTAACCGGAAGTGTTTAAAATAATTGAAAGATTTTTATGTAATGTCTAAGTAAACGTAACTAATTTTTAAAACTATTAGTAACATATTCGGTTCAACACATGCGTTCAACACTAAAGTTAAAGAAAGTTATAATAATTATCTACTTTCTACAATAAAATAGTATGGCATTATTAGTCTGATATCACCTTAGATAAAGTATGAACGAAGGATTTCACGATGAAGGATGGAGGATTAAAATTATTCGTAATCATAATTTAATCAATGAACACTCATCACTTTTCGTAGTGTGCTACATCAATTGATGTACCAAAAAATTACTTATTACTTATAAAATAAAATTTATTTTAAAACGATTTATGACTAAGTACAATATTTTTTTGTTTTATTTTTATATTTAAAACAAATTGAGTATTAAACATTTATATGTTTTTATGCAAAAAACATATAAATGTTTAATACTCAATTTGTAATACATAATGAGAGAGCAAATCTAAATACTGTCTAAGCTAGACATCATGGAATCATTACTGCAGACAGTTTGAAAAGTTATTAATATTAATATTTCTAATATTCACTTGCAAAAGCACTATGTTTTACCTTTAACGTCGTTAAGTCAAATCAGAATGAAATGACTGACAGCAAATGTTTATTTTCAGTCTTGTAAGTTTATTAAATAAAATACATAATAGGGTAATGAAAACAGAAAAGTATCGTAAATTGGTATATTTCCTTTCTCGTCGGCTCTTACTATTCCTTGTCGGAATATTCGGTTTTCGTACAAGAAGTAGGGTGAAGCTGCAATCAAGACATGCGGCATTTTATACGCAACCTTCGCAGTTCGAAAAATATGGTTTTGTAAATAAAACTTTTTTACTACTACGTTTTACGACTTTTCTGAGGGACCTAACCACTAATAAGAAAACATCTAAAGGTAAACATTGGGCTAGACTACTTTAAAAACAGTGTATAAATTTAATACTATATAAGAAAGTATTTTATAGTACACCTTAAAAAGGATATCTAATATTTCTTTGAACTATAAAGCAATTTAGTCTTAATTATATCTTTCAAATTTTTTATTTAATATCCTTCAATTTAGGTATTTGTTGGCTCGCTTTTATGTTATGTATTTAAATTTCTAATTCCTGTCGCTATTTCTTGTCTGATTATTCATTTATTTACCTTTATTTCTAACCGACTTCAAAAAAGGATGAGGTTCAATGTTCGGCTGCATGTATTTTTTAGTACTTATTTACCTCCGTCAAAACTTCTCTTTTTTATTGTGAAAATCTCCACGTATCCATTTGCCATCGGCAAATGGATACGTGGAGATGGATGGATACCTATACCTAGGGTACAAGGGTGGTACAGGCTCTCACGTTCAACGTTGTGACTTTTGTGTGTTGGTATCAGATATACCATTTTAGAATGTAGCTAGGTTATTTAGGTTATTGCTTAACTATACGACCTAATATGAAGAAGACTAGTCTAGAAGAGTGATATTCATATTTATTTGAGATTATACGGTTTTACTCACGTTTGTATTTCGGGGATGCCCGACTAGTTTCAAGGAGTGAAGCATCCTGCCGCGACGGTGTCAGGCGTCACACTCGCCTGTGACGGCAGGACGCTTCACTCCTTGAAAAAGGGCCCCCGTCGGGTCCGAAACTAGTCGGGCATCCCCGACATACAAACGTGAGTAAAACCGTATAATCTCTAATAAACATCCTAAGGTTGTCTGTAAGAGATCGCAGATTGCGATAAGACCGCCCGTATAATGTTTTTGTGGTGTGCAATAAAGAGTACTTATCTATCTAACTAGACGTAGTGTTAATCCAATGCAAACGGATAAACCTAGTGTTAACCGGTAATAAACAGGTTACACCGAGGATTTACACACTCTCAGTTGCTCATTGCCGCCTAAAACCATACACCACCGCACAAATGTTATTAACACGCATAAACATCGTGGGCCCTAGCAAATTATTCACATACAGTGTATACATGCCCAAGTTTGGTTTATTTCAAACTATTTATGTTTAGGCACGCTATAACCAAAAGGAATTTATTTTAATTGTTTCTAAAACTGCTATTAGTTGAAGGTACTAGTTCGTTATTTATCATTATGGCTAAGCTAGTCTGGCCCAACGGAAATTATTGCTTTTATACTTAGTATGTTTATATGTCAGGTGTAGAAACGAGGATAGTTATTCAAATTATTTTTGTTTTGCCATATGAATATTGTGGAACATAAATGTAAATATGTATATACTTGATAGTGGCTATATATATGTGTATATATATTTACACGTATATACTTTAAATGTAACAATTTTTTACTATGTTTTTGTTAGTAGCTAAATAGTTTATTTTTAATTATGTCTAAACGTACGTGACGTCCCTTTAAGAGCCGCCATCTGAAAATCAGTGCTGCACACGTTGTTAGGTGCATTTATGTTATATGTATATCGCGGGTTCTGAATAAATATATTTTCTTTCTTTCTTTCTAAATTGAAACGTAGGCTCTACTACATACGGACACAGCTCACAGCTGGCCATCTATTTTTAGCATTTAAAATAAGGTTTTAATTTTTTAATATCCTCAAGCAACCTAATTAATGCCACAATAATCTGCATACTTATAAAATTTTATCACCTGCTAGTTGTGCGATGAAAGTTTCGTTTTCTATCGTAACTACTTAACTGACAAGGAGTAAGCCTATTTACGAGTATTTCTCAGTATACAACGTATATACAACATATACAACGTAGGGCTATACAACGTAGAAGTAATTTAACAAATCAAACACCCTGACAGAGAGTTAAAGGAAGTTAAAAGGTAGATGCAATCGCTTAACGTGCATAAAAAACTACTGAATGTAAATACTAACTTTTAAACTTTCGCGTTCCATTATATAATTATGCATTATGTACGGTAATTAACGCGATCACAAAATAGGTATTACGTACCTCTGAATTGCCTAACCTGACCATACCACTGAGCCATCCTGTGACCAACGGCCAGTGCAACCTAGCCGAAACTTCAGGCAATGCAGAGGTATGTAATCCTATTTCGTGATCGCGTTAATTCCCGTATATATACATAATTATACCGAATGTAAAACTTCCGCCTTTTTTGAAGTCAACTGTCGACCATGTGAAATTTTAAATCTAAAATTAAAAATAATAATGACCTTTACAAAGAATAAAGTACTACTGGCATGTTTTTCTGTTTTATTTTTTTATCCAATATTTTAATCAATGCACTGGGCATTGCTTATGGCAAGTAAAGACCTCTTAAGACTTTGTTTGTAAACGAAGTGAATGCTCTACTCCTTCAGCTACTATTGCAAAGTACTTAAAGAATGGGCGTGCTTTCCTAGTACAGCAGCTCTGATTTCAGCGGTAATCTGCTTTACCATTGTGTATCCCGATTTGAGCAGAATGTCCCATTTAATAGACTGCCTCGGAGAGCACGTTACGCGGTCGGTCCCGGTTGCCTTATGAACATCTGTGGCATTCGTTACGGATAGTTGGAGGCCTAAAAAGTCTGATAACCTAGTTTAACTACAGAACTGCGATATCGCCTAGTACTTGGGTTGTGGAGGTCTGATGGCAGTCGCTTCACGTAAAATATCAAAGTTCGGCCGTATCGTAGTTGGACTGAAAGCCGACCCAACTTAGTTGTGAAAAGGCGCGGAGGATTGATTATCCCATTTAATAGACTGAAGGTGAAACAAAATGTCTTACTTTAACAAAGGATGGTAATCATAACGGAAGAGTTCAATTTCCGTAGTAAATTCATAATATTCAATGTTTTTCTTTCATTTCCTTCACAAACTGCATTTATATCTTCAGAATTAGAAAAATAATTGCCTAGCCTGGAGCTTTTTATATTATGCAAAATTTATAAGTCGAAAGCACTGCAAAATTTGGTTTTGTTATAAAGATGGTACTTTTAGTTGTTATTTGATTCATTTTATCTTTATCGATATTGCCTGCGGATATTTATAAATTTATGCAACAAGTTATGTTGAAATGTTTCGGGTGTATAGATGAAAGACACACATTTGTCACCGTCATTGCTCATTTAATCATCGGCTAGATACAAAAGCGGGAACAATTGGGGAACATGCACCGATTACACCGCAAAAATGTGATCTTTTGAAGTTGGTACACAATCTGCAATTACGGTTCTCTTGCGAACCAATGCTTTCATAAGAAGACTTTTAATTTGACCACCGATGTGGCGAAGCGGTGGAGCATTCGACTGTCAGGGGTCTCAGGTTCGATTCCCTGGGACTCTACAACCCATAGTAGGTGCGACAAGCTGTGCTAAGTTTAGGTCTAGAAAGCGGTATGTACCTAACATTTCCTAGAATATTATTAAGTTTATTTCAATGCGCTGATCGCTTGAATGATCTTTCACTTTGTCTGCTGCCAGATGACCGAGGACGATTATACATTGTGTAAGATCACGCTATGACCCATAAGTGCCGATGACCTTTCGGGACATGCTACTCCCATACTGAGAATATCTCGTCGATCGCATATTTAAGTACATAAATAATAAGCGGATTAAAACAGTGTAACTGTCGCAAATCGATTTCAATGGATATTCATTTAAATAAAAACTAAAATCAGTATCAGGTGAATGTTCAAATATTTTGTAAAATTTTAAGGAAATGTCTTTGTATAACGGAGGGTTCTAATTACTGGTTAAACAGCTCAGGCACGCCATCTTAATTACATATTAATTACTTAATTATATTATAAAGTAGTAAAAGCGGTAACAGTAAAAAACTGAATCACAAACATATTTTGCAAATAATATTACAAAAATTATACATAAAAGTACAAAGTTAAAAGTAATTCCCTATTTGCCTTTTTATTTGAGTCAATATAGTACAGTATCCAATATTTAAATGATTTATTTGTGTATCGTTATCCCTATATTTGCTTATGTATTTATTTGTCTATTGGTCTCTTGTATGTATATTCTTCTACTATATGTAATTTATCATTATTTAACTGGGATACCTACTCAGCGTACACCATACTGCCCTTAAATCGATTTCGTATGTTCGCTCCATCCCATGGTTGCCTGTTAGAGATTGCCTCAGTGCGATAAGGCCGCCAATTGTATAAGCCACCCAACATTGCTGTGCTCCTACTCCTTCAAATTATTTTGGTGTACAATGAAGATATATATTATTATTATTATAAAGTATATAGTTATGAATCTTAGGTCACCCATAATTGGTAAATACGTCATTGAGGACTAGCTGGAGAGACGACTTAGCGGCTTCATTTAACCGGTGAGGCAGGTACTCAACAGACATGGTTACTTCAGAAAGTACAAACCAGGATTCTATATCTGCGTACCTCCACTATGGAGGTTATCCTGAATGTACCACAGTAAAGTAACTACTCTGTACCTTGAAATGGCTATCGATGCGCAGGCCGTGACTAAGGTGCAACGTGGCAGAATGTTTACTCAATTTGGTTTCCACGTACTACTTACTACACGTACTACACCACGTGCTCAGACTAACTCAAACCGTTTCAAATTTTAATTGATCCTTCATCGCGCATTGGAAATCTTCATACCTAGTTTCATAGTAAATTATATACAATTTCTCAACATATACCTATTATCACCTAACCTACCCGGAAGATCCTTAATATGTTGTCGGACTAACGGCTTACCCCTTTACTCCGAAAAAATAATGTGATGCATGGAGCATGGCAACACTATACCACAATATCAAGGATACTGTTTAGTTAGTATGTTATGTACCTATGTTTGGGTAGGTTTGTCATACTTGCATGGTAGAGTTACTGTACATGTCTGTTTTCCCTCTCCGGGGATTTGATATTCATGATGTAGGTATTTACCTACTCTATGGTGGTTCGGTTTATTCATCGAGGTGTTTATTTACCTATCAAAGAAATAATTTATTGCAGGTAGGCAGGTATGTACGTACATCAAATGTTATGTGTATTTACATATTTATTCATATAGTTACGAACGCTTCCACCAGGTTTGTAAAGACTTTTTTATATTTTGCAAATTTAGATAGATAGATAACTCTTTATTGTACAAAAAAGATACAATTTGTATACATAGGTATACATGCTTATTAACTAAAAGCCTAAAAAAGAAAAAAAACAGAAAAAAACAATTGAAAAAAAGAACATTTTACAATTGGCGGCTTTATCGCGATTTGCGATCTCTTCCAGGCAAACGGTGGACGGAAAGAGATTTAAGATTTAGAATTTAGTATATTTTGCTGCTAAGACAATCAAAGCTCTATTAACATGTACCTATAACTTCTACTACCTACCTATACCTAATTTCCAGCTTTAATGTAAAAGGTTATAAGTACTTATTGAATAAAGTGTAGTGGTAATATTTATTTTATATAATAGTCTCGTCATCTATGAGAATATATATATATATTATATATTTAGGTATATAATTACTACAACCCTGAGACATATTTCGAAAATTTCCAGCAGTAATACGAAATTGATTGTGGAAGACATCAGTGCAATACTGAACTGAACTACGTTCACCAAATTAAAATATCATCTAAATCAAATATTACAAAATGCTTCGAGACAAGCATCTTCACGTGTCGCAATGTAAAATTACAGCCATTATTGAAACATAACAAATATGCTATCATGTTAGGTACAGGTTTGCTTAATGCTGTGTGTATGGAGATCGTTATCATTAAATTACCAGAGACAATGCACGTTAAAATATTCGGCCTGCATGGTCAGGTACCGTGAATTATGGTTGTGCAGCCAAATTAATACGTATGCCGGAAAAAAAAACTAGTCAAGTTATTAAATTAAGAATTATAGTGGAGTTAAAAACATTTTATGTTATGCTACTGGTAAAATTTATTTATAACTAGCAGTGCCCCGCGGTTTTACCCGCGTACGTCCCGATCCCGTGGGAATATCGAGATAAAAAGTAGCCTATGCGTTAATCCAGGTATTTAGCTATCTACATACCAAGTTTCATCGCAATTGGTTTTTGCGTGAAAGAGTAACTAACATCCATCCGTCCATCCATCCATCCAAACTTTCACATTTATAATATTAGTGGGATAGTGGGATTAAACAAGAGTTTAGATGATCGACAACAGCCAGTATCGTAAAAGTAGTAAAATATGAAACTTCATAGGTTACCTATTATTTATTTAGTATTAACTACTTGTTAAATAAATAATTAAGTAGATACACTAAGACTGTTAGAGACCATTTTTATAATTATATACCTACACCTAGTTTAGTTTTATTCACATCTTATTTAATTTTTATTTACCGTAATTATCAAATAACAGCAATAATTTATTTTATAAAAGACTAATACTTACCGACACAAGTCGCAAACACGAAGATAATAAACAAATATAACATAAAGTCCCACCGCATCTTCATTTTTTGTGGTATATTTATTAGGTTCAAACCATTTCACAAACACTAACAATAATAACACGTACTTATTTTATGTATGACACATAGGTAAGTAAAAGTCATTCAAAACAATAATACAGTCACTTCACAACCACTTTGTTACTAAGTCAATTGTTAAAACGAAACAAAAGAATATTAAAAATCATATAAAAAACTATATTTATGCAAAAAAATTCACGTCGTTTAAATTTCGTACCAAAATTGGCGCGAAGCATTCACCGTGCGCGTGTAATGCGAGTAAAGTTCGGAATGTAGTATATGCGAAGGCACGCACGCACTACGCGCTGGTGATCGACCCCACCGGAACCACAGTCGGTGGGCGCGCGACTGCCGACTCCATGTGCACCGCACCGAAACGTACCTTAAAACCAACTTAACATTTGCCTTTCAGTCAACCGTATCGCGTCCTAATAAGGTTCATTTTATGAATGTTCTGTAAATAGACCCTACGAAATGATAATATTCGTAGTTCTGTAGACCGTACGCGCATAGAATTGTTGTCGCCCTATTGAAGGTATTGTTAGAAGTCAATTTCAAAAACAATAGAATAAGGATAGAAACAAAACAGCAGATAAAGACATTTTACATTACAAAGTGAAATGGAATAGTACGGTATTACGAATGAATGAAATAATTTAAATACATTTTCTATTAGTCATATTTATGGTTTGCAACAGAATAAATGATAAATGAAACCATTATTTTGAAAACAGTTGCTATTGATAACGTAAACAATTTTGGATACATGCCATCGAAAGATATACGCCGTTAATATTGTCAGTTCGAATCTAGTTGTAATACGGCTTCATGTGAAATTACCCTTCTGATATCAATTTGAAACAATCGATTGTAAATTGCGTAAACAGTTTATAGATCCAGAAATATATTTGAAATAAAAAGGCCTATAATATAGGCCATAGAAAAATACTACCTGCGGGATACAGGCATAAATACTAATAGGTGTGAGAGAGTCTAGAACGAGTATATTGACTTGCTAGCGAAAGCGGTAGTTAAAGTGTAAATCGACAACACTCATCGTAAAAGAAAACTGTAGAAACTTATACTAGCGATATATCTTTCGGGTATAATCGAGCTGTTTACAACCAGATGGAACCTGCCTCGTTTTAGTTAGGTTCAATTTCAACATAGCCACGTCACCGTTACCCCTGACGAAGTAAGGATTTCTACAGCTTAAATTTTTTTTCTGTTCAAATGAGTAAGCAAATGAGCAGAGCACGATGGTAAGGTATCACCACTCTTCTTAAACATTTGAAACATTTTTGTCAGATTAACCTAACATGTTCGCCGCGCGGTGTTATAATAAGAAAATTGAAATATTCCAATTTTATCTCAATTTCCTAGTTATACTATCATTGCGTTTTCTGGGAATCAATATAACCACCAATTAATACATAAAAACATGGTTAAAACAAGAATCAACAAATTTGAAATGACAACTATTTAGGAACGTTTTACAACCCTATAACTCTGCAAATTTTGCAGATCAACAACTCCTTGGTTACTTACATAAGTAGTCGTCAAAGTAAAGAGGCTATGCAGTAAAAACTAAGGACGCCGGCACTACGGTTTCAAGTAAAAATAATTAAAACTGTATTTATTTTCAATAGGTATTGTTTTATAAAATAAATGCATTTACCGTGAATAAAGCTGAACAAACTTTATAAACATAATTTTTTTACATTACTTATTGGTAAAGATTTTGAAAATGTAGAGTTAATTTTATTTTATCTACAAAAAGGCAAAGACAAAACAATGAAGAACCGTTTGCTCCTATGTTTGTCAACTGATTTTCTTTATTTATTTTTGTTTTAGTATGTCGATCTTTATATGTACATCGTTTGCCACAATCTACCGCCGCCGCGCCGTCCTGGATAGCAAAATTAAGTTCTCCATTGCCGCACATCAATCGAGAACTTAATTTTTGGAAACTTAATCTTGTACAACTCTATCACCATCAACAGTGAAAAAAAATATATAAATAATTTATAGTGTTGGAAGACATGTTATTGGTTTGTAATTCTTGGGATACACGTATTATTATTCTACATTTCATATTGAATTTGTCTGAAATTCTATACTTCAGCCAAATTCAATATTTTTGCGGTTGCTACAGTAAAATACATTATATTTTTTGGCAACTCCGATTTAAATTAAAGAGAGCAATGCAGTTTTCACGGAGACCGTGTGGTCAACGTGCGGCATCCGCACGGTTACGTGATTAATAGGATTTGTATTGGTATTGGTTTGGGCATTGGGTTGGGCTCTGTTTCCGCATTTTGACTCATAGGCGGCCCATTATGCGTTCGGATAAGCTGACTACTTGAGCCAGCCTAGCTCCTTCCAGAAGCATAGAAGCCTCCTGGGGCGTTCACAGGCTTCTAGGAGCGACCTCGCACCCGCGAGGATACTTGCCCGTTGTGTGGCCACTCCCTCGCACGATAAGGTGGGCGGCCGTTTCCTCCGCGTTGAGACATCCTCTGCATAGAGGACTGTCTGTCGCACTGATGGTGAATAGGTGCCGGTTTAGGGCCACGTGGTCAATAACGGTTCCTACAACTATTCTGATGTCAAGTTGGTTAAGACCGTGCAATCTGCAAGTTAAACTTGGTGGTCTAGAGCCTTCAGGATGGCCATACTGTCTGACAGTGTACTCCTTTATACCTTTTGACATGACCACGGTCGCGGCGTAGGTTATCGCAACACACTCATATTGAAATATGGAACTGTGTTGGCCTAACGCCAGTGATATTTTTATATTAAATCGAGTATTAAAGTGTATTAAATTAAAAATTATTAAATTAAAGAGTAATAAAGTGAGACCCCATCTTGGAACCGTCCGTGTAAATTCGGATCTTAGTCGTTTTCATATGGTTGTATTCGGCACTTTCTTTAGAAGATGTGTTGTTTAGGGATCCTGTCGCACGGGGCAGCTATTAGTGGTTGATTAATAGGAATTTGAATGTTGTTGTCTAGTAAATAGAATCCACATTGGTATTCTCTCGTTTTCCATAAATTCATTTGCACTATTATCATTTATACTAATAACGTTTACCTTAACAACTCAACAGTGATAACTTTTATTTGCCATAAAATGACTTTCTATAACAACATATATCATAATAATTAGAGCTACTATGTAAAGAAAGTGTCAATGCAATATATATATATATATATAGATAACAATATACAACTTACACATTAAAACTAATGAAAAAAGAAAAAGAACTGTATATGGGCTATTTACATGCATGCGTCATAAAATTCCTCCACATCGTCGCCTACTGGCAGTGTTCCCAGAAGGCTGGCAGCATTGCCACGTTGAATGGCAATGCTAATTCTCTGTGCAGGAAAAAGGCCCGCCTTCTGGCCACGAGAAGTGTCGATCAGTCGCTTAGCTAATTCCTTATAAACGGAACGAGCACTCGGACCCCATGACCCAAGCGTTTCGACCCCAAACGGCTCAAAAAACATAGTTACCAACTAAATTATTGTATTTACGCCGTTTGAGGCTTTCTGCTGATGCAGCAGCAGCGCCAGCACATCCAGCTGTACTTGGAAGATGTGATGGCGCGAGGGTGTCAACGCAGGTTGCGTCCCACACCAAAGGCCTATCCATCTTCCATGGCAGTAACGACATACCATCTGGTCTCTTCCCATCGTCTCGTACCAGACCACTAGGTTCACGTACGGCTGGCACGCCGGCGGTGACAAGAGCACGACGGATTATGTCATAATAATACTAATTACGTGTATTAATTAGTTTCCATAAGTAACACATCTCATAATCGACTCTTGACATAATCAAAATTTGATATAATTATGAAAATAATACATAATATTGTTAGGTCGAAATTAATTATCGTTAACACCCCGACTCAGTGCAATCCGACTCGGATAGGTTAGGTTAGAAGACTAAGGCGGGAGCGAAGCGAAGCGGAGCTCCCGCCTTAGTCTTCGTGGTTTTTTTTTTTAACCACCCACACCGATTATGACCAATGGAATTAGTGAAAGTCATTTTATGTCATTTCACGATTATGGCAACTGAAGCGTTATTTCTAATGAAATTATGGCAAATACCAGTATGGCATATGAAATTATGACGTTTTAAATTATGGCAAACATTAGTAAACCTCCACATTCGCCATTAACACAACATGAAACGAAAGGTGACCACGTGAACATCGTGGTGGCCGCAAGAAAACTTTCGCCTCTTCTAACCGTGCCCTTTACTTAACTGTGGTCTTCTGTAGGGAGAAGAGAACCATATGTTCTGTAAGAATCAGATCTGCGCTCTGTGCCTTCAGTTTGAGGTTTACTTTTTCCGATGCACTGAACGGAGCAGCTTTTCAAAAAACAACGAGGTAGGTACTTTTAGCGAAATATTTGCGTTATTATTCAGTAGGTAAGTAGTAGACATGTATAAGAAAAATTTCGGTATTTTGCTGTACCTATATATTTATTGAAAATAATTTAGTTATTCGGTTTTAATACCGAATATATATTCGATTAAGGAATAAATGGCAGTGTTATTACAGGTATTAATAAAACTATAAAATTCTAGGCAAATACTAAAAGGAATTAACTAAGAGCCTTTAACTCATCTTCTCTTCTCCGTCGAACTCCTTGTCATAGACCATCTCGCTATGACAATTCTTTTGCTGTTTCTGCGGTACGGCTGTGGAATTCACATCCTCATTCAATACATGATAGTCCTTCTTTAAACGTTTTAAAAAGGAGAATCACGAATAATTTTCTCTCGCAGCAATAATCATACTGATATTATGTTTACGTATAAGTTTGTATGTTTATGTTTAATATTTATACTGTACTTATATGTGTTATATGTAAAAATATTGTGTATGTGCACTTATGGCATATATTACTTATTATATGTAGGACTCATGTCTGAAATAAAGGATTTGAATTTGAATTTGAATTACACACGACATTACCTCCTCACTCCTAAAGTTTGTTGGAAGAAAACTCAACCACGGGTTAAGCTTGCCTTAGTACATACCATTTCCTTGCTGTTTGGTATAATAAATTACGTTTGTTTTGTGTACAATAAAGAATAATAAGATAGGAGCGGTACTTTATAATATGCCTTGCCTTGATTTAGTTTTGAAACTGATTGAGAGATTACATTGTTTAAATAAATAGATATACTATACGGGTTTCTTCTAATTTATATAGAGGTGGTTCATGCGATTTCTTCACTTCACGTGAAATATACTTATATCAAAGAACCGTGGCTGAATGGTGGGGAATTTTACGTGGGAGAGCCATGCTTAGGCACGTATGGGCCGGCTCGACTCCGCTCGATACCACGGCCTCACAGAAAACCGCTAGTGAAGCAATGCTTGCATTGCATTTCGCCGCGAGAGTTAGGTTACCGAAGGCCCTAACCCTTTCTTGTCCCCTATTCCCGTCCTTCCCCTCTCCCCCCTCTACCCTCTTCCCAATCTTCCCCCCTCCCCCTCTTGTGCTACTCCCACCTTAAAGGGCGGCAACGCACTTGTGACTCTCGAGTTACAGGTGTCCATGGGCGGCGGTAGTCATTTCCCATCAGGTGACCCCTCTGCTCGTTTGCCCCCTACACCATTAAAAAAATGGTTTTTCTTCTAGTAAAAAAAAATACATATGTAAACACGAACAACGAATACTATCCTTTCAAATATTCTTTTTGTCTTGAATACTATTTTTCATTTGTTCCTTGTCTTTTTAACAGAGGAAAACGCAAAGCCACTTACGTAGTTAGTTAAGGGTGAGGTCAACCGAGAAAAAAGGAATTTAATGTGATTTCAACAGTTTTTTCAGAACCGAGTCCCTAAACTTACCTTTAGGTTTATTTGTGTTACACTCCCACAAAAGGATTTCACACATTCATAGGCTGTGGTGACTCTTCACTATTAGGTGGGCTGTATACTTGTTTCACGGAGCAGTGTTTACTAGATATCCATAATATGTTCCCGGAGGCTTCCTTCTTAGCGTATACCCGGGTTCCTTGCAATAAACCCACTTGTGGTTTTAGTCGGTGCGATTCCGACATACCACTTCAGCGTTAGCTCCGGTGAGATGATGACCCGCGGAGGTTCCCACACGAAAAAAAAAACATAAGAGGTGTAATAAATGTTTACAAACTTACAGTTTGTATGTGTACTGTACTAACGTATGAAGCAAATTTTTTATTATATTTATGTTAGTCTATTATTTACGTCATATGAACCTTGAGTACGTACTATTAACGGACATAACTATATCTCACAGTATCCCTATGTCTGACATAAATTTACACAAACTAGAGATCGCGTGGTGGTCGAATTTCGACCATGGTTTATTTCATTGGCCAATATCACTTGACCTGTCATTGTATAGACTTTTGTACGTACCATGACAGGTCAAAATATATACTGGACACTCATAGCTGTATGTACCCGTTTTTGCATTTTTTTACCTTTGGAGCAAATATTGTTCAAAAATGTTAGCATTCGTCACTTCTTCTCTGTATAAACTATAAGTGTGCGAAATTTCATACTCCTCCGTCCGCCCAATTTTCGTAAAAAGAGATCCAAAGTTTTCGCTTCACGTACTAATATATAGATAACTTAAGGATATGTTTACATTTTTTCCTGACTTATCTACTTAATTTGACACAACCTAATTACTTTCCAATAAGACAATTAACATATTTCCTTCATTAAGACAAGTTAATAGACCATTCCTTTTCCAGTGATAGTACACAGTCTATTAATACAGTAAGTAAAAATAACATAACGTTACATATCTCAGTTTCACAAATGCCTGGTAAAATGTAACAAAACTTTATTTCCTATTCTGGTAGAAGGTATATTTTCTGATCAATGTTATTGTTGTATTTGGGCAGAGCATTATTTCTTCTATACAGCTTGTAATATACCATTATAATTTATGGAGCTTCTTCAACAACAAATTAGCAACGTTATACCAATGTGCACCGTTTTTATGATAGGGTCTTGTGAATAAAACAAAAGGTTGTTGTAGTCGAATGTTTTGCCTGTTATCACATTACAAAAGCAATAGAAAATGATAACACACTTACTAAGATAAATAGGGAGACTTTGGTCTGGTGTCTTGGAATTAATACTCATTACCACCATATTGTCCATACTCCATACAAATAAATAAAATTGAAGTGTCTGTTTGTAATAGGTTTTTTTAAGCTCATACAGTTATTTTGCACGATACCTATGAGTAAAAATTTTTTTTTTCAGTTTCTCTCTCTCCGTCTGTCTGTCTGTTTGTTTCGGCTAATTTCCGGAACGGATGGACCGATTTCCACATGACTTTCACAGGTATATAGCTGGTATTATAAGAAGTAACTTAGGTTACTTTTATTTTAGACAAAGAATTAGGGATCCGCGCAAAATAAATAAATAAGTACATTGTACATACACAAGAATTGCTATTTTATCAATAAGTATATTCGCATACAACACCCATTCAAAACATCAAATATTCTAGTTGCTCATAAAAGCTGACACCTTTACAAAGTAACTATTATCTTATCTGTGCCTTTACTAAACGAGAACGAAGTAAAAGTATGTTCATTAAATAATGTAAAATAAAACATATTTTCTTTATTTAAATATATATCTTAGAAAACTTATCTTAATTTTACCGTAACATCGTATTTTCGACCCTTCTGATCCATTTAAGATTTAAGATAATGTGGTACGAAGACGTGACTACCGGAATTAGTCAAACTGGGTTTAGTGTCGACCAAATTGCTCCATTTACCGAGTTGAATGGTAGCGGCTCGGCCGTGTGCGGTCCTCTCTAACCTCACAATAACTCTGACATATCTTTGAATTCTTTAGATATTTATTTAGCTTTTAGCTTTACAGCCTTACAGTATTATTATTTTATTATTGTTTAAGTGCTTAGTGCCACCTCGACCATTTCTGGTCTTTTGTAGCGCACTTTTTGCTTTACAGTTCACTGCTCAGACTTATGGCTTCGAGAAACCTCCAGATCCTTTCAGCCGTGATTGTTTGTATATCCTGCGGTTGCATGATGTGTAACCCTAGGTTAATACTTCGGTGCCGCATTAGTGGGCCACAAGAGTATAGACTATGCATTGCAGTTTCTTCTGCCTCTTGACAGAATGTGTGCTGCATATTGTGTTCTCAGCCAACTTTAGGTTGAACATGTTTGTTCAGTTTGCAGCCTTACAGTAACTTAGATTTTATACAACTGCATTGCATAGAAAATTGCATTGCATTTGATATTTATCCAGTGATATTATGACATCCTCTATGTGTTCCTCTATATAATAAAGCTGAAGAGCTCGCTTATTTACTAGAACATGCTAACATTATTTAGTTCTGTAACATCTAGTCCGGTTTGTAAAATTTGTTTTGCGTTAGATACCGTATTTATTGATATAGGTACCTACTAAATAGGTATAGAGAATAAAAAAAAAAATAAAGTGTTAATTACATATCTTTATACAATCGTGTTTTATTCGTTTTACCTTAATTTTATTACGTTAAATGATGTAATAAACAGTTAATGCTGCGGAAGTCTGGACAAGACATCGTGCTGATTGGCGAAACTACTTTGTTGTGAAACCACGCGGAACCGTGTAATTAATTTTTATATTTATGTAATAGAAACTTAAGCGATAATAACAACTTCATTCAGTTATTAAATATAAAAATTAAACAACAATTAAAATATAAATTTAAAAGTTGATAAAGATTAGCTAACGTAGCGTTAGTCACAACGACCTTACGGTGGCTTCGATCTCATGTTAGCTCCCAAACTAGTCAGTTTGTGTATTATGTATCTACAAAAACATATTATTATTCTTCGTGAGTACAACCTTGTTACTTTCGAAATTACAAACATAAGTTACCTTCACAGCTTCTTGTACAGTGGAAGTATTGGCAGAGCAGACGAAATCATTCAGTTGTGTCCTACAATGAAGACGAGTACGGATGAATTGATGTAATAGGAAAGACTGGCCTGTTGGTCTAGTGGTTAGTGACCCTGACCGCTATGCTTATAGGTCGTGGGTTCGATTCCCACCTTAGTCTGGGTGTTCTTTGTGTCCGTTGTTTCTATGTTTGTAAAGTCCACCGCGACACAGGCTTACAAAAATGCATTAATTAATTGTATAAAAAGTATGGATTACAACCGTAAATGTTAAGCCGCCATCTAGGGGCCTCTCGGTGTACTACACTTTAGCATTACATCTTGACTTGAGCCTGTCCTTTCTTTAGGACATTATTTAATAGTTACTATCAGTGGCGGCCTTAGGGGGTGGCAAGCAGGGCAACCGCCTGGAGCCTCGTGTCCTCGCACAACCACCCACGGAGAAAAATCTCTTTGGCTCAAGTCAAAACTGCTATCTGAAACTACGTGGGAAATCTGGGTAGAGTCGATAGGCCGTTAAATATTAACTAAACGATATATGTGATGCTTTGAAAGATTTAGCGGAAAAGAAAACAGATCGTCAATTTGCCTACTCTAAAAGAAGTTATCCCAAATACTCAGATAATAATTATCTGTGATAGTTACACAACGCTGTCTTGACCCAAACTAAGCATAGCTTGTACTTCTGTAGGTTCTAGAACACGGACAAACACACTTTTTTTTTTCTAAATACATATTATTATAAACAGAGCAATACATATACACAACATATTCATGCAAACAAATATTTGCACTCAGGGAATCGAACACGCGACCTCCGACTTTGCAGTCGAATGGTCTGCGGTCAACCCACGTAACTTGACAAAAGAAAAAAAACGCGTGAGGTTTTTTTGGGACACCCGGTTGGAACGAAGCTATCGATAAGTTAAGTACGAGTAGTAGTAAAATAAGTTGCATATCGCTGTATACAGAATGTATTTGAAAAAGGAACACTTACTTAAACCACTGAAAGGGCATGACTCTAGCATGCAGTTACAAAAATATTTTTTGAAAAAACTTATCGGTTACTCTAAATATATTTAATGGATTGAATAAATTGTATCAAAACATATTAAATTTGTTCAACTCGAAATTAAAATTGCGCCATCTGTGAAAGTTGTCCAGACTTATATGTAGTAGTATCGCGCAGAATCCACAGTATTTTTCGTTGCGCTAACACTTTTTTCTCGCTAGCCCTCATGCGTCTGAAGTGTAACGTGCGAACAGAAACTTCGTTCCAAAAAATTTAAAGAAAAATAAATACATCAAGAGAACTCGATGAAAGCGTTAATTGAAATGAACGTCTAATGAAGCAGCACTTTACGAGAATGCTAGTACTGTGAAACTACTGAACTCTATTAAGTTAAGAGCGCATTGGTCTAAAAGTGCTACCACTCTGCTACTACCTTTTTGTTCCAGCTGTCAAAGAAAACGCTTTTAAACAAATATAATTTTACTTTTTAAGACCTTTCCTTTCCCGATGTCTCTTTAAACATTGACCTGATACATTTTTTATTTCCTTCTATGTAAATTGTTCTTCGACGTTGATTATGAAATTGCATGAGATAAGAACATGCATTGTAAAATAATACTTTCAAAAAAAAAACCGACTTCAACAAAAAAATTATTCCATAAAAGACTTATATATGGTTTTCTCATGGATGACATTGTCAGAACTGGACCAAATTGAAATGGGACCACACGGGAAGCACCAGCTTTCAAATAAAAGAATCATCAAAATCGGTTCACCCAGTCGAAAGTTCTGAGGTAACAAACATAAAAAAAAAACATACAGTCGAATTGAGAATCTGCTCCTTTTTCGAAGTCGGTTAATAAAATAGTTTGGTCGCCTAGCAAAGGCCACAGTGGAGTAGTTTTAACATAATGTATGTATATACCAAATTGTCAAATATTTTCCAACAAATACTACAATCATTATTACCACTAGAGGTCTTGATCCCGGGAACAGTATCAGTAAAAAAAATGTACTGTATATATGTAATGTAATGTACAAGTGTTAAAAATATAAAAATTACTAAAATTGTTAGCGCTTTACGTTATTTGCAACCAACAACGTTTAAGACCGGCAACGCACTTATGACTCTTGAGTTGCAGGTGTCCATGGGCGACAGTAGTCACTTACCATCAGGTGACCCGTCTGCTCGTTTGCCCCCTATAATATAAAAAAAATGCGGGTTCATATTTTAGGGTCTTATAGTAGAACCCCGTAAATAACGTAAAGCGTTAACAATTGTAGGATTTTTTCTCTGGGGGTAGCGGGTTGGGCTGACCGTTACCCCGGCAGAAGCAGGCCTGAGACGGTGACGCGACGGGTTCCGCGCGTGCCTCTCTCATCTGGTGGGGGGGAAGAGCCCCCCCTATTGCACGCTGTGGTCGCCTGGTGATCAGGAGGCCAAAGTCTGCAGGGATTCTCGGAAGCTTCCTTCCTAGGGTATCCCGGGTCCCCTGCCATAGACTCACATGTGACGGAACATCGTGTGGTTTTAGCCGGTTCGAGTTCGACATACCACTTCACCCGCGGTGAGATGATGACCCATGGAAACCTCCACGGGTCATCATCATCAAGACAATAAAAAAAAGGATTTTTTTCTTACAGAAATCTTATTTTTCTTATTCTTATCTTATTTTTTAAAATCAAATTCCGAAAAAAAATCATAATCAATTTTTTTTTAAATATCACATTTGGGATGTGTTTGGTGAAATTTCACCAAACACATCCCAAATTCCCTTTTGGCAAAAGTTAACACATTTAAAAAAATCCGTTCCTATTCTTAAAAGAGTTACCCGAGGTGCAAGGCCTACTGTTGCTCATCATTTAGCCCATTGTGTAGGTCTTGTTGTCCGGGAAAATTCGATATCGGCCTGGGAACATTTGCTTACCTTCCCTTATAGAGTTTTATACATAAAAAAACATAATAGTACCCAAAAATCTTTGACAACCCAAATTAAAGAGAATTGCCTTAATACTACGACTTATTTCGATCCAAAATTATCATTTTCTTGTAATTATAAAAGCAACAATTTTACTTTCGTGGAAACAAAACTGAGGGAAGGTGACATAAGAGGGGCAGCTAGGTTTTTAGCAGCGATGTGGTAGCCTACCTTACTCGCCCGATACAATCTCGGGTTTGAAGAGTAAACATCCCACGCCTCAGGATGACCTCTCTTTCCCTGACGCACCTACCACCGATACTGAATATCTAAATATTACTACCAAGGACGTGTTTACAGCCGTCTGTTCCTTTCAGAGTGGATCTGCCGGCGGCCTCGACGGCTTGACACCGCAACATCTTAAAGATTTAGTGAGTTCAAGCGCCGGGGAGGCTGGTGATGCTCTCTTGAAGGAGCTGACGGCTTTAGTAAATCTTATGCTCTCCGGCAATGTGGATGATGGCATCATTGACGTCTTATATGGAGCCAACTTATGTGCTCTACGTAAGAACGATGGTGGCATTCGTCCGATTGCTGTAGGGTGTACCTGGCGGTGTATGGTGGCCAAAATTTGCTGCAAATATTACAGCGCTGAACTTGCAGCAAAATTCCAGCCAGTGCAACTTGTGAGGCTGCCATATGCCACGCCCTTTCCACGTACCTTGGCAGTAACGAAGGGGAGGTAATCTTGAAGGTTGACCTGAGAAATGCCTTCAATTCTGTTAATAGGGACACTCTGTTGGCCCAAGCAAAATTGGAAACCCCTAAAATTTATAAATTTCTTTGGCAATGTTATAGATATCCTACAAAATTAGTATACAAGGACAATCTTTTGAAATCGGCCGTTGGATGTCAGCAGGGTGACCCTCTGGGACCAGTTATCTTCAGTTTAGCGATACACCCCATTATTAAGGAGATAAAATCAAAATTCAACATTTGGTACCTTGATGACGGAACCCTAGGAGGGGAAGTAGAGACAGTTTTACAAGATTTAACTTTCATAAAAAATAAATTTAAATCCATAGGCTTGGAACTAAATTCTGACAAATGCGAAATTTTTATTTGTGACAAAACAGACTCGACTGTACAGAAATTCAATTCATTGGCACCTAACATTAAAGTTTTAGAAAAAACGTCTCTCCGCCTTCTTGGGTCCCCGGTCTTGGAAGATGGTTTTCAATCTTTCATAGAAGACAAAATTAAAAATTTTGGTGATTTTTCGGATCGTTTACTTAAAATTAATGTCCATTCGGCTTTTACTATACTCTGTTTTTGTCTTTTCGTACCAAAATTTACTCATGCCCTTCGATCATCGCAACTTTGGAAACATTTAACACTTTTAGAAAAAATTGACAAAATTATTCAAAACACCCTTAGCAAAATTTTAAATGTGGCTTTGAACGACCGAGACTGGCTCCAAGCATCCTTACCAGTTCGTTTGGGTGGTTTTGGCGTTCGCAAAATTTCAGATGTCAGCCTTCCAGCATTTTTGTCTTCGGTCCATGGCACAGAAGAGTTAACCAGGAAAATTCTAACAAACACACTGGTTAATTCTGAAGTGTCCTGCAAGACCGATGCCATAAATGCTTGGCAGATAGCTTGTCCCAATACTCTTTTACCTGTTAATCCATTCTCTCAGAGGCAATGGGACGCGCCGTTATGCACCTTAAGAAGGAATTATTTAATTGACACCGCATCCAATGTTGCAGAGCGCGCTCGTTTGTTGGCTGTGGGAGAATGGGAATCAGGCCTATGGATGAAGTGCCTGACACTTCCATCGCCCAACATAGACACCTTGTTGGACGATAACACATTCCGCCTTGCCACTTGCCTTCGTTTAGGAGCTCCTTGTGTTTCTCCGCATCTTTGTCACTGTGGAGAAGCTGTCGACAGTCTCGGACACTATGGCCTTTCTTGTAGCAGAAGCGCAGGCCGTATATCTCAACATGCCAATCTTAATGACATAATCCGTCGTGCTCTTGTCACCGCCGGCGTGCCAGCCGTACGTGAACCTAGTGGTCTGGTACGAGACGATGGGAAGAGACCAGATGGTATGTCGTTACTGCCATGGAAGATGGATAGGCCTTTGGTGTGGGACGCAACCTGCGTTGACACCCTCGCGCCATCACATCTTCCAAGTACAGCTGGTTGTGCTGGCGCTGCTGCTGCATCAGCAGAAAGCCTCAAACGGCGTAAATACAATAATTTAGTTGGTAACTATGTTTTTGAGCCGTTTGGGGTCGAAACGCTTGGGTCATGGGGTCCGAGTGCTCGTTCCGTTTATAAGGAATTAGCTAAGCGACTGATCGACACTTCTCGTGACCAGAAGGCGGGCCTTTTTCTTGCACAGAGAATTAGCATTGCCATTCAACGTGGCAATGCTGCCAGCCTTCTGGGAACACTGCCAGTAGGCGACGATGTGGAGGAATTTTATGACGCATGCATGTAAATAGCCCATATACAGTTCTTTTTCTTTTTTATTAGTTTTAATGTGTAAGTTGTATATTGTTATCTGTATATATGTGAAAATTAAGAAAAGAATAGTTATTAAATATTCAAATATCACAATATCACTTTAAAAAAAAATCGATCTCAAGTTTATATATTGCGGTTGGAAAATTGACTGTGACCTATATCGCTATATGGGAGAGAATTTTTTAAAAAAAAGGTCAAAAATCTTAAAGAATCGTTTGTTTGTTGTTTTTTGTCGTTTTGCGAGACATACTTGCACTTGTCCAGTTTTTCTACATGTAATTTATTTGATCTTACAACATACTCGTACACGACGTCAAGCTATTAAGGCAATACGTGGATCACACTGAAAGTTTTTAGAATAATAATAATAACTTCACACATCTCACACACACTTATATATTTCTAACTACATACATATTATACAAAAATTATCCCCAGACACAGAACAAATGATCATGCTCATAGCACAATTATTTGTCCTGTGTGGGAATAGGCCAGTAAGCATAGCAGCCGATGAAAAATGTATTTAAATTTCGAATTAGGAACTCTTCGGGAATCTGTAGATGTTTAATGATTTCGTGTGCGTTCCGGTATACACTGAGAGCACTGTAAGGTATGACGTCAATTCAGTATACTGCGAAGCCGTTCCTTAATAGTTAGCTATACTGGTTACTGTTTATAACGGAACGCAGTCCAGTATACCGTCAGTTGTCAATTCAAGTCAATTGTCAAATCGCATAATAAAAATGACAGTCAGCCATGTGACAGCACTGAGAGCATCTTACCTCGAAAACTCCAGTGCTCACAGTACAAAAATGGTGACGTTTATGACGTCATACGTTTCCCTACGATACTGCGGCAGTATACATCGAGATATTATGTTCTAGAGAAGCCACCCAGAACAAAATACATGTTCCGTTTTTATTTGAATGAAAACTAAAAAGCGCTGCAGCGCTAAAACAATAATTTGTAGTCAAGTCCTACAGTATTAAAAAGTAGCGCTCGATCGTTTTTGAGTTGTAGTTTTCTCGTGAGCGTAAGGTCCTAAGCGCCGTTATTTTCATGGCGAACCGCAGTTCGCGTTACAAACTTTTTTTTTGCGGTGTCTACTCTATACGCTAGTAATAATAACTCAGTGGCAGTATACTGTCAGTCTATAGCGGATCGAATTTCTCTCCAGTACGAGCACTGAACAGTACTCTCAGTAATATCGGAACATGACATACCCTTCATTATGTCAACTTCAACTTTTGGATTGTGACTTTGTGGAGTTACCACAATTTTGCCAATGTCAAGTAGGTATACGGAGGACTTCATTATGTCATTTGTTTTTACAAATTGGCGGCAATTTGAAAAGTGTCTGTCGTACATCGAAATGGATTTGACTAGAGAAAAATTTAGCTCAATGATTTATTACGACTTTCGTTGCGGTCTTACTTAACAACAATGTTACGATAGACTTCAATTAGCACTTCATTACGAAGCCCCATCTCGTGCCACTATTTACAACTGATTTAATTAGTTTAAACGTGGTCGAAGCAAACTCACTGATGATTCTCGAGAAGGACGTCCTTCTACGGCGACTACTGAAGTTAACGTGAGTGCTCTGAGGCTAATGATGGAAGGGTGACATATCAACAGTTCCGGGCAGCTTTAGGTATTGGTATGAGTCAAGTACAAAAGTCTTACATGAACATTTAGGCGTCAGAAAGCTCAATGCTTGAAATGTATGATGAAGGTGACTCGAATCCTGTATATGACATCGTCCCAGGTGATGAAAGCTGGAGATATTTATTGTTACGAACCCGAAAAACCAAAAGACAATCTGCGCAATGGACGTTTACATTCGAAGATTTAGAGATCCCTAAAGAAGAGTGGGCTCATTGCTTCAGTCAATGGTTCCATCGCATGCGACGGTGCTTAGAAAGGAACGGAAACTACTTCGAAAAGCAATAAAAATATTAACAGGCTTCTATAGCATTTCGTTTTTTTTTTGTATATACAAACCAGATGCCTCAGTTGATCCTATGATCAATTCAGCAGGTCCGGCCGTCGTCTATTTGGAAGGCATTCGCGGCACATGGTCGCGCTATCGTTTTGGGGCTGCTTATTAATCTGTCACCTGCTAAGCCACTATGATTTATGATTCCAATCGCTTTCAGAACTTTTCGCTAATTGCTACTCTATTTAGTATTATATAACAGCCTTTGGCACCAATTCAAGCTTTTATAAATGATGTATTACGATTAAAAAATATAAAATAGCGGCGTACCCAAATCTTTCTTGAATTTGAAGGAAAAAAATGGATATTACAAGTTCAAGGGTCTTTCTTGACTTTCAGTTCGGTTCCGGTTTTTTTTTATTACCAGCATCGCCCCACGGTTTCACCCACGTAAGTCCCGATCCCATGGGAATATCGGGATAAAAGTAGCCTATGCGTTAATCCAGATCTCCCGCTGTCTACATACCAAGTTTCATCGCAATCGGTTCAGTGGTTTTTGCGTGAAAGAGTAACAAACATCCATCCATCCATCCAAACTTTCACATTTATAATGTTAGTGGGATTAAAATTTTACTAAATGTTTTACGGTGATCTGGTGCCAAAATATTACGTCATACTTTTTTTAAAGTATAAATAACCTTTATGCAGAGCGATTTCAAATGTTATTTTAGAGCGGACATCGAACTAAAACCAATATTGTAAATGAGAAACTGTAAACCCCGAGGCAGTGCCTTTACTCTGACGTTCGAAGTTGAATTTCACCTCTAATGATACTCACTTGTATATAGGTATATGTAGATGCTTTGCAAAACTCATCGAGGAATCTTCTTAATGATGAGACCTAGTTACATTAATTTTTGCCCCGGCAAAATCTTTTCATCAATATTTTATTGAAACCTTTGCAGACGTTTTCGAGTGCGTGAATATATCAACTAAGTACCTACTCAGTTTAGCGGATATACACGTATAATTGGTAAGAATTGTATCAAGCTAAAATAAATATATACCTAAGTAATATGTATAAAAATATTAATTTAATAAAGAAAGTTATGCGTGATCACTGATCATACATAAAAAACAACAAAGAAAAATATGGATTGACTTTAGAATATCCTCCGTTTTTGCGTCGGATAATTAAATAATGCGTCATCATACGGCAAAACTATATTTAGTTATCGCCCTGTTCTCAAAATTCGATGGCAGCACAGTTTGGCTATTTCAAGGTTCTTTTGTCATAGAGTATACCTACCAAAGAGCTTTAGATACCTACCTACATCTATCTAGGCATTTTGTGTTTGACCAATAGGCTAAAAATTTAAGTACTATTACTTAAACATGTAACTGCAAACATGTTTATAATGTATTCTGATCTGTCCACACGAATATTGTCTGAAAGACATCGCTGAGCGCGATAACACCAATTGTGCCACCAACATTATTGTATTATTAAACCGGCTTTGCATGGGTAGCAGAGATATCTTCAACAATTATTAACATATTTCAGTCAATTTACACAAAACCTGAACAAATTATATACCTAAACCTTCCTGGATTACTCTGTCTGATAGTGAAAACCGTATGAACAGACAGACAGACGCGCCGAGAACTTTGTTTTATAATATGTAGTGATTATACGTAGATTTTGCCAGCCACTTCGCTCGCGCTTTTTCTATACCCCTGACAAGTGTATGGTGGGTTCCTTTAATTGCACGATGATCTGTCGAGTAGTTAAGGCTCGAAAGTGTAACAAACAAACAAACTCACATTCGCATTTATAATATTACCAAGGATTATAACATTAACAAGATACATGTCGTCGCCACATCAAAAACTCTTATTTATTTTATTAAAAATAGGGACAAACTATAATAGATGAAAACACAGTTCACTTTTTAATAAGAATAATTTAATAGGCATTTATTTTGTCTGGTTATACGGGTAACGAAATGCTATTGGTCGATTGATAAATATTAATGAATAGTGGGGTTATAAAAGGGTAGAAATAAGTTCAGAACGTTGACTTGAGTGCGAATAGTGGTACGAACAACTTGGCAGTTACTGTTAGTTAGTGATTTTCATAGTTTATATCAGTGGTTGTGAGACTGTTTGGTACATACATGAACATTAAAATATCTAAAAAAAACTTGTACAACGACTAGGTAGCACTTTAGCTGAAAATTGCAACTATTTTGATTAGTAGCTGATAATGAAAATCTCGCATCTTAGGTATTAAGAAAACTATCACGTTTTGCACGCTGAACAACTGCAGTAATAAAATTCTCTTTCCTTTTGTCCGGTGAGCCGTTGCTACCTCGGCATTTTGAGTAATCTGTTTCATCGCATATCCTTCGTTCTAAATTAGTACAGGTCATCTCGAAGAAATGTCATCTATCAAGCAATGGACATTGCCACAGCTAATTGAGTCTTACAATATTGTTGTGGTCTGATCTTCTCTTTAGTGGTATGACGGACGCTGCGCAGTAAAAAGCTTTCCTTTAAAAGCGACCTGATTAATGGGATTGTAAAGAAAGATGGCATTTTTAAAAGCTACACTAACAATTCACCGTCAGGCGATTAAGAACTTTCTAACTACTGAAGTTAAATAAAACTGCATAAAAAACCAAAAATATAGATAATTTAGTTGCCGGTAATAAGTCACAAAATATTTGATCTTACTAATATTATAAAGGTAAAAGTTTGGGAGTATGGATGGATGGATGGATGTTTGTTACTCTTTCACGCAAAAACTACTGAACTGATTGCGATGAAACTTGGTACGTAGATAGCTGGAGATCTGGATTAATACATAAGCTACTTTTTGTCCCGATATTCCCACGGGATCAGGACTTACGCGGGTGAAATCGCGGGGCGCAGCTAGTATACAATAGTTGGCCTTTATGACCTGACTTCACGATTGCAATATTGAAGTATCTACCAACTACATAAACAAAACAATATATTGAAATTCGTTCATTGCCCGCGGTCCGACCGTGAAGTTCTACTGGTCGATTTGGGTATAAATTAGAAATGTTCTTTACTATATTGTAGATATATTTATACATATAATACCATAAAGCTGAAAAGTTTCCTGTGTGTTCGTTTAAACGCGCCTGTCTCTTATACATGAGCCAAAATAAGTCATTTTGTGAGAAAATATTAATTAAAATTAAAAAGTGATTCATGAGCATTATTACATAGACATGGCGTATAAATCCTTACAAACAAAAGGTACTTCATCGTCATGTTCATGTTTAGAAGATAAACTTTGCCCTTTATAGCATGTTATTTGGACGCATAGCTTAGGAGATAATGGAAAATAATATGACACTTGGCTCTCAACAACTTAGTAGTGCCGCGAACGAGCCGTGTGATGCATCACCCTTTTTTTGTGAAACCCCGGTGAAAATCGGGGCTAGCGATGAAGTGGTATGTCGGAATGAAACCGACTAAAACTACACGGTGTTCCGTCAGAAGCGAGTCTTGCAAGGGACTTGGGTATACCCTAAGAAGGAAGTCCCCGAGAACCCTGGCTGACCTTAGCCGCCTCTTAAACGGCAGGCAGCCACACACGTCGCGCCTCCGTCCAAGGCCTGCTTCTGCTAGAGTAACGGGCAGGTGACATATAACTCTGGCCGCCCGACGAGAAACGATCATTGCCAAGAAGAGACCAAATGTGAACGCTTCTATGCCAAGAAAATGTTACTAAAATATTGTCAATACTAAAGTATTATAAATCATCAATCAGTGATTTCTTTTAAATTATACGTGGGTGAAACCGTGGGGCACAGCTAGTGTTATAGTTAAATACAGTAGCAGCGTCCCGCGGTTTCACCCGCGTAAGTCCCGATCCCGTGAAAATATCGGAATAAAAAGTAGCCTATATGTTAATCCTAATCTCCAGCTATCTACATACCAAGTTTCATCTCAATCTGTTCAGTAGTTTTGGCGTGAAAGAGTAACAAACATCCATACATTCTCACAAACTTTCACGTTTATAATATTAGTAGGACATTATACTAGCTATGTTCCACGATTGATCTTACGTTAAAATATGTATTATTTGCTCCTCATCTATGGGCTTTTCTGACAGGTTGCTTTATTGTCAGGCTTCCTAATGCAATTTAGACTGGTTGATTTTAAGTTTGAAAGTGCGTTGAATCAGAATGACAAACTTCAGCTTTATAGTATTTAATAATACAGATGTTGTCCCAGAGATGTTAACCGAATTGAATTGAATAGGTATAAGAATTGATAGACATTTCCTTGCTTTGGCAAATTTATACCTACGTGTCGGTTCTAGATCAGGCAAAAGAACAAGTAGCCACAGAAGAACAGTGTTTAACGAGTTCTCCTTCCGTCCACTTAATTGCTTTGAACAAAATAAATAGGTTCAAGGTTCGCGAAAATGGCAAACATTCACTTTACAAGAAAAACGACACTCCATTTCAAAACTGTTTTTTTTCTTTATTGCTAACAAGTTCTTATATGGTTGCACTTCTAACACCATGGAGGTTATGATGTATTTCTTTCAAATAACTTTTTTCTTTTTATTAGGTACCTTATGCTGCAGGTACAATATTAGTTCATAAAAAGAAAAAACAGGTCATTTTCAAACAGGTTTCCAAAAAAATAATAAAGTTCAATACTGATCACCAAAACGCCACCACAAAAGAAATGAACTTAGAGGTCGCACGTGCAACCTAATATAGGTCTTACCACTACGTGCTAGAACGCTGTGGAGGGATGGGTGTTATGTCCCTTCAAGACAAATGGAGAATCCTCCGACCAGACTAGGTGATTGTGTGAGGTACTTATCGGCGCGAGAACTTACATTGCGCGATACAGGATCATTAGTTACTACGTAGTTTAACTCGTCTTCGCTACATGATGCTGAAGTATGTTTTTGCTGTATGTGGAAGTGGCCACAGTGCTTTTTTAAAGTATTGATCGTCAATCAATACTTTACCGTAGATCGTAGTACTCGCTACTTCATTAATCCGTTACATTGTAACATCGATGGCCCACGTGCGGTGCCACTGATTTAGCCACCACCAATTGACGTCTATTCCGCGTAGGTCGCTTAGGGTTGTTACAAACGTAAGCGGGCCGGCATTGTCAGTTCGGCAGTATTTGTCGAAATGTGTGTTAAAGTTTAAAGTTTGTGCTACCACGAAGTATACTGGGTCGGGGTCCAGTACTTACTGTCATATACATCAACATTGTACCTAGCCTTAGCACCGAGGAGACTTTACACAAATATGATTTAGTGATAAGTGGCTGTACAGAATGTATCTTATGTGGCCTTCCACCTTTAGACTAGAAACTGCGAGCCCATCCGCTACATTGTCCTTTCTCCCACCGCTCCCGACAGCGACTTCTTTCCCGAAATAAATAAAATAGTCGCTTCTCTTTCAAAAGTTACTTCCTTGTTGCGTTTTGTTTTTTATAAATTGTGTATTTTTTTATGATATAGGGGGCAAACGAGCAGACGGGTCACCTGATGGTAAATGACTACCGCCGCCCATGGGCACCTGCAACTCAAGAGTCACAAGTGCGTTGCCGGCCTTTAAGGTGGGAGTAGGGGGGAGAGGTGGGAAGAGCGGGGAGAGGGAAGGGTTAGGGCCTCCGGTAACCTCACTCACGCGGTGAAAAGCAATGTAATCATTGCTTCATTGTCGGTTTTCTGTGAGGCCAGGGTATCACTCCGGTCGAGCCGGCCCATACGTCCCGAAGCATGGCTCTCCCACGTTGTGACAAGCAGCTACCTAAGGAACACTATATTAGAAATTTTAAACGACTGATATGTGTATTTTTTGTTAAAATAGAAGTCTGCTTCACTATGAAGGTATCTACTTAACCAGGACTGACATACCAATTACACTGACATTTATACTTCCGTTCAATACTACACTTACCTTCCAGTAAAGTTTCTGTTTTAAATTTAGAAATCCAAATCTGCTATAAAGAATACCTGGTATCTATCTATTATTGGAACAGTCGAGGTTAGATTCTCATATTCAAATCCGAGTACATGTCACCTGTCCTTATAATAGAAATGAAGGCGACTTGAATTGTGACCGTTTTATAAAACTTCAACATTTAGATTGCAGTTTAAAGTGAGAAAATATGAACTACTTTATTAAATATACAGGTGAACTTTTTAGCTGAATAACCATGATTGAATGTAAGTAAGTACAATGCATTTCAAATAAGAATAGGAACGTCAATGACCTTAATCTAGCAACTGTCACTTGGAAAGTACGATTTGCACAGAATACTAATTTGCGTAACATTAATATTTTTTTTACTTTATATACTTTTTTAGCTGTCGTATTACCGAGAAATCGCCTGTTGGTCTCGACTGTCGGAATCGACCAAAATTAATTAAGTTTTGAATGTTTTGGTTTATTTCATTGTCTAGTATAACTTCACCAGTCATTGTATTTACTTTCCTAATATGACAGGTCAACATATTTTATATCTATAATTTAAATAGAAAAAAAATCTGATATAAGTAATTTTCAGTTTTTTGTTTTTAGAGTTCCGTTCCTCAAAAGGAAAAAAGGAACCCTTATAGAATCACTTTGTTGTCCGTCTGTCTGTCTGTCTGTCAAGACCTTTTTTCTCAGGAACCCGTTGACGCATCAAGTTGAAGTTAATCCCACTAATATTATAAATGTGAAAGTTCGGATGGATGGATGGATGAATGGATGGATGTTTGTTACTGTTTCACGCCAAAACTACTGAACCGATTGCAATGAAACTTGGTATGTAGATAGCTGGAGACCTGGATTGACGCATAGGCTACTTTGTATCCCGATTTCCCACGGAATCGGGACTTACGCGGGTGAGACCGCGGGGCGCTGCTAGTACCTCATACATAAGTCTGCGGTCACTTGAATCTGTAAAAAAACGGTTATAACTCAATGCAATCATAAGAAATGGCCACTTAAACCTTATATTTGACCAAATTTGAACATTTCGCATATAAATCAAACCTTATAGGGTACTTCCCATTGACCTAGAAATTAAATTCATGAAATTTGAAAAGAATCACTGACAGCACAAGTAAAGGAAAAGATCTGAAAGTCGTTAATTTGTTGTTATACTTACTTATCACATAAAAAAATAGTTTTTGTGATTACAATTTTATATTTTGCGGTTGGATTGTTGACTTTGTCGTACACCGCAACCGCAAAGTTTGTCCTCCGAAAAAGACGGGCAACAGTTTTCAACAATAATTGATATCAGAGATGGACGTACTATAGATAGTACGTCCATCTCGGATATCAATTATTGTCCTCCGTATTCCGTATTCCGTATCAATTATTGTATTCCGTAAGCAAACAAACTTGTATGTAGACATACAAGTTTGTTTGCTTACGGAACCCTCAGTGCGCGAGTCAGACTCGCAATTGTCCGGCTTTTTTTTTGTAAATAATTTAATATCTGTTCTGCTCATCCTACGTAATTGATTCTAATTGACAGCTATATATCATATTATCACAATTTGGCGCAAAGGCACTCTTATTCTTTTTGAATAGTTGTGTCTTCTGGTGACGGGAAAAAACTCGAGCGTTCAGGTCATTGTTTTGATATGTTGTACCTAGTATTCTGACCTCGTTGCTATGTTACTGTCAACTTACGCTCATTTCTGGCACATGAGCCAATTAGTAATTAAAACTTAGGGGTCGGTTTGACGAAGCGAAAGTTTTCTTCCGGCCACCGCACGGTCTCTATGCGGTTGCCGCGTTTCATGTTATGTTAATGGCGAATGGAGATTCTATTTCCTAGATAGAACAACATTTCAATTCTTAGTAAGCGTGTGGACGATGAGCGGTCGCCACACTTCAACTACGCTGAAGACTACATTGCTCTCTCTAATTTAAAAAATAGATGCCAGAAAATATAATGTATTTTTTTGTAACAACGTCGTCTCTAGACAGGCACACGCGGTTGTGGTGCGGTTGCCGCGTGCGGCGAAAGTGTTGGATTGGCGCGAACAAATTGGTCTCATAAAAAACGGCTATGATTTTCAAATGACAGATTGGAAAAAAAAAAGAATAAAGATTCAGGATAAATATTTATTAATAATTATATCAATATGCATATCAATATATATATCATATTATCCTGAATAAGTTGATAGGTATTGTTAGGTTCTATCTTATTAGGTTTCTTACAACTTCTTATTATTCAGCTAAAATTAAAAGTTAATTATTCACCTAAACATACATTTTCAAAACATCTATGAATACATTTTCGTTAACGTATTCTATTACGTATATCGAATATTTTTTCACTAGGTATATTAAAAAATAGTTGCTTATTAAAATACTCATAGAAAAAATATTCTCATACTGTTGTGTTAAACCGACGACGGTAAAGGCGATACCAGCGCCTTCCCCATATAATGCCATAATATGACAGGTTTGCCGTGGCCGATTTTATTTGCAATATAGAGGCCAGAACCGTTTTATATAAAAACTACAAAATAGATTCGTTCTGCAGTTAAGAGTAGGCAGCAATTATTTTGTAAAATAAATCTTTGTTACAACTTGGCACAGCGCCCGTATCTAATGGCCCCTTCCTCACTACCTACACTCACATGCTGATATCACATAGAGTTTTTTATTAAGTATAGATACGGATATAGCTCTAAACACCCGTGAAAGTCGAATTCATAGTCAATGTTTAATGTATCCTTTAAACGGTTATCAAAAATATCTATAACGCTTTGAAATATTTGTATAGCCAAGGGCTATTGCCATGATTCGTTCAACCCTTATTACCATATTACGCGTAGTTCAGCAACGGGTAGATATAGTTAAGTGCCCTTTCACAAAAACGGAAACTTTGTCGATATGGTTGGTCTCATTTCGAGAATAGAAAAGGAAAATCCCTGCTAATGGCTTTCAATATATTTATTGGAATACTTAGTACATAGTTATGTTTGCAGTTTTAAGTTTCGATTAATGATATTATAAGTACGGTGTCAATGACACATAATCTCATCAATCTCATAGATATGTGATAGAAATAAGATATTGAACATAGTAGATATATTATAGTGTTATTTGTTTAATTTTATTTATGATGAACAGTGCAGACGTTAAGTATAGGACTATCACAATCTCATGGCATGAAAAGAAAGTGATTTTCATACTATGGTAGGTAATATCAACTGACACCTGTAATGTTAAATTAGGAGATTCGTCAATCGCTGCTAAGATTTTGTGATTTCTTCTTAAAAAATTGTTATTTTAATAAAAATGTCTAAAAAGTCACTTGTCCCAAGCGAGATATATTGTTTTTAATGTATACCGAAGAAGACAGTGTAACGCTAACGCAATCTTGGATTTTAAAGCGCGTCGAAGAGTTGACATTGTCTTTTTATTAGTTCTTACATATTTTTTGGTTATTTATAGCACCTACATAACATTTTAAATACAAATCTGAGGGTTGCGCTCAGTACGACTTTTATTTAAACTTTTTTATAATCACTATTGTATTTCACACACAGTTCACCAGCTATATTTTTTGGACTCATATTATAGGAGACAAGTCTATTTGACAGGCCTGTTGGCCTAGTGGTTAGTGATCCTAATTGCTAAGCCAAAGGTCGTGGGTTCGCTGTCTGTCTGTCTACTGTCACCTAAAGTAAGCCAAGGGACCAAAGAAGTCCCTTAAAATAGATTTATAAAAGCAATAATTAATTTTCGAATTCGTTTCATGTTATTTTGTATTGAGGTAAAGAGATAGTTTATACTGCGATAAGTAAAAAATTACAAAACAGGGGTCCTACCTAATATGAGCTTTTATCATAAGTAGGTAGGTACGTCAATGACGAGTTCCCAAACAATTTGCTGGCAGCGCCTCTAGCGAAAACGGTGTCTTACTAAAATAGTGTATAGAAATATTCAACGACACACGTCGTAAATGTATGCCGTAAAAACTCATAGTGGATGTTAGGAAAGTGAAATTCTTGTCAATATTCTTTAAGAGAATTCTTTAGAAAATACCTAGTCTGAGAGAATATTCTCGCGCATTACTATACTATAGATTCCAGAGAATTTTATCATGCAAGAGAATGGTCCGTATTCTAACATTAAATGAGGATATTTCTGTATAGAAACTTCTACATTTTTAATAACCTACTTAGTAGTATTACTTTAGAATTGCGTCTCGAAGTCTGATGCCGACTTTTTCTGTGTTCTGTATAGTGCACTATCACGACACCAGCCCACTCTTGATTAAATGGATAAAACCAATCGTAACTGCATATAAGAATGGTCGCAATTTCTATACAAAAAGGTTAAGTCCGTTGTTTACCAAATACAGCCGAAAAAATATAAAATAAATACCTAAAGAGAAATTAAGTGAGCTGGAAGTGAAATGTAAATGGAACGGTTTAATGAAATGTATTTTTGCTAAAGCTCCCTAAGCTGGGAAAACCGTTGCAACTGCGGCAACACAGCCAACAAGAAAAAGTACCTAGTAGCAATGAACCTTCATAGAGTACCGGGAGAATGGGGTGATTAGGGATCAAGAGGTGAATAGGGATAAAACCGGGAAAAGATTTCGACCCTCACTGTTATTAATTCCTACTTCGTTTCAATACCTCCTATTTTTTGTATAATAGTAGAATATTGAAATGATTTATAACAAAACTGAATAGGTTTGTCATTGGCAGCAAAATAGAAAAAAAATCAATTGAAGTTAACGTCTCCAGCGCCAAATATTTCAGTGTTCGAAACTTTACTCTCGAAATTTTATTTGACAATAACAGAAGACGGTTGGGTGTTAGGTAAGTCTCAATAATTCTTGATTAATTTCAATGTTTTTTGAAAAATTGGATAAACATGTAAAATCTGTTGTTTTTTGGGGTGAATGGGGACGTCTCAGGTATGAATAACAACGAAAGAGGGGTGAATTGGGATGAGCATAAGTAGAATAGAAACGACTTACGTATGAATAGGTATATTTTTCTAGGGCTGTCACTAAGTATTAAAAAAAATTGTAAGTATATCTACACTAATAAATCTAGATTTTTATATTATATTACAGATATAAGTATTTTATTTGATTTTGAAATATTTAGAAGGCTTTATAATACCTATTTGCTTTAAGTATTAAAAATAAAGCTCTATAGCCTCGCCAGGCGTGATCACCCAACCTTGTCGGGGATGAGACGCCTACTGCAGCGTACATCGTACAGCGTTCTTATAGAAACCTAATGTTAATGACAACCTCGATGTTTGCATTAGATAATTTGTAATATACTAGCAAAAATCTTTCTCGAACCGGTAAAGGAAAACATTGGATACCGACCATCGATTTATTGGCCCTGTAGTCAACACAAGACAAGCAAATCTCCACCTTGTATCTCACAAGATAATGTTTATATGCGCTTACCAGCCTTCTTGTGTTAGTTTGATATAAAATATCCCTTGCCGACCTATTTTGGCATCTTTATTTTTCATTCTAGTTGTAGCTAAAGCATTAGATGTTCTCTAACCGATAGATTATTTGTACAAAGAGCTTCATCATTGTTCATCAATTCAACGAAACTAATTGTAATATATAATTCAGGCGATCCTTTATAAGCTTTTTGGGTTTGGTATCTAAAAGTTTTTAAAAAGGTTGTATTATTAATAGGCGAGTGGAAAATGTCGGAGATCATTTTGTTTTCCACCAACCTATTAATAGTATGTATAACCCTTTTAAAAACTTTCTAGCTAAGTACATAATTTTGAGAAACTATACTCTAAACTCTAAAAGGTAATTATTAATTATCATTTTATATATCTATACTTAAAATATTATAAAGCTGAAGAGTTTGTTTGTTTGTTTGCTTGAACGCGCTAATCTCAGGAACTACTGGTTCAAATTGAAAAATTCTTTTAGTGTTGGATAGCTCATTTATCGAGGAAGGTAATAGCCTATATAACATCACGGTACGACCAATAGGAGCGGAGTATTGATCATAAACGCAGGTGATACTGCGGGAACGGCTAGTAAATATATATTTTTATGTCTACCCCGCACCTACTCTATCCCGCATGTAAAATCAACGCAAGAATTCCGCCAATGTCATGATAAGACAACTTTGTAAGTGTTTTCCAGTGCTATGACATTTCTGTCATATTATATCTAAGAACTACACCTACTGAACTGCCATCAACGCAGTTTCGACAGACAAAGTCTTAGTGTTTATGGCTTTAAATTGTGTTTGAGGAACTTTACATACCTACCTTGTCTTAGTATCAGCTGACAACCAAAACTTAATATCTTCATTAATTACAAGATTCGAAACTCGCCGTTGGCTGAGCCATACCTACAGAAATTGAAATTGAAATTGTTGCAAAGTTCGTTTTCGATTGAATGAATGAATTATTTGAACACCTTGGTATTTTCATGAGAATAGAATTAAAATAACTTCACATTTCTCCGTGAGCGAACATTATATAACATTTTGGCGTAACTTCTGGTCGGTGCCGTCAGTGGTTTGGTACAGAAGGTGATTGGTTGCAAGATGTCAAGCGCTCATATGAGTCTATACAAGTAATGCCATAAACCTATTTCCATAGCCTCGGACGACGTAAGTAGTGCAGTCCATTCATTACCAAATTGGAAAACGGCTGGACCAGACGGACTGCACAACTTTTGGCTTACGTGGTGCGGAAGCTCACATGCTCGTTTGCATCTCTGTTTCAAGCAGCTTTGGATTCGAGTTCATTACCCCAAGTTTTAACCACTGGCCTAACCCAATTATAGACCAATCACATGCCAAATCAACTATGTAGGTATAACCTTCTAACATCTATTCTGAGACTTAAAATTACTACACATTTAAATGAAATATCGATCATTTCTATTTCTCAGAATGGATGTAGAAGCGGGACCCGTGGCACTAAAGAGCTCCTCATCATGGATATGGCTATTAGCCAACAAGTGCATCGTAACCGTAAGAGTCTAGCAACATATTGAATAGACTATAAGAAGGCCTAAGTAAGACTCGGTGCCATATATGTGGCTTTTGAGAGTGCTAGAGTTGTTTAAAATTCATACAAATTTTCGAACTTTTTTGAAGTCAATGGAGAACGGTAATTTGCTATCCAGGATGTCATCCAGATTGCGGCAAACGGATGTACCAATAACGATCGATCGGGGTATATTTCAAGGTGATAGTTTAACTCCCTTATGGTTCTGTCTGGCTTTGAACCCTCTCAGTATTCTTTCAGAGGGTTCAAGGTTGGAACAGAAGTGGAGATATAACTCGATCGATTTATATCTCACCTGCACATGAATGATTTGAAACCATTTGCCTCACTAATTTGTAATTGACAGTGTTACTGAAGGTGACTGAAAACTTTTATAACTCTATAAGGATGGATTATAGTGTATACAAGTGTGCGGTCATGCATGTAACGAAAGCCGCGATAGTAAAAGCTGAAGGAGTCGAACTTTAACATTCAACAAAACTCACTTCTGTCTGCCACCGAAACTAGTAACAATATATTTTAGTTTATGACCAGTAAGACGTATCATATATCTGACTGACTGACATATATCACATGTCAGTAATTGAGAAAACCTAACTTTTAAATGGAACAAGCGTTGCAGGAGCACTTCTTTGACCGCCTGAAAAAAGAACTAAAAAGTCTTTTATCAGGGGGCAACAAAAGGCGTGCCTACAACCGTTGGGTAATACCGGTTCTGATGAATTTCTTTGATATACTTACATGGTCTCAGACCGAATTAGATGCCCTAGACGGGAGAGTCCGTACACTGCTGACTGCATTTTGAATGCTCCACCCACGTTCATCGGTAATGAAGTTGTACAAGTACCCTGCAAAAGATTACCGTACACAATTGCGAGATATACAACCTCAGAGAATACTATTTTCTTCATACTGGTGTGGGAGTGCATTGTAATGTAGTCGCAGTGAACAACAGACTCACTCCGCTCACGCTGGCTAAAGAGAACTGGCGCAACACTGTAGTGCTTAGTACTAATAATCGCAGGGAGGTATGGAAGGGCAAATAATTCCATGGTCGTTTTTATAGACCTCTAAATGGGCCAGATATAGATTTAAAAGCATCTACATCTTGGCTTGGGTTTGGTGATCTTTTCGGAGAAACCGAAGGTTTTGTCTTGCAATTATAAACGAAGTTGTTTTGACGAATAACTATCGGAAATATATCCTGAAAGATGGTACGGTTAACATCTGCAGAGCATGCCACCATCCCGATGAATCTATTAGGCATATTATTTCTGTTTGTTCTCGTCTGGCCAACAGTAAATATTTGCACAGATACAACCAAGTGGCCAGGATTGAACATTAACAACTTGACCTTAAATACATTCTTGTGAATTCAGAGATGCCATACAGGAATATGCACGCCCCGTTCTTGAAAATGGACGTGCCACATTGTATTGGGATAGATCTGATTTAACTGACAGAACTATTGTTGAATAAATCTGATAGATCGATTAGATGTGCAATGATTGTCGATATCGATGTTCCTCATAATGAGAACCTCGTGAAAGTTGAAAAAGATAAACAACTCAAATATTTGTATATATCTCACGAGATTATCGATGTGAGACATATACAAATATTACATTCCACAGAATGTCGATTCGGCGATCATTGTTCCGATTGCATCTACTTTTTTATTATAGGAGGTAAATCTACTTATGGATTGATAGCTAAGAGCCTCGATTAATACCCCGCCTCGAGCCTCACGTTCGACGGCTGGATCAAGGGACTGATGCAGAAGGCTGTTCTGCTCGACACGGTCCGTATAGTAAGGAGGTTCCTGTTTTTGGAGTCCAAGTTCCTAACCACGGCTGTCTTGTCCCGATGTCCGTGGTCTACAATTTTTGAAGTGAAAACTTCTTTAGCGGCGTTGTGCACTTTTTGGGATGGGTAAAAAATATTAAACTCGCGTCAGGACACGTGACCTGATCAAAAATTCGTAAGACGTAGCCAAGTTTCTTATATTTCACTACATATTATAAAACAAAGTCCCCCGCCGCGTCTGTCTGTTCGCGATAAACTGAAAAACTACTGAACGGATTTTCATGCGGTTTTCACTAATAGACAGTGATTCATGAGGAAGGTTTAGGTGTATAATTTGTACCCGCGCGAAGCCGGGGCGGGTTGCTAGTAAAATAATATAACATTCGAAATTCAAACATTTATGAGCGGCCAGAAGCGCAGAACTTCCAGTGTACCCTATGTATACATTTCGATATGTTATTACCTACTTTTTATTTTTAACCTAATTATATATATAGAGATGTGTGTGTGTGTATGTAAGTATATGCAAATACATTGTGAAGTTATGTTTTCACTTCTGACGAGTAGTCTAGTGTTTGTATACTCTTTGGTGCAGTCCTACGACTGACTACTTTTTTTTTATATTTTTAATTATGTAAAATCGGGGAAAAAGTTTCTTCGTATTTTATATAAAGAATCAACACTTTTTTTAAAGTTTAATTACATTTAATAATGTATACCTACATGTATTGTTAGGACTGACTGCTTATACATATATGTTTAATCATTTTTATTATTTACTTTTTATCCATATCAAATGATATATATGCTATATTATGGTATGTTATGATTCTTTAAAAAATAAAAATATCTCTAATATCAGCATTTCACACCAAAATTACCCAAGATTTTATCTACACTTCTCATAAAAAAACGAGACAGTAAGTACTGCAAGTACTATTTAGGCGACATTTAAATAAAAGAGGTCTGATATCATTAAAAAAATACGCGATTACATAGCTGGCATTTTAGTGTACACAATGGTGTACCACAATGCCAAATTCGAATTAAAATTTTCGAATTTTCATCCACTAATGCCGCGTTCCAATAAACAAGAAACTATTCGTTTTGCTTACGGACGGCAAAATTTCGTTGAATTTTCAATGAAAATTTATAGAAACGATTCGCGTTTCTTGTTTATTGGAACGCGGCATATATGATTGTGATTGATCCACTATTATGATATTGTTTTCAACAAGTTTCTATACTCTTTGGTTTTCAATGTGTATTCCATAAACTAAAATATATTATTGTATTCCGTCTAAATTTCTGAATTTAATCACATTTTTTTTTTGCAAAGAATATGCGTTTTTTATAGTGATTGTTAACTAAGTAGTTAACTAAGCTCTGTGACATCCTAGCAAAGAGATTTTCTCCCTCACCCACGGAAGCCGCACAACTCGTGACGTTGCTGGATTCAGGGCAGGGCTGCCAGTAAGGACAATTTATTTTATATTTCTCAGAAGTTATACAAAATCACGTACTATTATACAAAATCTTTGGGAATTTCAATAAATGGTGTTTTAACTTTAACGTATTAAGGTTTAACAGTGAACCACATACATGATTTGTTTTAAGTATGTCTTTGCATGTACGTACTTATTCCGCTATAACATCAGTAATGACAATGTATCCAATTATACAATGCAATCTACTATACAAACAGGATACATAAGATATCCGAATTTTGTATCCAATTATACAATCTGGCAGCCCTGATTCAGCGTGTCCTATATTTATTGATATTAAAAACAACCAAATACCTACAAATAGTACAACCAAAAAGATTTTCCTTCAATTTTATACATACAAAATATGAAAAGACTTTTTCCCCGACCATTATATATTTTTTTTGTACCTACATAATATTCAAAAATATAATTTATATCTTTTAAGAGTAATAAATAAAATAATAATAATTTCATTTTGTCGTCTAGTAGTTAATAATTCTTATTTGGATGGGTTAACAAGAATAAGAGTGGAGTAGTACTTTATGTGCCGCGTAAGTAACAAGTATTTATAACCGAAGAAAAAACGGAGGAGGTTCTTAAGTCAACCCGTTTATTTTTTGGAATTAAGTTCCTTACCTAGTCTAAGAGACGTGGAAGATCGACCTTCACCCATCTGATTATCAGATGAGACATATTTTTTATCAAATATCTTTTATTTATAAACATGCGTATGATAGCTTGCCTATCGAAAAGTGTTCATGGCTATTTTTAATTAAATTAATTTTAATAAATTTTTTTTATAACCTTCACCTTTTGACATCCGAAAAAAATTAATTTCAACTGAGAGCTTTCAACGTAAAAAATATGCCTTGGTAGGCTTGCCTACTTATTTTTGTTCATGGCTACCTGGCAAGCAGGTATGAACAGGTAAATCAATATAGGTAACTACACCGATCTGATAATCGATAGAAATTGATATCATAAGAAAGATAATTTAATTACAAAATTTATCATATAGGCTTGCCTGCGAAAAACCGTTCATAGAATATTATTGCCAGACTTCGAAGTTTTAGAATCGGAGTAATTGTATATGTGCGAACGAGAAAGTAGAGCGTCCGAGGTCTGTGTGATACACAGACAGACAGGACACAAGGTAGCTGCTGCACGCGACATGTTCGTTGAATGTAACAGAGTGCGCATGCTCTGTTACATATGACTAAGAGAGCAGTGTTTATTTACTGTCGAAAATCATTTCGAAGCCACTAATAACAAACTTAATTTCGATTATACTTAATTATTATATTATTACAGAATACATATAGTTATAACTGTGACATTAATATAAAAAAAAAAAAAATTTAAATACTAATAAATAAAAAAATATCATTAATATTGTAAAATTCAATACATTCACGATATCAAAACAGTTTATTACAAAGCAAATAGAATATTATATGGAAAAACTAGCGACCCGCCCCGGCTTCGCACGGGTGCAATGATGATACTAAATATACTACAGAATGTATTTATATACAACGTTCACAGCTTTTTTGTCATCATACAAACATGTTTTCTTCAGAGGTTACTCTTGAAAGAGTGACATATAATTGGCCATGTGAAAAACACCCATTTACTTAATTAGATAAGGATTAATCCTTAATGCTGTATTGCTTAAAGCATTAATGCTGTATTGCTTAAAATCGCTTCGTAAATAAGCCATTATTTCTCGTAAAAAGTAAAGGATAAAAAATGGTTATTGTGGGTTATATTTATTAAAAAAGTCCGCGATGGTATATGTCTATCTCTTAGGGATACCTAAGAGATAGACATATACCATCGCGGACTTTTTTGTAGACCTTTTTTAGGTGTACAATACTGTGGTACATTATTTTGATCTATCTCGTAGGGTTCAGCCAGCGTTTGCAATGTAAACGCAAAAAAAAATGTGTTTATTTACGACATCACATTAGAAACCTCTAAAGTTATCAGTGTTTCTCTACTACATTTTGCATGTATTATACATATAAACCTTCCTCTTGAATCACTCTATCTATTAAAAAAAACCGCATCAAATTCCGTTGCGTAGTTTTAAAACTTTAAGCATACATAGGGACAGACGGACAGCGGGAAGCGACTTTGTCTCATACTATGTAGTGATTATGCATGCGCACTCGATTACATTGTATGGACATGTCGCGTGCAGCTGCTACGTTGTATCCTGCTCTATCACACAGACCTCGGACGCTCTACTTTCTCTTTCGCACAAATAAAATTACTCCGATTCTAAAACTTCGAAGTCTGGCAATAATATTCTATGAACGGTTTTTCGCAGGCAAGCCTATATGATATATTTTGTAATTAAATTATCTTTCTTATGATACCAATTTCTATCGATTATCAGATCGGTGTAGTCACCTATATTGATTTACCTGTTCATACCTGCTTGCCAGATAGCCATGAACAAAAATAAGTAGGCAAGCCTACCAAGGCATATTTTCTACGTTGAAAGCTATCAGTTGAAATTTTTTTCGGATGTCAAATGAAGGTTATAAAAAAAAATTGATAAAAATTATTTTAATTAAAAATAGCCATGAACACTTTTCGATAGACAAGCTATCATAGGCATGTTTATAAATAAAAGATATTTGATAAAAAATATGTCTCATCTGATTATCAGATGGGTGAAGGTCGATCTTCCACGTCTCTTCCACTAACTGCACGTTACACTTCAGACGCTCGGCGGCCGGCTGTTTAGCCGGGAAAGAGTGTTAACGCAACGAAAAATGCTGACCGTTTATTTTATTTTTATGCAATCTGTGGATTCTGCGAGTATTTACCGTACGTATTAACCGTATATTAGTTAGGGCAACTTTCACAGATGGTGGGAATTTTACTTTCGAGCTTTGGCTATATTTACTATATTTTGATACAATTTATTCAATACATCAAATATATAAGTAGATAGTAAAAGGAATTTCGTTCCAAACAGGTGTCCCAAAAACACCTCACGCGTTTTTTTTTGTATGACTATTAATATTTCATAATTAATAATGTTTTTATTTATAACTTCGAATTTGGTCCCGTTTAATTTTAAAAAAGAGGCAGTCATGGGACTGCCGACAGAAGTGCAAACTTAAACGATAGGACGAACTTAAAACGTCACATTAACAGGTTGGTGACATAAATTAATAAAGAGACACAACTCAATGTTTAGATTAGCGCTCTCTAGTGGACCTATATATGTATTGTTATCGTGTCTCCCTCTCTCTCCCTCTCATTGACTGACTGACTGACTGACTGACTGAACTCTGACTCACTCACTCACTCACTCACCCACTCTCACTCCCTAGATTCCCTTCCTCCCACTATCCCACTCTCCCTCCCTAGATTCCCTACTCCCTCCCTCCCACTATCCCACTTTTCCGCCCTAGATTCCCTACTCCCACTCTCCTCACTATCCCCACTCTCGACACTCTCCCCCACTATTCCACTCTCCCTCCCTAGATTCCCTACATCCCCACTATCCACTCTTCCTCCCTCCCTCCCACTCTCCCACCCTAGATTCCCTACTCCCACTCTCCCTCCTCCTCTCCCACTCTCCCACCCTAGATTCCCTACTCCCACTCTCCCTCCTCCTCTCCCACTCTCCATCTCTCTCTCCCTCCCTCCCTCTCTCTCTTTTACTTGTGGTTGATCTGATAACGTAGACCGAAGTCAGTCGAGGGAATTCCTCAACGTATTACAGCAGCAACCTCGTGTTTGGGCTTTCAATCATGAGAGCTTTAAATCATATAGGTTGTTTTTTAAATATTTATAAGACATAAGAATGAATAGTTAAAGTAGGTAATTATATTAGACATTATGTAAGTTAGATAATTAAGAGTTTTAAGTAACTATTAATTATTATATTTTATTAATAATAAGATCAGCAATTGAATAAGGCGTACAGTAGATAATAGCACTCGTACGTACAAATACTTAGGTATATGTATTTACGTACTACAAATAAATTATAAACTGAATTTTGTTTAAAAATCTGTATTAATTGATTTTTCATAAAAATAATAACAATCCGTAGATTATTTGAACAAAATTCCCTTTTGTATTTATTGTGTACGGCGATTTTATAATTAAATAAAATGAAGATCTATTTGAAATACTATTTTTTGTGGACATTAAATACAAATCAACGTCAACATATGGAACGATGTACAATTTTATTGTGACTTTCACATCGCACAGTACAATACATTTTTGTTGTTTTAGAGCTGTTTTTCATTAGGTAACATATTGGATAGATGAGTGTCAAATCAGTATCGGTTTACTAAACGCCAAATCGGTAGGTTTGGTCCCTTTTTATATTGAATAACAAGGTATGACGTCACGCATGTTTTATTGTTAATTTGATGCGGACGTCAATTATTTATTTACTGACTTAGCGGAAAAACATGACCGCAGGCCCTAAACCCCCTCCCCCCCTTCCCCTACTCCCGCCTTAAAGGCCGGCAATGCACTTGTGACTCTTGAGTTGCAAGTCTCCATGTATAATTATGAATAAAGGTCGGTGTGACCACAGGAAGATCTCCAGTGATAATGCTAATAAAAAAGTATTAATATATATTATTATGTTGATCACACAGGTCGCTCAGTCTTCCTAACGAAACATAATATGATGAACCCCGAATAATGAATGACAATTCAAGTAAGTAAACATTGCTCACAAATTATTTACAGGTTTTAGGGCTGTCACACTGATCAAAAATATAACCAATACTTTTAGCAATAATTACTAGACAAATTCGTAAAAGAATTTAAGCGATTTACGGAGCTCTTGTAGTTGCTTATGAGTGTTCGATGACTACTTTTATCAGTGGACTTGTCGCGGCTGAAATAGTAATGGTGACTGCTAAATGAAGAAATGTTTGAGCATTTATTCTACGCTTTTGTTCAGTGGCCTGATGTTCCGATGGCTGTGCAAACAGGGTATCTTGCAGAACTTGCAGTCATCGTACTCGAATGGCACCTTGGGAAGTTGAGAGCCGCATAGGAAACATCGGTACTCTGCTGATTTTCTCTGTAAAGCAATAGAATTTTTATATTAAAATTTAAACACACACCAAGTTCGTACGTTCAATTTTTATAGAAGTGATTTAAACTTATGTCTACAAAGATAGGTATTTAAATACTAATTTAACTAGTGTAGGACCACCGAGGAGGGAAAAGGTTATGTGAATTTAACAGTATGTTCAAGTTAAGCTATTGTTTGAAGGAAAGGAATTATTCGTGCATGCAAGAGGGTTTAAAGATACTACCTTTTCTGCATCAGTAAGTTGTATGAACGCGTTAGCCTTCACTTTGTCAATCTGTCTTTCTTTCTCGCGCTGACGTTTAACTCGCTTCTGTTGTGCTTTTTTCTCTTTCTCTTGTTCTATTTGTTCAGTTGTAACAGGACCAGGAATTTGAGACTGAAATTAGGAAACAGAAGATGTTGTTTTTAATTAACTGTTTAAGTATTACGTAAGTGAGTTTAGGCGGACGACAGGTGAAATCGTTCTTTAAACCAAAAGAAGGGAGCTTTAAAACTTTACACCTTCCGTACGACAGAAGATGGAAAACGATTTTTTGGAACGAAGTTCCTTATGGGGCGTTGCGGAGGGGTACCCTAGCCGGCAAAAAACGTCCGTAACGTTAAAAAATAGCGTAAGATTTTTATGTAGTCTATGTATGATAGCTATACAGTGTCTAATGTATAGTCTACGTGATGACTGTTATTATTATTATTATATATTTTTATAAATCATTGTAAATAAAATAAAGGTGTTAAGATAATTTTGTTAAGTAGTTTTTTTGATTTTATCGATTAAAAAAAATCGTAACAAAAAATGTATACCTGAATAATTATTTTCTTTATACCTCGAATAGAACTTGAAATTAATATTTGTATAATAAGGAACTTCGTTCCTATCTGGTGTCCCACGACACCACACAGTTTTTTTTAAATATTAACTATATGCTACATACTACTTTTAAAGTGGGGTTGATTTAATTGCCGTCAGTATTAATATAACACTCTTAACAAACAGGACGATCCATACCTTGGCATAATTGTACTTGTCTGGATTTTGAGCTTGGAACAGTCTAAATGCGATTCGTGTTTCGTGGTGCGGTGACGCGGCGTACGGAGTTTGGAGTTGATTGTTCTTGATACACGGGTCACCGCCAGCTGACAGGATTTGACTGCAAAAGTATATCATATCATTAAATGTCAAACTTGTATTTAGTACTTAGTATTAGTAATGGAAGTTACACATCCAGTATTCTCTAAATATAACTTAAACAAGTTCAATATTCAAAGTAGTTTCAGGTAATTTACTGAGTGGGTGTCGGAACCGCTACTTCTTGCTTGCCGTGGTGATTACCTTACCAGTTTACGTACCTAAGTATCGTAAGATTCACCACCGTTTATGGTCTTTTTCTTAATGGGGCAAACAAGCAGACGGGTCACCTGATGGTAAGTGACTACCGCCGCCTATAGGCACCTGCAACTCAAAAGTCACAAGTGCGTTGCCGGTATTTAAGCTGGGGGTGAGGGAAGAGGGGGAGAGGGAGTGAGGCAGTGGGGGATGATGAGTAGGCTCCATTAACATGGGGGCAGTGGGGGTTGATGAGTAGGCTCCATTAACACGGGGGTAGTGGGGGTTGATGAGTAAGCTCAATTAACACGGGGGCAGTAGTGGTTCGCACAACAGCGCTTGGCAGGAATTTATTACAAAAGCAATATTTAACTCACGTGACCATATCAGGTTTGGCAGCAATAGCAGCTTTATGAAGTGCAGTATTACCGTCGCTGGGGTCTTGTGTGTTACAAGCCACGTCAAGGTCAAACTCCATCGTCTCGAGGATAGTTTCCAATGTAGTGTGCTCCTTGTCTGCAATAGCTTTCCACATCTGATAAGAGAAAATAATAGAATATTAACTAATGTGTAGGCAATACAGTAACTAAAAAATATATTTTTTTTTTACTTGGCTTGTTTCTTTTATAGCCGGCCGCCTCCGTGAAGGGGGGTGCCTTGGGAATGTAGTTGTTTCCAGACGGGAAACGGGAAGAAGGGAAATGGGGTTAAGGAAAACAGATAGAGCGAGGGAGCTAGGGTAAGGGGTACCGCAAGTTTTGGATGGTGAAACGGGAATAAGACTGCAGTAGCTCGCAGAGGCCGGGATCACGTGCCCGAATGTCCGTCCTTATTTAATAAATCACTACATATTATAAAACTAAGTCCCCCGCCGCGTCTGTCTGTCTGTCTGTTCGCGATAAACTGAAAAATTACTGAATGGATTTTCATGCGGTTTTCACTAATGGACAGACTGATTGATGAGGAAGGTTTTGGTACATAATTTGCACCCGTGCGAAGCCGGAGCGGGTTGTTAGTACAAGAAAGCAAGTAACAAAAATCTATATATATATAAAAATGAATCCCTATTTTCCTTTCGCTAATTCTTTTTTTTCGTTTGTTATTGCCAGCAGAAGGTTCTTACGAAAGAAAATATTTAAAAAATTGAGGGGAAAAATTAACGACCATATTGACTTTTCTAATGTAACCTTAGCGCTTTTGACATAACTGTCAGTAGTTTGACAGTTGGCGCGATGGACAGAATGCGCGCTGCAAATTAAGTTAAGACAGGACAACGTCTATCGGGTCAGCTAGTCAGTATCATTATATTAATACGTGAAGAGAATTCTTTGTACCCTTTTTTAAGAAAATTTCAACAATACATTACAATAAAACTTTCGTGAGTGGTATTTATGTTTATTAAAAAGTATACGGTTTTACTCACGTTTGTATTTCGGGGATGCCCGACAGTGTGACGCCTGACACCGTCGCGGCAGGACGCTTCACTCCTTGAAAAAGGGCCCCCGTCGGGTCCGAAACTAGTCGGGCATCCCCGAAATACAAACGTGAGTAAAACCGTACACTTTTTAATAAACAGTTTATATACTTATAGAAGAAGTGCAGAAAGCTAAAATTTTTAAACAATATATCTTACAACTTTAAGAAGTACGTGAAATCCAGTATATGATTACCTGTCATGGTAAGTAAACCTATACAATGACAGCTCAAGTTATGCTGGCCAATGAAAAACCATGGTCGACATTCGACTACCACTTGATCTCTAGTAAAGTACTATTAGGCCTCGGCTTTTTCCCTCTCTCTCTTTCTATTTACAAGCTACTGACACTCAAATACTCTCTTCATTACGTGTGTGACTACATTCGCTCGCTATTAGGCATTCCTGATTACATGCTAGTCAAGTGGGATTGTTATCACAGAAAACTGCGACAAACGAACAATTTGAAATAGAGAAAGATCAAATTTTATTTAACAGTATTTGTACCAATGGCAATGCCACGTGTTTTTTTTTATTTAGATTTTTTGGGCCAGAAACCGTAGCAGACCAGAAACTGTATAAAACCCTGCTACAGTTCATCAGAATCTGATCAACGGTTTAAAATGGCACAGAAGACAAACATACATTGATTTTTATTTATTTATATATATATATATATATTTTAGGGGCAGAAACCCTCGCAGACGTTTTCAGAAGATACTGTCAAAGTTTCATCACAATCTGATCAACACTTTAGAAATGCATAGAGGACTAACATACTTACATTCCCTTGTTATTTATATACACGATAAAGTGTATAAAAAGAGTATGATTTCTATAGAACTCACTTTTTTAACATTAGGATGAATCTTCTTGGGTCCTTTCTTCTCAGCAGGCTTTTCTTCTACTTTATTTTTCTTCTTTTTCTTGACTTCCTTTTTTTGTATTTCCTCTCCTTCTTTTTCAACTTCTGAATCTGACGACACAATATCAGTATCATTGATATCATTAATAAGATCTTTTCTTGAGTTGGTAATAATTCCCTTATTACTTTGTTCTGATAATGTTTTGATCCAGCCCGCTGGGGTTTCAGAGTCGATGTAGCAAGGTCCTTCATCTTCGCTTGAAATAGGTTGCGTTGGATGAGTAGGAAGTTCGCGGGGAGCACGTTCTCTACAATCATAAATAATAAAATAAATAATTGTACTTATTGAATAACTACATACATGGTAAATTCATGCAGTTGCCTCGCCCAGGAGATAAAAATTATAAGCAAAAATTCGCTCAACTTTAGGGAAATAATATGTTATGTTTGTAAAAATAAAATGAAAAAAAAATTATCCTTAGTACTAAGTCTGTCTTCCTTTTCGGGAGCGTTTCACTAGCAACCTGTATAGGTGTCATAATCTAAAATTTTTATTCTTTTTACTTAATTAATAATAATAATAACTTTACACATATCACAGACAGCCGTCTGATCCCAAAGTAGGCAGAGCCTGTATGGTAACCAGACTGCTGATAAACATACCTATATATATATATATATATATATATATATATATATCTAAATACATATAATAACACAAACAATTAACACAGGTCTATGAGCCTAGCTCAGAAGTCAGGGACCTCACATAGTGGTGTACTTTTTATGTAAAAAAAAATATACAATACATAGATAAATTACACCCAGAGATAAAACAAACTATCGTGCTCATCACACAATTATTTGTCCTGGGTGGGAAACCCACATCCTCTGGCTTAGCAGTCAGGGTCACTAACCACTAGACCAACAGGCCAGTAAAAGAAGATATAATAATAATAATATGATATGATTTGCTATACTGATAGGTCAGTCCCAATTCCATTCAAGGTAGGGAGGTAGGGAGGTGGGAGGTAGGGAGGTAGGAGGTAGGGAGGTAGGGAGGTCTTACCGTGACTTGGCTCTGTCAATAGTTTTAGATTTCTTTTCTTTCTTGCGTTTTTCAATACTTGTATCGGAAGCAGTTTTAGGTGGTAGCTTATTCGGTAAAGCTAACAAGGCTTTTTGGAATGACTCCATTGAATCTGAAAGATTAAATTTTGTATTATAATGTTTTAGAACAAACTGTTTCAAAAAATCTCAATAAAATAATATGAAACAATATTATTTTATTGTGATTTTTTTAAACAGATTTGAGATTTTTCAAATCACATTTTTCTTAAATACATCATCATGTTAGGCATAAATCGTTTTGGCCCATTTTTTTAACTATTATATTTTAATGACTTTTTCATTTCGATTCAACAAAAAATATTAAAAAAAAAGGTATGTAGTAACAACATTTAAAACAATCAAAAACTATATATTTACACTACGATCTTGTCGTTGTGTATATATAGTTTTTAATCTAGGACACAAATGTCATTCTAACTTATATTCCTTATTTGTTTACTTGCAGTAAAATGCTCATCTATAATCATGTTTTTTACTTATTTAATTTGATAGTTACAATATCAAACCATAAATAAGCTGTCATTTATAAAAAAATTAAAACTTTATTTATCTACATGGTTCATCACAGTCATTATAAGAATATTTTATGCCTAAATGAGAATGAAAGAATTTGTTATTCAACAACCTGTACCTTTTACAATCTATGGATTCATAATCATAAATTAAAAATTTAAATCACCCCCGACTCGAAGATCCTTTCAACAATTACAAAATGCCTTACATCATTTTGGAAAAGAGCTGATACTCTTACACTGCTGGATTAACCAAACATAGCTAAAAACCACCACAAGGAAACTTGCTTTCAAATTAAAAAACCGCATCGAAATCGGTCCATCCGTTTGAGAGCTATGATGCCACAGACAGACACACACACATAGACATCGACGTCAAACTTATAACAGCCCTCTTTTGGCGTCGGGGGTTAAAAAAATACAAGATACTAGGTTTAGGTTAGCTCATCCATATATCAACATTAAGACAAATATATCATACCATGAACTTCAATACTGGCTAAAGTCTGATGAACTCTCTTCACCTCCTTAAAGCTAGGTTTCCTGGTAGGGAATGGAATCATTCTGACTCTTGGGTCCTCTTTCCTCAGTGGTGAGGGCTTGCCAAATAGTGCTGCTTGGTTCAGAGTCCCCACTGCTCTATAGAAGATTAAAGCACAGCCTTTCAGATCCTCTTGCCAACTGATTAGGATATCTTGGACATGCTGAAATCCAAAAACATCTATATTGATTACAAAATATAATCATTGTAGCAATACACTTATTTTATTTTACTGTGGGAGAGCCATGCTTCGGCACGTATGGGCCGACAGAAAACCGGCAGTGGAGCAATGTTTTCATTGCTTTTTGCCGAGTGAGTGAGGTTACCGGAGGCCCTAACACTTCCCTCTCCCCGTCTTCCCCTCTTCTCTCCCTACCCGCGCTCTACCTCTTCCCCCTTCCCCTACTGTGGGAGTAGGGGAAGGGGTAGTCGCTTACCATCAGGTGACCCGTCTGCTCGTTTGCTCCCTATCTCATAAAAAAATAAAAAGTAAAAATTACCTTACTAAAACAATATAGTAAAATTTAATAAAGATTGAAAGAGATGCTACTAAAGACCATATAGATAGTACTAATAAATGTTTATTCACTTCCTTTGTATTGCAACCAGGTGATGATGACACTGGAGTACAATTTATGGCAACAAACATTTTGACGTGTTAACGTCTTATAAATCGATGGACGCCGGCTGCACGCACGAAAAAGCATGACTCATTTTCACATTCCTACTGAGCCGAGCGTGCAAGCGAGAAAGCGGAACAAGCAATAGAGGGGTATGATCGGTGAAGTTATCACGTAAAATTATCGTCCGTAAACCGACTTTACAGACAACCAAAATTTTTTTTTGAAACATGATCAGGCAGTGTAACTGAAACGCTCAGCTTCCACTAAATGTTCATTTAAACACACCTTTCATTTAAACACTATGTAAAAGTTTAAAAAGATCAGACAATTTTACTGATGAATCAGTAATTATAATTAGTAATTTTTAACGCTAATAAGGACAACTCGCGTAATGTCTAGCTTTCACAGTTACAAAGAATTGCATGTCGCTCTGCTATGTGACAGCTCAACACTTTTGACAATTATTATCAGAATGGGTGGATAGTAATTCAAGTAAAACAACTTGCCATTAAAAATTGTTCCTGATTATATCTCCGTAAACTCGCACCTGCAGACCTTGGTGCATTACCATGACTGTCTCTTGTTAACTGTGACTGTCCTTGACCGCGGCGGGTCGTATACGAGTGAAGAGTTTTGTGTATGGCATCCACACCACCGGTGAAAATACAACCAGCGAAATGACCTCCGGAGACCATGAACACTGCCCAGCGACCGAAACCGGCACTCAGGAGTTCTTTGCAGCGTTTAGACCATACATGGCCCTCACCATCTAGTGACATCTCTTCCTGTAAATGCAAAATTTGGGTTTGTGGTCATTTTGGTGGATTAGAGCTAAATTAAAGTGATAAATTGTAATATCAACAACTTTTTACAGAAATAGCTGGTCATAAATGTCCAATAATATTTAAAAAAAGTTTTGCAAATTGCAAGAAATTGTATTCACAATCAAATATACCACGGCATGTTTTTTGTTTTTTTTTACCGCGTTAGGAATGACTCCTGTGTCGCGGGGGACTTTACAAACAACGGACACAAAGAACACCCAGTCTAGGGTCGGAATCGAACCCACGACCTATGGCGTAGCAGTCAGGGTCACTAACCACTAGGCCAACAGGCCAGTCATCAGGATAACCGTTTCCTAAAAAATATCGCGTCAAATAGTGGCACCAGATAGAACTACATACTTTACGTGCATGCATTTAATAAGCCATCCTATAAATAAAATAATAAAACCGACCATACAATTAATATCGCTGTAAATATATGTTGTAATAGGTTAATACCAAAACGTCAACATATTAGACGTATGTTACCAAACATCTTCGGTATATATGATCGAAGGGTGGGCGGCACCTTACCTTCCTGTGATGCAGGATGCAGCGATAAATACAAAAAACTTGTTCTCTGTCATTGGAGAAGAAAGCCTTACAGTGTCTTGTGGCAGCTGCAAATAGTTCTGTAGCTGCCATGGTGGGATCATCATCAGCTTCTGATTCACTGCCTGATGAGTCTGAGCTTTCACCTAGAATGTATTATACATGTTGCACAATAAATTTATCATCACAATAATCCCAGACAACATTAATTGAAGAGATACTAATATTGCTGTCATAAGAAAAAACTGGCCATGTGCATGTTGGGCCAAAGGCATTGTAGGGTTCTGTTGTTTATTACTACCATTTTTAAACAAGTAACAACTTCATCTAAGTAATTTTTATAAGTTGGGTGACTATTACTTTTAAACTAAGATACTTTTCTGTTATAAAACGTTGGTTTGGTTCATGAGAGAAAAAGTGTTATCGTATTAATAAATATCCATGAAGATAAAAGGTATAATGTATTCTATCTGAAGTTTAATAAAGTTGAGTTTGCATTAGTCTAAGGCTAAAAACTAAATAACATTAAAAGTTAATAATTAATGTAAATAAAATCTAACTAAAATTGAAAGCATGCTCTCTCTGAGCATGCTTTCAATTTTGATCTTAATTTAAGAAATACTTTTTAACAGGCTTTTTAAAAAAGTCCCTAAATGCTTGCAAAACCAAGGCTATCACAGAGTTGTATATGGAAAATTGTGAAATACTTACCAGCTTTAGATTTATATTCTCCTAATGTATGAGGTTTTTTCCCAAACAGCTTCCGTTTAATGTTATGGATATGCCAGTGGTCTTTGTAGTGTGCTGTTTGCTGTGCCCGTGTGGCAAATGGACCAACCCCACAACAGGAGCAACAGTTGCCATCTGACCAATTACCAAGAGTTAAAGCACTTAGACGTTTAAGGACACTTTCCTCATCAACTGAAAAAGAAAAAATATTCTTTTTATAAATACTGGAGATGCATATCTAAGTTAACAATAACATTCTGCTCACTCTACACAAAAATAAAATTCTTGGTTCTACTATGCTGTCAGGAACACTAATGTTAATTGAGGTAGCAGTAAGTCAGGAGGATGCGTCTTTCTGACTTACTGCTATCTCGATTATCACTGCAGTATGTAATGTAGGTGAAAATTCTAGGCTCAAATAAATGGATAGTTTTGTTGAGAAAATTCTCTTCCCTATGGCACCACTATGCTTACACAAGATAGTAAGTTAAAGAGCAATTTCCAAGTTTGGAGATACATTTTATTTCATAAAAAGTGTCTGACGTTATAGGAATTAGATGACATTAATGTATTAAAAACAATTTCTTTTTTTTAAATCGACTAGAAATATATTGTGAAAAATGAAATTCATTGCCTGGATATTTAAAATTAATTTATTATGACAGCAGCTCTCAAGTAATGCAAACAGAAAGAATATTAGGTATTAAGGTTATTTTTTTTAGAGGTTATGTTTAAATTGCACAATTGTATTATATTACGGCACATTACGGATTGACTCACCTACTACCGGAGCCTCAGTCAGCATGCACTGCGCTACCTTTACATTTTTTAACAAACGCTCAACCTCGTCCAAATCATAGGCCTTAACAGTTCTACTTCCTCGTATTGTTTCTATTTTTGACGTCATTGTATTTTAATTTCTTTTTTCTACACAAACTATTCACATGCCGTGCTACCTCCACCATGAGAGGTGAACAGAAACAAAGTATTTCGAAGTAAGTTAAATTGTGGTGCAATAATTTCCGTTGCCGTGACCACGAAACGAATGTCTATTTGACACTTTATTGACACTGACAAGTGACAAGACAGTAGTGATGACCGCGCGCGGTACCTGCCGTTCAAAACTTGAACACCAATATCATTTCAATCCTAAAATAAAGTAATTATTGTGTGCGCAATTAATATGGTGAAATAAACAAAAACATATTTGTAATTAAGGGGAAAATTTATAACGCCTATAGTGCTCAATAGCGAAAATTTTTATTCAAAATTTAGTACGAACGTACGTCAGTTTCATGGATGTCACTAGTAGATGGCATCACTTTCCTCAAAAATGAACACTTCTGATCGGCAACTCACAATTACTTATTAACAACTAGCAACCCGCCCCGGCTTCGCACGGGTACAAATTATACACCTAAACCTTCCTCATGAATCACTCTGTCTATTAGTGAAAACCGCATGAAAATCCGTTCAGTAGTTTTTCAGTTTATCGCGAACAGACAGACAAACGCGGCGGGGGACTTTGTTTTATAATATGTAGTGAACATTTTTATAATTTGATTTTTTTTCATCATTAGCTCAGCTACATGATATGATGATGATTCTAAGCGCAAAAACCTCATAAAGTGTTGAAAAGTAAACAGAAACACTATTCGTTCCTACAATTTTCGAGGGTTTCTCTCAATTTTATCAGGATCCCATCATCAGATCCTGACTCCCTTGAGGTTCCCCATCTAACAAAAAAGAATAATCAAATCGGTTCGGCCCGCCAGCCGCTCTGCCCCCGCTTTTTAAATCTCTGATATCTTCTAATCTAAGATATTCATTTTAATAATACGCTGTAAAGGGCAATTTTAATATACATGAAACCCATAACGTATCTAATGTATTTAATTGGATAAGGAATAATACTGTATTGTTTACAATAGTTTGATAAATAACCCATAATTTTTTTTGTAATATGTAAAAGATAAAAATGGTTACTGTGGGTTATCCTTAGGAGATAAACATATACCATCGCGGACTTTTTTATTGATCTTTTTAAGATATACAATTCCGTAGTACAGTAATTTCATCTATCTCATAAGGTTTAGCCAGCGTTTGCAATGTAAGCGCACAAAAATATGTTTGTTACGACATGACATTACAAATCTTTGAATTTCTCGACTTTTCTCTACAATAATATGCATGTATACTACATATAAACTTTCCTCTTGAATCACTCTGTCCATCGGTGAAAACCGCATGAAAATCCCTTCAGTAGGTTTTCCGTTTATCGCGAACAGACAGACAGACAGACGCGGCGGGGGACTTTGTTTTATAATATGTAGTGATTTTTGAAGTGAAAACTTCTTTAGGCACGTTGGGCACTTTTGGTATGGGGAAAATACACTGAAGTCACGCTCAGACCACAGATACATATGGGTATAGGTACTATTAGGTACAGCTATGTGTGTGTGTGTGTGTATATGCACAAGAATACAAGTCCATGCAAGAATGTGAAATTTAAATTATGTACTTAAAATTATTTATAAAGTAAGTGTAAAAAGCAAAATGTTTTTAACAATAAGTATGAGTTTTTATTGAGAGATGAAAAAGATTGTGTAGGTCTTGCATCTCTCTCTCGTCTCTTCGCTGATGGGATGTCACAGTCCCCTTCAATCGTGTCTCCCAACAAGCACGATTATAGGGGACTGTGACAGGCTTCTACAGCCAGATTTCCTGCTCAATTTATATTTATCTCTATGCAATGTATAACCCCAACTATTCAAGACATTTTCCACGATAAATTCTGAAATAGGTACTATGTGTATGCCGAAAATGAACGTTCGCTACAGCAGTTAATAAAGAGACAGATAAAAGGGCAGAGCAGTTTCTAAATTTGGGAAACATGATTTTAATTCATTATCAATTTTGAATTTATTAAATTAAATTTCAGAGATTAGTTCTTGACAAACTGCACTAATTCTTCATCGTCTAGGTTGTCTTCCAAACCACTTGCGTAAGCTAGTTCTTACGCAAATGACTACTTAATAATTTGCGAGCGCACTGGCTTACGCATGTGATTTGGAAGACAGCTTAGAGTTCAGTTATTGTAACAATTCAAGTGAAGTATTTACAATAACTAAAGTGTTTTTTAATGTCTTCTGCCATAATAGATTTCAACTGTCGAAATACACTAAGTAGTCAGTTTTTGGTATGCTTTCACGTATTTATCTGAAATAGATAGTAGGTACCTACGTTATCGATGATGACAACAAACAAACCGATTTCAAACTTCTCTTCAAATTTATCAGGCCGATTCAAAGTTCTATACATTGATACGAACAAATTTTTTAGAACTTGTGCGTTTACAATTTGAAATTATGTGTTTTTTCTTAGTCGGAAAAGGTTTAAGGTTTCACTTTTTGTGACATCAAATATATTCAATGTACCTACCAAGTCTTAATAAGTTTATTTTTAAAAAAATACGCTCAGGCAGGGATGGGGATACGCGGGGTCTCCTTTGCATGAATTTGAAGTCAATACTGTAATTATATATTATATTGTAATTGTATATATATATATATATCATATTGTAAAATATAGGTACTTTTAATAGAGTACCTAGATAAGAAAAATTCTAAAAATATTTTTACTTGTGTAAACAGTTAAGGTTACGTTAAAAAATTTACTTTTCGACTTTATTTGTATGCAGGGTGTTACAGAAAGGTGTGGTCAAATTTTAGGAGCGTTTTACGTGTAGCCGACAAAAAGATGATTTAGCTTAAAAAAAAATGAATTTTGAAAAAAAATGTTTGACGTGAAATTTCTTTAGAATCGTTGTGATTTGAAATTCGATGAAACGAAAAACTCACCTCCTATAATCTTTGTCTTTGCGCCTGCGTACTATGAAGCCTTAAGTCATAATAAAAAGAGACAAACACAATACAATAGAATTTAGCTTGCGAGAGAATGAGATAGAATACAAGTATACAGTGTTACCCATAATCTTCGTATGCTAGGACGTGTCTTTGCGCCTGCGTACTACGAAGCCTTCTTGTGTCATTCACGTGTATTTCACGTGTCATTTTTGTGCATTTGCGTATTAGAATTCGTTTGTAATTAATTTAGAAATTTCGCTTCTGCCGTGTGTGAATTGCACACTTTTTTTTCAAATATCGGTTTTGAAACAGTTTAAGATAAATTACCATTTTGTGAAATTATGTCCTCCATATGCGAGCGAGCTTTACCACTTTTGATGAATTTTGATGTTTTATGGAATGCTCACAAATATTTTTGATTTATAAATTATAGATAATTTATTATTTTCAATGTTTTAATAGACGTATGAGTAGACTGTGGCACAACCAGTGGCGGATTTACCAGCAGGCTGAGTAGGCTGAAGCAGATTTTAAGGGCGGAAAATTTGAGGCTTACATTATTTTTTATGTCTTGTCCTGGGGTATATAATTAGATAGACCGACCGTTAGGGGTGGCAAAATTTTAATAGCCAGTAGGGTATTAAAATTTTGCCACCCCTACCGGCGGCAAATGTGTAATTCCGCCGCTGGGCACAACGCGGTTTCGTTAACGGCCGCTGATCTGCTAGGCAGAGCCTGTATACTATGGTAACCAAACTGCTGATAAACATACTTTTATATATTTTTAAATACATACACTAAGATAAATAAATTACACCCACACAGAACAAATGATCATGCTCATCACAGAATTACTTGTCCTGGGTGGGAATCGAACGCACCTCTGGCTTCAGCAGTCAGGATCATTAACCAATTGACAAAGAGACCAGTCAAATATCAAAAATCAAGATATGCATGTATTGTTTACTTACCAGGACTTTTCGTCTATTGTCCCAAGGTTGAGTTTTGATCCTCATGAAGCATGCTTTGTAATATACTAGTGATTAGAATTACTGAATGGGTAGAACCTTGCTGGACCCATGTAACTAGAAAAGTGATTATTTAAAGGTTAGGTTAAATTGGATTCTCAAGCCCGTTCTAAAACCAAAAACGTATTAAAACATTTTTAATCATCACAACAAGAATTTTAACTTTCTAACGGCACGAAGATTATTTAAATAGTGTGTCAATGTTGGTTCCTGTTTTCAAATAATAAATTAATATAATTTGATGTCCCTCTCCTAGTGGCTTCTCCAATCACAGGCCGGACATATGGGTACAGGACCCCGGCCTCTTCGAGATACTGCTGTTCCGTTCTGAGTGTCCCGTCCCGCAGTATCCCTTGCCCTAGCTACTTCGTAAATTCTTTTTCATTGAAAAGGGTTGAAAGGGTCATTGAAAAGATAGTTTCTAGTTGGTCGCATTGTAATCAGGTCAGGATCTGATGATGGGATCCTGGAGTAATCGAGTGAACTCACAAATAATATAGACAAACCTATAGCGATTTGGATACTTATGAAGTGAAAACTTCTTTAGGCACGTTGTGCTCTTTTACTATGGGGAAAAAGCACTGAACTCGTGACCGTCACGCTACTAATATATAGATCCACTAGATGGCGCTAATCTAAACATTGAGTTCTGTCAGCTCCTTGTTAATTAATCTTTAAAAATATAATTCGTTCAATAAAGTATTTATTGTGTCCGCAATTCATATGGTAAAATAATTTTTTTACGTTTTAAATTTTCACTTCTGTCTCATATTTTTTTAAAGTAACTTGTGTAATTGCTCTTGAAGCACCATTTGATGAAGTGAAACTGATGATAGAGACTACAGGTGGCCACCGGAACTACTCCATAACAAGTATTTTACGTGTTGCGATTAAATTACTTGCTTAGCAATTTATGCTCGTAACAATTCACATTGGAAGTACCAGAGGAAAAGCATTACTTTGTAAATTAGATAAATTCCACGTATAAGGGTAAAAATTAAGAAATGAATACAGCTTATTAAAATGTATCATGATTTAGGCGTAATAAAGACAATTACACTTTTTTTTTTAAATAATTATTGCCTTTTGGTAGTAGTGAGCTGTTAAAACAAAATTCCGTCGGCTGTGCATCGGTTGGCCGTGGTAGTTGCTACCTCGAAGTTCGTTAAAGTAGACCACCTTTTGATCTCAAAATGTCTTTACAATTTTCATTATTATCAACTACATTACTGTTATTATTTCCATGATCAATTTACTGTAACATGACATGTTTTATAATAAAGAATTTCGGCGGAATACTTTTTTCATGCAAAGTTGGTACGTTGATACATAATCCAGTCATTTATCGTTTCATTCCATCAGAAAAAAAAAGAGTAAGTAGGTAATGATTTAATCGGGAGCCAACGTCTGCATGCCATCACTGCGGAGGCTGTCGCGAGGATATTGCAACGTGGATGCAACAGCGCCGCAACCTCGCGGCGGCTATCGGCGTGGGAAGCCTCTCGCTGGAGACCATGGTTCTGTCCATGGTCCAAAGTGAGAGTGCGCGGGCATCCGCCGCTTCTTTTTGTGAGGAAGTGATGTCCGCTAAAGAGACGGCGGATAGGGAACGGGAGAGGACTAGTACTCTCCCGTCCCGAAGAAGAGGCACTTCCTTCCTAGGATATACCCGAGCCCCTTGCGATAGACTCACTCGTAACGGAACACCGTGTGGTTTTAGTCGGTTCGATTCCGACATACCACTTCAACAATAAGCCATGGTGAGAAAAAAAAACGTAATGATTTAATGATGAAGTAGGTACTAGATAAGGGAATTATGAGTGAATATTAAATACTATTGGAAGTACTTAGAAGATGATAATAATAATAGATATGCTGCATCATTGAAAGATTAAAAGAAAGAAAAACGAATTTCGTACAAAAAACATGTTTGTACAAAACTACTCACACAAAAAAATATAAAACTTAAATACATGTTTTGTATATTAATATTATGTAATTTTACAAAAGCGATAAAACTTCAGTAGGAAAAGGGCAGTCTAGAGTGGCGCGCGCATCGGTATCTTATTGGGCGGGAGGAGTTAGGGGCTGGACCGAGTTCCCGTGGGCCCCTCGCACCTCTTCACCACGTCAGCTCTGCGAGCCCTACATGTCGACAGTCTACGTCGAACAGTGGCTCTGAGGAGACGCCTATAAGCGCCTCTCCAGAGTATAACCTTTCTGTAGATCCTTTCTGTAGATGTTTTAGTGGCAACAGTGTGTTTCCAGTTAGTTTGTGCTCTGAAGTGAAAATTAATTATCTCTATATGGACTATTAATTTAACTTTTCCTTTAATAAAATTTAGAATTTATTATTAATTTATGCCATTTTAAATAAATATTAAATAATGTAGGTTTTAGTGGCCCACACACTTTTGGAAACTTTTTGGAAACTTTGATAAGAGAATGTTCGTTGCGGTTTAAAATATTAAAACAATTTTAAAATTAATTTCAATTTTTTTTTCGGTTGGATCTTTAAAGTTTAGATTTTATAGTTAAAACAATTATTTTTTTCTAAAACACTTAACTTATAAAAGTGATGTGGAAAGATATATCTTGTAGTTTCTCAGTGATTTAGTAATAAACAACAAAATGAATCAGCAATACAGCGACGACATGCAGAACGAGCCGACAACACCACCTGTCAAAAGGACTCGAAAGGCACGTGTGGAGCCTACACAGACGTAAGTTTTCCGACAGTAATATAATTTTTATTTCAGATATTTTGTGAGGTTTACTAATAAGTGTACTTTTTAGGTCCAGAAATGGCAGGATCCAAACACGAGCTTTAACGTCACTTCAACAGCAAAAGAACTCAGCATATAACGCAAGAATCGAACTCCCTACGCACTATTCGATGACAGAGTTAGTTTCATTGTCATATTAGTTTTATACACTTTTAATTATAGTCACTGTATACCAAGTATTATCTCTTGCAGCCAGCGAAACATGGTCAATCATTCCAATCAAGTTCTCTATCCCAACATGATGCATGTTCCGACTACTGCACCATACTCGATGCCACAACAGTTGGCACAGCCTCCTACCAACTCTAATACCATGAATGCGTAAGTTTTGTCCAAATAAAAATATATTAGTTATTATACACTGTTACTGTAACTTATTTTAACTTTTTGGTCTTTTTAGGCAGCCTTTGGAATCTAGTTACAATACTAAACAGGTTGTGCATAACTTACCACTGGTATCTGCACCCACTATGAGTAGATATTGGAATACACCCAGGCCCAGGCCACCTGTATCTCAGCAACGTCAGCGCGCTCAACAGATGAACACGCCGGCACCTGTTGAACGTCCCTTACCAAAACAAACAAGAGAAGAAAGCGCTCAGACGGATTTTAATATAACTGAAGGTGAAGTTAAACTACTAAAATCACTTAGGTCTAAGCAAATAGATGTATCAAAACTCAATATCATATTGGAAAAAGGTGATTACATAGTCACATATGATGAAAAACCTCCAGAGAAGGATGCAGAAAAAGAAGAACGAGACGAGAATGGAAATGAAATTCCGATTAAAAGAGAAACTTTTAATAAAATTTTAGGATACAGTAATTTTGGTAAAGGTCAGATATTCAGCTATGCTTATTCTGTCGAAATGCAGCGAAAAGCTGCTATGGAAGTTCTTGCAGTGACTCAGCACATGTTAAATACAAAGCGCGCTATACAGTATCAGACGTCCATCAATCACGTGAATGCTAGCCAAGCCTTACCACCAGGGTTCTCACAAAATGAACAGCAACAAAAGGAAACACCAAACTTGCCGCAGTGGTATTCAGACAAAAACATGCAGGATAACATGTCTACCGATGATGAAACTGTCAACTCTCGAACACGGACCCAACAGCGGGTATGAATTACAGATTTATGTTGCTAGTTTTTATGCTTACCTATTTGCAGTACTCATGAATTGAAAATTATTGCAGGTACCTCAGCAGATCCCAGAAACACCACCACAGACCCATGAAAGTTTTCCCATTCCTACTATTGGCAACTTTTATAATAACTTTCACTCAAGGCGCCATACAAATAATCTGGGTGGGGCACAATACCCCCGAGTCCCAAATATTCCTGGAAACCTACTTCAAGCCGCTGCTTTATATAATTGTTTTACACACCCTAATTTCTATAAACCTCCATGGGGAATCTAAGTTATTTTAGTAGCATTTAAAGTAATTACAAAACTGTTGTAGTATAGGATTTTATAAGTTATAAAACTAACGCATGATTCTAGTACCAGTACCATTTCTTTCACGGGAAGATATTCGCATAGCATCCGACCTGGGGAACTACGAAGTACTTTTATCGGAGTAGAAACATAAATATTGGATCTATTTCGTTTAGAGGCAGTTGACTTGCGAAGCGGATTATTGCATTTCTTTCAAGTATAGATCCACCAAACCTGGCAGTAACTGGCTACGATTTTTGTCGACTTCTTTAATTTCCATTCATTTGTTCGGAAAGCAAACCAACACCTATGGAGGTCTGTGCCAGACCTTCTACCAGCAAAGCCTTGGCGTAAGCTGTTGCATCTTCTTTTAACGCGGAAAAATGCTTCTGAGGAGAAGCAAACATTATAAATATTAGCCCATTGTAAACAAATGTGAAATAAATACCATCCTATTTACTTTTATTTTGAATTAAATATTAATTGTTTTGGCCAAAAATAAAAAGTGCAAATTCAATAACTTCTATGAAAATTAGAGCAACAAAAGACAACCTGAACAATGACAACGAAAATAACAAACCGCTTAAGTCCTAAAACTATATTTAAAAAGTATAAAAGCAATATTTTTTGCACTACTCATATCACTGTAGAACGTGACAGGGGTGCGGGGGAGGCAGTGCAATGCACAAGGGGTAGAAGTATTTAAGGACGGATCTTACGATACGTTACGTCATGGCTGTGTTACAATTTATAGTGTGCTAATGTATCACATACAGTATAGTGTGTGATAAAAATAAATAATACAAAAAAACATCGTAGGAGAGCCATGCTTCGGCACGTATGGGCCGGCTCGACCGGAGTGATACCACGGCCTCACAGACAACCGGCGTGAAGTAATGATTGCGTTGTGTAGCTGAGGGAGTGAGGTTATCGGATGGCCTAACCCCCTTCTCCTACTTCCACCTTAAAGGCCGGCAACGCAATTGTGACTTTTGAGTTGACATGGACGGTGAGAAAATGTTAAAACATTTATGTCAAAATATGTTTAGTGTGTTTTTTTTTTTAATTTTAACTGTAACTTCTGCTACGATCTTGTTTCAATTATTATGTTGTTCAAAGTATTCGGTGTGAGAACTAAACATTGTTAAAGAAAAGCCTAAACGGCATAAAACCCTTGTTTTTTTTTTCATTAATTCATTTACTGTTGTCTAGAACTTATACTTAAATTTTCAATCCTTATGAAATATATTGTGATAAAGACAAGTAGATAATTATCGAGTACTTCCATTATTTCAAATTACTTTGTTACTAATAAAAAAATATCCTAAACATTTTTAACCGTATATCGCACGTTTACACTAAGTACTACGTGTAAATATGCGGAGGGGGGAGGGGGAGGGGGGGGGGCTACGAACCAGAGGACTGACGTCCATGCGGAAATGACTAAGTCAAATGTAATTAATAGTCAACCTTGAACTATATATTAACGTAAGGAGCTTTTCTGCTGAGAGCAAGCTACAATTAGAATTAGAAAATAATTGAATATCGATGTTTTTAAAGATATTAGTTTTAATATGTACTTAGATGATATTTGTAAGGTTAACATAGAAATTATAAGTTTGATAGATAACTAAGTGGTGTGGAGCTTTAAAAATTATAAATAAAGCCAACATTTGCTTGCGGCTTCGCCGACGACAATGTTGAGTAAAAGTCTAAATCTATCCACAATACTACTTATTCTACTTAACCGATGGTCATATCACAATTCAATGAAAACCATACATACATCACACATACACACTTAGCGATTATAGAGTGAAGTCCAAACAAACCGGACAGTTATAAAAAAAGAAAAACAAAAAAAAAATTGTACGTATAACCATATCATCTTCCCCGTTTAATATAATACCTATGTAGTTAGTATAGATTCATTGCTAGTCGTCTAATGCCGCGTTCCTATAATCAAGAAACGTTTCGTTTTGCTTACGGACGGTAAAATTTCATTGAATTTTCAAGGAAAATTTTACCGTCTGTAAGCAAAATGAATCGTTTCTTGATTATAAGAACGCGGTATAATTTAAGAGTCTTCTAATCGTAAGATTTAAATCAAATAAAAATAACACCTAACTGAGAATAGTTATAAAGTAGTATAATAGTAGTTATATATCGCACACCTACATAGAAACAGGTTTTAATTTAAAAAAAAAAACAGTTTTTTTCCTAAAAAAGCGAAAAACTAATTACAGTTCTGTTAAGATTTATGCTTTTTATATGCAGCTAAAAGAAAGATATTGGTAAATGCCGTTATTCCACTCTCTAAATTTACATTGACTAAATTTTCTTCATGTAAGATGTAAACCTTGTACACTTCGTAACAAGGTCTTGTTTCAAATTTAAACAAGTAGGTAACATATGTCGCTATCGAAATAAGCAATTTATTTGTCGACTAAAATCTGATACGCTTAAATAAACTTTAATACCACGTAGCGAAAGCCGCTATCCGTTGAATGCCATCTCTTTTGCTCTGTGTTTCTAATAAGCGTCTTCGTAGGTGTCGATTAAAATAACATCATCTTAGTTCGTTTTGAACAAGTATTTATACGGCAATTATACGGCATTTGAATAAATGGGGACTCTCGCTGCGCTGGAAATAAAGTTGAGTATATGTTGACAGGTTTTAGTGAAATTTAGTGGCGCTGAGAAATAGATGGCAGTAACAAATATACCTTGTTACGAAGAAGACAAGGTTGATTTCATATGAATACATTAAGTCAGGTTTTAGTTTAGTCGAGTGTACAATAGAATCGGGACCATTGTAGGAATTGTGTTTAAATCAAGTTTTGGGGTTGAAAATTGGATGTTTGTAGTTATTTCCCTATTGCTCAACAATGTACACATATTTGTTTTATTATTTGGGTTGAGCCCACGGAGCAGATACAAAGTCCGTGGTTGAGCCCGTGTTGGTGAATTTAGCGTCTAGCGTCGAGTAGTGGTGATGTTTTTAAATCCGTTTTATTAGTCGGTATTGAGATAAGGAATTCGTTGGTGATGGTGAGTTAGCTCCCTTTAGATCTAGGTGTGCGTATAATAGTTATTAAGGCCACACCCTTTTTTCCATTTCCTTTCATGGCCGTCCATACCTTTTCCTTTCAATAAACACAATTAATTTTCCTATTTCTAATTCCTAAAGTGCCCGGTTGACGGCAATAGGCTTGCCCCATTACGTAAGTTGTAAAAATTGTAGTTACGAGTATATAGTGATAGTTTTAGGTGTTTAATACAGCTCTGTCTACCCCTTCAGAGATACAGGTGTGATTGTAGGTATGTATGTATATAAAATGAACGCCGTGAACCCCTAAGGTCTCACGGTTATGCGTTCGCTTAGTATTGTTACTGATCTGCGTAGTTCGATATATAATAATATACAGTTCATAACTTTTAACTAATTAGATTATCAAAACCAAAAAAAAACTTTAATAAAAATGTTAGTGCTAATATTTTATATATATATTTCCTGTATGTCACTGAGCTCCTCCTAAACGGCTGGACCGATTTTAATGAAATTTTTTGTGTGTCTTCAGGTGGATTCGAGAATGGTTTAGATTTACAATTGGACCCGGTAGATGGCGCTGCGATAGGGTTCCAGGAATAATATTTTTTAAGTTCAGGCAGGACAAAGTCTGTCGGGTCCGCTAGTATGTTTTATATTCAACTCAATGAACTTACAGCTATGTTACAGAAAAGTGTTACATGTAACCTAGATCACCGTTATTTAGACCGTCCAAGGCTTGATCCAGTATAAACAGTGGCGAGTGGTGAAGACATCAAAGACTGGTAGGTCTTCTCTTCTCTCTATCATAATAATTATTTTGACAATATCAGTAATGTAATTATGTATTCACACGGGAATTAACGTGATTACGAAAAGGTATTACATACGTCTGAATTGTCTTTGACCACGGCTAGTGCAACCTGGTCGAAACGTCAGGCAATTCAGAGGTATGTAATACCTTATCGTGATCGCGTTAATTCCCGTGTGAATACATAATTATATCATGGATGGCGAAAGTTTAAAAGTTAGAATATCAATGATTTTGCAAAAAAAAAACATCAAAATTTCTGGATAATCCCTGGCATTGCGTCAACATCCATGGCCTTAATAACCTGCGAGGAAATTTTAAGTTAATACACTCACTTAAAAAAAAATACAAATGATATTATTTAATTTCATGTACTTTAATTTATTTACACTGTCTGGTATATAAACACTTAAATATGACTACGTATTTCTGTAACACAGTGTATAAAAGTAAGTGTTTAATTATTGTAGAATTAAGTCAATATTTATTAAACGTAAGTCATTATAGTTTGTCAATTCCCATGAGATGGGAAATGAATACAAACATATCCTATGTGTTTGTCCCGTTGCCCTACCCTGCCCTGTTAATGTCCTTATTTATGTATAATACTTAGAAATAATATAGAATATTATTATTTTTATCGTTTCGTAAATCATATTGTGTCGATACTTGAATCTATTAGCAGAGATTGCATGAGTAAATACTGAATTATTTTTTAACGAAATTGAATATAATTAGTCAGTTTACTTCAAACTTATTCATCAGTTTTGATTATGTGTAATGCTCATAGACGTCAAGACTACCTGCTTTGAAACAATGTGTTTACATAAATTTTGAGTATAACAAACAATAACAATGTTAAAAACGCCAACTATTTATATTTCTATCATTCTGTGCACAGGTTGTATTAGCCATTAAGATGGTGCATCTAATATACCTACCGTGAAGATAACACAAGAACTCATCAAAAACTTAAATGTTAAACAAATCGAATTGTTATGGTGTACTATGAGCATCCAAACGTGACCAAACGTTGGATCGAATGCGAAAATCCACAAAATTTGTAAGATCATGGAATATCAAGTACAACCAGTCACCACAAGACAAGTAGGAACAGTTCATGAGCATGACATATATTCAAAATGATATATTCTAGAAAATATAATAAAACAGAGTTTTTTTTTAAATTTCGGTTGGCGATATAAACTGTACAATATTTTTCCTCTTGTTCCCAAAAGGTTACATACTTGACACTATTGTACATAACTTTGCATAATGCTACAAAATGTTAATGTTGTCTTTCTAGTAATTTTATAACCATTCTTACTTTTTAAATAAATTGTTAATGTTGGTAAAATGGGAACATTTCTAGTAGTCAATATTGTGTATAATTATATTAATTAATTAGATTAAATAACATTAAGACGCTTCTTTGTAGAATATACCTATAAAAGTTCCGAAATGAAAGGACTTGAGTGATCTGTACACATAACTTTAAATTTCAATCACGTCCTTAATCACTTTCGAATTTTAAAATCTACAAACAGTGTTTGATCCATTGATTGATTCCATTGAGTCAGTTTCACAGTTAAAAATGCATAAACCTATTCCCAAAAATTGCTTCGTCTTGATAAAAACTTTCGTTTTAGTGAATATTTCTCACACATTATATGATATATACAAACAATATCTATAATGTTTATAAAAAAATGTTTACTTGTGGAAGTCGGTGTCGAATTGACTAAAGCCACAGGCACACACAGAAGCCGGGAGAAGTGGCTTCCCCGTGAAACGATTACTGGCTCTCAAAACCCGGGAAGTCCAAGATTCTGACTATCCTGTACTCTTGGATGACAAGTTTTCATGACGTAGTCCCGTCCCCAAAGCCACTGATCCTGTCTATTGAAAGTCAGAGTTACGGATAAACCGCTCGGCGGTTATAATCGTTTGAAATTTTTTTCGAGGAAATTTTAAGGAAAGCTACGATTTGAAGAAGAACAAATATTTCAAGTTCTTGTTGTAGGTATCGGTACTTTCTTATCGGTTATTTTAAAATAACTTTCTGTTGTGATTACAACTTTCCAAAAAACTCGTCCAGGGTTAGCCGAGAAAATAATTTTCGCAATGTAAGAGTTAGAACCTGTTCGAAAAGAATCAAAGTCTCATATAATTACCGATTATGTTATACTTCTGCTCTTTAGAACAAGGTATTTTAAAATTGTATTGTAATTGAAGTACAGATTAAAATGCTAGAACTCAACGGTGTGATGTTAGAGTAATGCTAGCAGGACCGTGTGATTTGAGCGCGTTCTCCTAGCGTATAAAGTGCCCCTTTGCACAACTTTTTGTCTAAACTAAAAATGTCCAAATTGAATATTGTCCAATTATAAAAAATATGCTTACGATTATTGGCCAATTGTAAACATGATAAACACTAATATTGTGTAATTATAAAAAGGACGAATTGCGTTCCTCATTGACCAGTTATAAAACTGTCAATCGAAATTATTGTTGAACTACAAAAATATCAAACCCGGTTATTATCTGAACGTAAAATTTCAATCAGAAATATTTAGTATTTTCAGTCCGATTATGCGAAAATTCTCCAACTACAGAAATGCCGAATTCGAATATTGTCCAATTTAAAAAGTCACTAACGAGAATATTTTACAATTATAAAAATTTATTAGGACACACCGTCCGCACCAATTTATTACCACCAAAATGTGATGAGAATAATAGTATCCTATGTATTTGTTTATTTGTTGTAATTGCGACTGGTAAAACAAGCTTATAACATAACAAAAAAAAAAAAGCTAAAATAGCAGCACTCAAAAAAATTGCTATAAGATTTATCGGCATTCTTAATAGCAATTTCTTTTTAATAATTCAACGTTAACTTCTAATTTATCTTTGATTAGAGAAAAAATACCTTACAAAAGTTTGTTCTTGTTTGTTGGGGAATAATGCAAGGGCTCCGGAGCAAAGCCCTACTTATTACTGCATATTTATATTTTCCAGTTGGAGTTGATTATCTATAAAAATTATATCTGTAAAAGTACATATTAAATTCTGTCGTATAATCACGAACAACTTGTAGTTGTATTTAGCGTAATAACGAAATAAATTCATCAAAATGGCTGTTAAGAGTTAGTTGAATATAACAGAAGTATAATATATTGCTATATATGAAAGTGCACATTATTCTTAGTAGGCAGCTTAACTACATATTAAAGGTGGAGTAATATTCTTGTTCTCACTGAAGTCGTATTTCTGTTCTTTAGAATACCACGCCTAGACTACATTATTAGCGTAGCGATTTCTCCCATACTTGCGCACTTAGTTGCATGAAATAAATCTAATTGTTAAATCTCGTCGGACTCATATGTAAATACATATTTTAGATTAGATTGTGACTCATAACTTTTTCTCTTTCGACTGTACATGAATGAATTTTACTGTTTTAATAGAAAAAAAAAACTACTATTTAATTAGATCTAAGAAATTAAGTGTAAATAGATTATATGTGTAAAAAACATTAAAAAAAAAAACAAAAAAAAAGTTGTTTCTAGATGTTGTGAATAAATGTTTGGTTAAGTACAAGTGTGGTTTTCTTTGCCTCATCTTTGTTGTGTTTGTGCGATGTTTACTATGTAGCAGGGATCCCTCACTACTACATTAGTGCAGGCCCTATCAACAGTCAACGGTAAAAAACGGAATCAACTCGATACGGAATGAACATGGTCGCAACATCAGCGGAAGGGCGTAACATACGTGAGGTCTTTCCAATTCCTTATTAATCAATGCTTTCCTAATCATCACCCGTTTCATATTGTTTTAATACATTTTTTATACAAATCTGTTTATCTCATTTTCGTCGTAGTGTAGTTTTTATCGCTTTCGTCCTTGGTTTAGCATTTACGTACATTTTACATTAAATGCGAAGCTAGTAACGAACAATAATTTGTTTGTATATAATTATTTTGTAGTGTGACCTTATTAATATTTTTCTCGTGGTTATACTCTTGTCTCTAAAATCATTTGTTGTCGTTACGCCTTAGTTTCATAGTTAGTCATCCACTGTTCGTATTTTTTCCATAATCTATTTATATAAAAATGAATTGCTGTTCTCGTAAGTCTCGCTAAAACTCGAGAACGGCTGTACCGATTTGGCTAATTTTGGTCTTGAATTATTTGTGGAAGTCCAGAGAAGGTTTAAAAGGTGAATAAATATAAAAATGCTCGGAATTAAATAAATTGTAGGTGATACGAAGTTCACCGGTCATCTAGTCTATTTATATTTCACTGGTGGTGGGTATAAAAATATAGTTGTACATTTCTCATAGATTTTAGATTAACGAAGCCATCAAAGACCAAAACCTACCTACATATTGTCGAATAAATAATTTAATTTAAAAAGGTTA